>CM055268.1:74906112-75151112 GCA_029237695.1 Conchocele bisecta
TCGAGCTTGTGCGATTTGTGGCCAGTGTAGCTTCTGAGCTAATGGCAAATATCATCATGCTGGTAACGATTTAATTTTCTTTCAGAAGCATGCCGGGTGTTATATTGCCGAGCAGTGCAGATCCTGATCGATCAGACTGAGCATAGGAAACTCCTGTAGTGTGCCTGTTAGAAGCATGGCGGTTTGTTTTCATTGATGGGCTGGCAAGTAGTGTAGCTCCTGATCAGACTGTGCGGTGAAGCCACGTTTCTGACTACATATTTTGACACTCGGGTGGAATATCCTCGTCCCAAATCAGTGTCAATGAAGGATATACTTGGTATAGTGTACCGTCACGGGGTGTGAAACAATTACAATGCAAGGTCAATAGATCCATGGTGATAACCGACAACTGACAAAACTATTTTACAAGCGCGGTATTGTTATACTATAATTGGTAATCGTAAAATGTATTCAGCCTGTTGACATTATCATTACACATTCGGAATGTCTTAATGACAATGCCAGAAAAGGAGATAACTCGGCGGGGGGGGGGGGGGGTGCTTGGTCCCCGAGAAATTTTAAGTGATATTTTATAAATTATTTGTATCTATATTTACAGCGTGTCCGGTTTGGATATGTTCCATTGTAAAGCAGACATGTGAGCACTTCATGACACATTCTAGTGTTTTGCAATCATAACAAATAAAAAATGTTGTAATCGGAGATAGATAACAGCGAAACGCATATAAGGTAAACATCTATATTTTCCCGAGTTTCCGGTTTAGAGGGGTTCCACTGTAAACCCATGCAGCATTATCCTCGCGCCTGTCGGATATGTGTCACCCATGTTAAAAACGATTGTCCGTCATTGGCGGGTTTATATATGTACGTATAGGGGCACGCGGCACGTCAAATCTCCACCATTTGTATGTACATAATCGCCTGCGTTAATCTTGCCAAAATGTCAACGTGTCGGAAAATCTATTGGAAATCTCAACTTGATTTCAAGCACAATTAATATTCTGGTATTTTGAAAGAAAAACACACGACACATACAGGCAAGAGTAACGCAGGTGTATTAATAGTTCGTGGTTCGAGCCATGATCCCGCGAGATAACGTTAGAACATTGCAAGTATTTATCTACACGGTTGATTTGTTTGTTTCTTTGTTGGAGTTTAACGGCCTACCAACAGCTAAGGTCATTTAAGGCCGGGTCAATGGGTTTAGTACTAAATCCCATATATACCTGTACAAGTACATGTACAAATGGGGGGGGGGGGGGTGAATCACAAAATAGGAACTGAATATTTACAATAAAAAAAAACTATATATTCAGCCCTGAAATCAGAATAATCCTGATTTGATGCCAGGTCCTCGCCACACCAGAATAACTTGGCCCCCTCCCAAAAGCAGTAAGATCAGTAATACTCTTACTACTTTTAAAATGGGCAATAAGCCAATTCATCTCCCAGGAACAAAAGATCCAAAGATAAAAATGTACCTGAGGGCCAAACCAGGCATTCTTGCGGATAAAGCTGCAACTGTCAGAACATCTCATGCCCAGCCCCCCATGATCGCGGACAGGTTGTTCTTAAACGTTTTCAATGTCGAGAGTTGATTGAATAACCATTAGTCCCATTGTTACAGATGGCGAATGTAATTATTGACGTAATTTAGAAATACTTTTGTGTAAAAATCGTACGCAAGGTAAATTGTGAATTTATCCCATGCGTTTTGACAATACGTTCAGCACATGGTGTATGTGTCAACTAATGTATTAATGTATGTACTGTACATAAACTCATGTATTCTGCCAGACTACATCTACTGCCAGATGACTACATCAAGACACGTGTGAGCGGTTTTCGATCATGATGAATTGGAGAAAAATGTCAATGACGCCTATCAAAATTAAGAATGTCAATGACACCTATCAAAATTAAGAATGTCAATGACACCTATCAAAATTAAGCACAACTAACCTTTCTCTGTGTCCGGTTTAGAGAGGTTTCAATGTAGTAAAAGCGATGTGCGATGTTTTATAAAATATATTTGCAGACATTGTGCTATTTTCCGTAAATGACGTCGAATGTCGACGGAATTTTAACAGAAAATGCGAAATTCCTTTCAACATTTGTGCTTAACATTTCGTAAACTGTCGACGTCATTCTCGGAAAATATAATACATTTAAATAGTGTTCATGATAGATACAGTGAAACCCTTCTAAACCGGACACCCTGTCGGTCCCCAGGGTGTCCGGTATATAGGGGTTTCACTGTAAATCGGGCGGGCATTTAATCATTATGATCCATACCTGTGTGCTATGCGCTCACGAATATACATTATCACCTGAGATAAAGGACAAAGAAACTCATCCAAAATAATATCACAGGTGTTTTCTTGGTGTCCGGTTTCGAGATGTTACACTGTAGGTTCAAACCCACATGGCTTGTCTCATGTGTGAATGTGACAGGATAGAGTGTGAGTATGTCTGCTGTGCCCAGTGTGCGTACATTACGTACTGACGTCGTATCCGCACAAAGCAGCCGTAGACTTGCCCGAACATCCCCACAGTCTTATACATGTAACTGCATGCGAGGTGCATCACTAAATTGCGCATCAATATATTATGGTGGTAAAGTAAATTAACCAAAAGTGATAATTATTCATAATCACCGTTGTGAAGGTCAAATTGTCATGGTCATATTAAGGGCAGCATGAATGTGTGGCATTTGTCCACAAGTACGAGGTATTGAAATATTTAAAGTAATCAATCACGGGATATAGAAGTTATGACAGAATTGAGAAACTTCTGCGAACTTACTAATGCGTGAAAAAGTTCAAAGTTGTCAAGGTTCAAAGGTCAAGGTGATATTAATGGCAGAATGTATGTGTGGCATTTGTCCATGTGTGCATTTGTCCACAAGTATCATGTATTGTAATATTGCAGTAATCTACTAAGGGATATAACAGTTATTACATAATTGAGAAACTCCGGCGAACTTCTTCTTAATGTGTGATAAGTTCAATGTTGTGACGGTCAAAATGTCAAGGTCATATTAAGGAGCGCGTGGATGTGTAGCATTTGTCCACAAGTATGATGTATTGTAATATTGCAGTAATCCATCAAGGGATATAAAAGTTATGACATAATTAATAAACTCCGACGAACTTCTTAATCTGTGAAAAAATGCAATGAAGTGAAGGTCAACATATCAAGGTCATATTAAGGGCAGCATGGGTGTGTGACATTCGTCCACACGTATGATGTGTTGAAATATTTAACTAATCCTTTAAGGGATATAGAAGTTATGACAATTCAACAACTCAGGCGAACTTCTTAATGTGCCAGACGGACGGAATCACAGTCCAAACACTATTATATGCCTCCGGCTCTACCGAGACCGGGGGCTGACAACTTTAACCCGGGTGCACGTGCCGACTATATCGCACAATCGGGCGCGACAAAAATCCTATTATGGAATTTATTATACATAATTCGGACATCTGCGTAATTTCATGAAATACGTTTACAAAAATTACAATATTTACCGTAAATTGCGTCAAAAGTTGAAAAAAGTTTCAGAGTACAATCATACATATGTATTCCGTATGCATTTTGTTGACTTTTGACTTTACTTATGAAATATATTGTACATTTTGTAAACGTATTTAATTAAATTACGTAGATGTCTGAATGTAAAAAACCACATGGCGTGTCTCATAAGTATTTAGTTCAATGATATTGTTGTAAGACTGCACCAGTTAGACAATATGGTGTTGTATCTTTTCTCTATGTGTTGTATTTTTTCTCCATGTACTCGTACAGTACATGAACTGATGATTTTGTCATTTACTATCAATTCAACACATACATTGTAGTTGCCTTGTTATCTGGGAACACACAACAAAGTAATCTCCAGTTTGTAGCAAACACACAGACAATTGTATTAGCTACATGTATAGTGTGCTAAGCTATGCATGTTTCAGGCCATGTCTGTTAACAATGACTATATGTATAAAACAGAGTAAATATGCATGACGGTATCTGCTACAGTACAATATAGTGGTTTTTCAAATATGTAAATACCGTATAGTATTCAAATGCACGAAATATATTACTATTGCTTGTCCGTATTAAACATGAATATGCGCAGTGTATATATGTTTCTGGGGAAAGCCAAATCCATTATATTCCTAGTAAGTATAGGTAATTGCAGAGAATTACTTGCGATGCGGATTATCGACAAAAATAGTGGTGTCGGTACGCCGAGTGGATTATATTACAAATGTATCACGTACTGAATGTGACGTACTGAATGTGACGTAAATGGTTACAAACATGTCTGCACACAGTGATACGTACTGTAAATGCTCAACAGTGTTATCAACAGAAGCCTAGATCGAAACGAAATATCTAGGAGACTGTTATATTCACGCGTTCGTAGCTATGTTAATACACACTGTAAATGCGTATCATCTACAGAAGCCTAGACAGAAACGAATTATCTAGGAGACTGTTATGTTTATGACATGGTAATATAATAATACGTTTGTGCACATAACTACTATACAAAGGCAGTCACTATTTCTGCAGACGTACATTTCACGAGAAAACATGATATACAACATATACTTCCAACAATGTGCATGATAGAACTAAACAGAATATCGAATTGTATGTGACGCGGCCGTGGGTAAAGCTAATAAGTCCATGTGAAAGAACGTGTATCACTTTCGCAGCGAGTTTGTTTTCCGACCATATCACGTATATCCGTGATCTGGGCACGTGTCACACTTACTACAATATTGGGGAATAGTAAAGGCGGTGTATAGCCACCAAAGACCAATAGCTGTTCACATCGGTATACATAATCGACATTGTAGATTAGTATAAAATCGGCTATGCTGGACTGCATTCTTACAGTTAGTTTATTTAGTGGACCAGACATCGTTCACTTGTTATATCATTACCAGTGTCGCTATGCGATAAGCGGACCTATTGGACTCTCGCCCGATGCAGTGTCGGATCAGAAGGCAGAAACGTGCATCCCGGTATGGACATCACTGTGAGTATAATTTGTATGACAGAGTATCCATATTTGAACAGGGAACTATATAGGTACATATCGGGCTGCACGGTTGTGCAAGCTAGCATGGGACTGCATTGTTCGGGAACCAAACTTTCTCTGTCTTAATTGGTATGGTAACTTAGCGAAACTTGTTCATGATTACGTTTGCGAATTTACTCAGGTTAATTAATTCGAATTTATCTTCGGTAGTCATTAATAATTTAAATGTATGTTCGCTTGGCAGTTCATGATATCATGAATGAATAAGCTGTTCACGTTCAGTACGAAAAATGGTACATTTTAAAAGGTAGTGTTTTTCGGACTACTTGAGAGTTGTATCCGGTTATACACATTATAAAAGTAAAAGTAGTAACAATAGTACATAAACATATTTACCTTTACGGGGTGGGGCTACGTGATTCCGGTGTGATGAGTACCTGACACCAGTTAAGAATATTATAATTTCTGATAATAAACAAATCTTTTTTGTAAATAATGACTTTTGATTTTGATGTTTCCCCCATCGTTACATGTGAAATATGGGATTCAACCACATTAACCCAGGCTAAATGGCCTAACTTAAATGACCTAACACCCCGTTAAACATCCCTCAATAAATACATTCTCTTCTGTCCACTTATGCTGATAATTACTAACATAATCAGCACATCTGCTAATTTTGAAGTTATTTTGGTATTTGCCGTGGCTAAGTTGCATTGACGTTGACCACAAAATATACGACCTTGATCCCCCACCCCGGCCCCATCCCCACCCCCCCCCCCCCCAACCCAAACAAAAAGTCAATGTCAAATGACGTACTCAGTGATCTCAAAAACTATAATATCAATATCTAATGTGTGCATATAGCATCATCGATTGTTAAGATATGCCAATAGCATGCTTGACTGGCGGCCATCTATCTTCAATTGCTGTTATCAACATCCGAGAACTTGAAAATTAAGATTGCTTCCATCAAAATTCTTGAACGGTATTATCTGAAGGTCAGTTGTACCAAATTTGGAACAGTTAGTCAGATGTGCGAATTTATTTGACTACCGTCCCTCACTATAGTATATGAAATACGGTCGAGATGTGTGGCAGCACGATGTATCATATAGTAAACACTAGTAAAACCATATCCATATATAAATATAATGTATGAATGTATCCCATCACTCGTAGGAAACAGATATATTTGAAACCAATGATACTTTACTATGACGTACATATACAGCGTATGACCTTAAGGATCCGTTGGACCCCTGATCATCATATGATGTAAACATAATTCCTTCCTACATGTAATAGGATGATTGTATAACATATATGTGAACATTGTCTCATTACTGTATACTATCTGGTTCATGGAGTAGTCAGCTCGGCCATCTTAGCATGTGCAAGCCATCAGCCAGTCTCACATATTGTGGAATTTGAAAAAGAACTAAAAATGAAAAGTAGAACATATGCTACAATGTAGCTAACAATACATGTATGTACAAAAAACCGGACAACGCACTCCTATATATTACATGTACATATATCCAATCACATTTACGAAGCAATTATATTTTAATCATATTATATTCAGAGGTCACAACTGGTCAGTAAACCGTCTTTTCCATAATTATAACTGATTCAAGAAAATATATTCATCAAATAACGAGCTTAGTATTTGAGCCGATACGAATAACGTATGAGGGTTGAAGACCCGTTCTATACATGATCATCGTTTGATTCAAAGATAATTGCTTAGTAAATGTGATAGAATATATGTATAACATATATGTGAATACTGTCTCGTTAAGACACATGGAGTGGCCAAGTCGGCCATCTTTGTGCGTTCCAGCCATCAGCTAGTTTCACCTGTTCTGACGTTTGACAAAGAACTGAAAATGCGAAGTAGAACATATGATATAATGTAGCTAATCACATGTAAAAAAGCCAGGAGAACGGATTCCTACATGTATCAGTTATATTACACCAAACTGTAACATATGTCAGCTTTCTGGACACATTGTGACTGTGAGTTTAACAATATGAACAACCATTATATATAGCCACATACACACAGAAAGTTGCACAGTGTATAAATTTTACCTGGCCAACCACACAACACGTACCATACAGTGGCGAATCCAGGATTCCGCCGTATAGGGGGGGGGGGGCAGTCGAAATTAGTAGAACGAATAATTTTCAGTACATTATGCTCATGTGATAAGGCACATTGTGAACGGGTTTTCTATAACATCTTGACCATGATTAGTTGCAAACGGTAACTCTTGCAAAATACTCCTGGACCGTCAGTAGGCTGCGGACGGTACGGCAGTAGATTGCAAGAGTTACTGTTCGCAACTAAACCTTGATCTTATAATATCACCATCATTTGACAGTGATTGCTATTTTTTTTACAAAATCAGACAGCTTCTCAATTGCAAAAACAAAATCTGGAATCCTGAAAGGGGGGGGGGGGGCGTGCCACCCCCTGAATCCGCCACTGCGATACATACCCACTACTGTACTCTGTTATTAGCTCTGTTGTTAGTCTGTTCGTTACTCCAATTGTCACAAACTGATTTTCAGACTAGTGCATTTAGGACAAGGGGGTGTTTTTTGTTCTTCAAAAATATGAAAATTACTTGCAAAAAGTGCAGATCCTGATGATCCTGGATCTAGACTATTTGCCAATACCACTGTACATGCCTGTGATGTTGAAAGGGTGAAACAATGGAGTGCGTGGACGAGTGGTCGCGATTGTCGGACAGCTCATCGTACGGTTGTGAGTTAGAGCCTTGGTCAGACTGCAGTTTGTTCATTCCCTTTTATAGAAGCATTAGACTGAATCTGAATATAGGGTTAACTGTATTGTAATTTTGAAATTTGCGGCGTATATCAGAAAATGATAGGTCGGAAAATCTGTTTAATGGCGAGGCGCTAGCGGAAACATTAACCATGTTTTTCGACATATCATTTTCTGATATACGCCGCAAATTTCAAAATTGCAGTGCGGTTAACCTATTTCTAATGCACTCCTTTACTGTTTTGCAAACTTTTTTGAAAATCGTACCGGATTGCAAACTGGTTGAGCAGGTCATACCGGACGGATCACACACATAATATTGTCTACGAAGAAAATATTTCCAACACAATTACAAGATATTAGCGATTTTTGCATGAATTTACATACGTTTATGTAGCTGATTTCATTATTTTTCAATAATAAAAGCAATAAACTCGTCATTAGAATTATAATTGCCTTACTTACTACTTTGCGCATTTAATGTCACTCCAGTGCGATCTCTTAGCAACAATATTTCAATGGCAGCCACCTGTCAAACTTCCCTGATGTTGATACATATTGTGATAACTCGTCTAATCATTCGTGATATACTACCATTTGAGATGCAAGATTACACAGGGTACATACTTTGTGTGAACGATCTATTACTGCCAAAACATATGAAACGTGATCAACGGTGAGATATTTGTATTTTGTTTTCGCCGTACGCTTCGGACCATGCAACTTTCAGACCAGGTCACCAGGACGTTTCGGACCAGGACGTTTCATATGCATGCCAGCTGTGTCTTTGACAATAATACCAGAATACCACTTGGGACATTTTATGTGAGTTACCCCATGTTTTGGTCGGTCATTATGTGGCAGAGTAAATTGACCTACCTCAAACTTAGTATTGGCGTAGGAATACATATTGAAATAATTTGCGAACGTTCATCAACAATGATATACTTGTAATGTCTGACCATCAGCCAATCAGATTGCTTGATATTTATAGAGTTTATTAGAAAAGTGATTGTCTCCGAGCATCCACATTTGTGTCGATCAACGTCACGTTGATGTGACCAGCATGATTGTGAGATTAACAGTATCCATCATAGGCACTGGTGTGGGGCACGGATATTCCACTCGAGTGTCAGAATATTTCGTCAGAAACGAGATTTTTGCCGAGTTTCTGACGACATATTCTGACACCAATTTATACCATATTTGCGAATCTTAAATTATTTATCTGACACAAAATAATACTCAACTTTTCAATTGCTGAATGTATGCGACTGTTGATGCGCCCAACTTATTCGCCATATCAACACAAATTGGACGGTAATGCCAGTTCAGTGGATTGTTTACAAATTATTATCAAATTAATGTTCAATGTCATCGCCATTCAGCTCTGACGACGCCAACATGTACGTCGCACACTGCCGACGTCATGAAACATAAAACGACGTCATGACGCTATGAGATAATAATCAAATCAACAACCATTGAACAAAATAAACAGCAAACGTATTCGTTATTTTATGGTGTAATTGTAAGGTACATTAGCCGTAATATTGCGCTATCAGACAATGTGCCGTTGCTGGATGTGAGACAACCGCGTGTATGGTAAGACAAGAAAATATCACTTGAGGGTAACTATGCGGATATCCCTGTCTCGGGAACCTGATGGGCGAGTACTACCTATCCAACAATTAGTAGAAATCAATTATTTTGCAACCAATCTAGTCCATTTATGAAAAGGACTCAACAACATGAAAATTACTTGCAAAAAGTGCAGATCCTGATGAGACGGCTCGTCACGAGCCGGCTCATCTGGATCTACACTGGTTGCCAATACCACTATACAGGCCTGTGGTGTTGAAAGGGGTAAACAATACCGAATATGAAGTGGATGTCATCACTGATTCATCATACAGAATCAATATTGTGCACTTATGCATTCGTTTTATTATAAATTGTGAAATAATCTAATGCTATTGTTTTAGTCATAACATTCACTGGACGTCGCATTTATCATGTACAACGTCCAGAACTCCGTACCAATGTCAGTTATCGCATCAATGTACAAAGTATGGGAAGATGTACGAATATGACTTCCATTGTCCACAAGGAATGTATTTGTCACAAACTTACGATATTTCCAGTAAATGACGTCGAAAAATGACGAAATGTTCAGAGCAAATGCATTTGCTATGACAAGTTTGTCAACTTTCGGCGTCATTTACAGAACATAAAACAGTTTATGTAAACATATTTCATGACAAATCGCGCATCCTCTTACTTGTAATACATTTACATGGGTATGTAAAACCGAATGACTTGTCTCAAAATCGCATTGTTGTTTGACTGCCAGACAACAAACTGGAATGTTTCAAAACAAATTTTATAAGAGCTAAAATTACGCAAATATAGACTGCTACGCTATCGACAATATTGTCCACACCAAACTATATGTTTATTAAACATGCTTTTCACAACTGACTGATGCATACACTGTGGAATTTTTCATCACAAAACGTTCAACAAGACACATAGGATCTGCACTGTTCGCCATTCCACAAGTGAAACGCCAGTCATGCTTTTGGCCAGCAATATAGATCGTTATCGGGCTACAGGTGTGCTATTGTTATTTGATCAGAATAAATACTGGTCACAAAGTCACATATTCTCCATTCCTACAGTCACAGCCACATTTCTGGGATATGTACTACTGGTGGGAAATCAAAGATAATTGATAGCCTTTGATGGGCACATACAATATAAGACTGAACTAACTTGCCGTATCAATTTCAGTTTAATCATTTTAATATTACTACATGTACATGTAGACTGTATTACAGTCAAAACATGCCCTGGGTCAAAACGGCCCCAGATCAAAACGGCCCGGATTTGGTCAAAATGCCCCCTCTAAATTAGTCAAAACGGCCCCCGGTCCAAAATAAATGGTCAAAACGGCCCATGTATAGTCAAAACGGCCCCCCAAAAAAATGAGGTATAGTTTTTATTTTATGTATTTATAAGTTAGAGTTTTTGATAATATATAGTTTGTGTGTAGTATAATGAATAATAATGATAATTAATAATATTTAATAAAACAACACAAAAATTGTGTTATATTACCGCATTTTATCCGTATTCGTTACGCTACGCGATGTCACTAGCATGATGGTCAGTTATCTTTTATTGATTACATAGCAGGATTATTCCAATTTTCGATTGGTGGGATAGTATTGCGGCTAAAGTGTTTATACCAACCTTCGGCGCCCTACGCGACCTCAACAGCTCAGAGCAGATCGCCCCACTCATCGACTATGTAGAAAATACCTGGATGGAGTCGTCAAAATGGGCTGTCGCGAACTGGTGTATCTTCGACCTGGGTATGACAATCTATAAAGATGTAGATCTATATCTCCGGAGGATAGCGAAAAATGGAGAAACATCATATTTTTGGTCAAGTGTATGATTAAGCCATCTGGGAATAAAATACTCATTATGAAACATTCGTTCCATATCAAATAAATTCCCAAGTTATGACGGGACCATCGTTGCTGCGTTCACAATTGATACTGAGGCAGTTTAGTAATCATTATACTGACAACCACAGTAGACCATTATTTCATTTCACAGTGTAGAAGTTTGTATAGTTTATACCTACAGTATTTAAGCTATATTGGTTACAACCACTAGAAGGTACCGTTATTGTATAATTTCCTTCTTCAGTCTGGAACATATCGCATTCCTTACAACGGTAAACCCTGTCAATTACCGTAACCAATTTCTCTCCCAGGACGTGATAATAGGCGTATCAAATACCCGGATGCTTCCCTTTGATCTGCAATATCGACCTACATGTAAGTGCCAAAACAGTTGAAATAGCCATTTGCGGATTCTTATTTTGGTGATTAAAATATTACCAAATCTGTGACGAAACCTGTCATGTATTCAAGCCATGCGATTGTTTTCAAAAGTATTTATTACAAATTGTCATACCGAACATAATATGGCTCGTCGGGTTAAAATGGGGATTATACACTTTGATAACAGTGTAAATTTCCGCAGTCTGGTAAAAAATATCACTGATAATTAAGCTACCAGAAAGTAAGACTATTTCACTAAAATGTGTCTGGCAAAAATGAGATCATAGTGATTATGAGATAACTATAAAAAATGTACTTTGTTTCTACTGTGAGTATAGTGTACCTCGTGTAACTAAGTACATATACGATACACAAGTTTTAAACGTTTTTCTTTCGGTGCTTCTGATTTCAAATTTGAGCAAGTGAGCAGGGGCTACACTGCTTGTACATACATGTGAACTCATTCTTGTATGTAGTACCACAATTGTGTATTGGCTGAAAGCACAAGCATAACGTAAGCTAGTATAGAATGGCAAACAGCGTAGCACACTGATCAGACTGCACACATGTGCTCGCTGATATGTTGCTACAATGGTTGCACATAAATATGAAACCATTATTGTACTTGTACGAAATACCGCAATGGTTTATTGGTGAAACGTGATGTAGATCCTTGTTCTTTATGAATTACATACTCGTACAGACATAGTGCAATGTTGTATGGGATTGCAACATGTGTAGACCCTGATCCGGTTGGGTACATGTATGCGCTCGCTGATCTGGAGCTACACTGGTTCGACATATACATGATTTCATTCTTATATTCCAAACCATAATAGTGTATGTGTTAATGATCAGATAATTGAGTAGGTCCTGATCAGTTTCCCACACTGTGTTCACGTCTTTCAAAACGCGGAATAATTGGACCAATCAGATGATAACAAAACGTTAGTGTATTTGTAGCCAGCGTATTGCATTGTACTTGTTCTGCAGATAAATCAGTACGCAAACACGTCGAGAACACCGTAAATAACTATTTAATTACTAAAATCTATCCAGACTATAGTGTCTGTATATATGCTTTCACACTATGTATTTTGTGAACTATCTAAGGTCCGAATCAGCCAAAACAATTGGTCCGAATCAGCCAAAAAACAGATGGTCTGAATCAGCCAAAGAGTGGTCACAATCATCCAAACGCATGATCCGAATCGGCCAGAAAAATAAGGTCCGAATCAGCCAGACCGAGGTCCGAATCAGCCGATAAGGGAGGTTTTCACTTGGCACGTTACATATATTTGTTTTTATAGCCATACTGTATGATAAAATATGTAATTTAATTGTTGCAATATAGCCAGCCAGCACATAACTGAATTCGCAGTCTGATCAAGGACTACACTGTTCGCTAACGTGTTATAGTCCACATGTGCTGTATTTATTCAAATCTATAAAATACTATTAGTATCGGCTATAACTAGTTGTTATTGATTGTGTTGTATCCCCACTAAAATACAAGGTATTAGATAATGGGCTTTTGTCTACACAAAGGTGTGAAAAACATCCATGGTAATTGATAAGATAAGATACAAACCATACACACATAATTATAAAAACAATATATTGCATGCATATTAAAGTTCGTTTTCATCAATATTCATAATACAAGGTCATTTATTATTGTTATTTTAGATGAATATTAAGAATATATATATATATATATATATATGTAGAAAAAAATAAATATAATTGTTGTAGTAGGGGCCGTTTTGACCAAATTCCCAAAACTTAGGGGCGGTTTTGACCAAATCCTGGCCGTGGTGACCAGGGGCCGTTTTGACCAGGGGCCGTTTTGACTTGCTTCCTGTAGACTCATCACAATTGATCATTTGGATCAGTCGTTCCATTTTTCTATGGCATCGTTTCTTTATCGGGGTACAAATATCTCCCGGATCGCGGATGGGTCTAAACGACGTCAGGTTTGCCGGCAGCGGTGGTGGCGCCCTTACAGTCGGAATGGTCGCCGCACGGATTAAATCCGGAACACGTCAGGGACTTGTCAATACAGCGGCCGTTGGCGCAAGTAAAGTCGGACGGACCGCAAGCACCTGAAGAGGAAAGCCGGGACGTGACATTTTGCGTGGAACGGCTGCTTCTAAGCCGATGCGGCTGAGATAATAGACATTGTACCATTTACTACTGTGGTGCTCGTGATTATCACGTGTATAACGCTGTTTATAATTATAGTATTCAATCGGTGGAATTGCGGCCAACACAGGTCCGGAGAAGTCATGAAATGCGACAGCTGATCTGTAGCAAATAGCTAGCATATCACGTATGGTTCATCTTGGTTTAAACAATACAGTGAAACCTCTCTAACGTGGAAACCAATAAAACGCCTGTGATCTTATTTTTGATGAGTTTCTTGGCCATTTATCGCAGGTGATAATGTACAATGTCTGTTCGTGACCGCATACATAGCACACAGCTATGGCTCAGAAAGATCAAATGCCTCATCTACAATGAAACCTCTCTAAGCCGAACACCATGGGGACCTCCCAGGGTGTCCGGTTTAGAGAGGTTTCACTGTATTTGTGTATGAGGGATATGTGCAATGCATGATACATACACTGTGAAACAGGATTAGAAAACAATATTTTACGTGTTTTGTGAATTCTTCTCCTGGAAAATAGTCCTACGACCCAACCTGCTTCTCCATATGAGTTCATTTGTACGGAATTACGTAGTTCTGAGTCTAATTACATTACATTCCATTGCATTCCATAAGCGTTTGGGACGGAGATTTATTTCCAGATTTGCGTTTGAAGCGTTCTCTTTGTCCATTTTTACTTCGAGGTGAGTAACCTACGAATTTTGCTTAGACACACTTTATTAGGTGAGTTTGTGATAATATTAGTTTTCTCATATGGTAGAATTGTCTCTCTATAACAGCATAGCGAATTATGAACGTCAACGCCCTGCAGATTATTTCTATATTATAGTGCGCGAACTGGAAACGTTATTCTGCAAATGTTTAACGTTGACAGTGGTGTAGCGCTATAACCTATTGTCTCATATGCGTAAAACGTGCAGCTATAACTTTTGCTAATACTGTTTTCATATGGAGAGCGGACGGAGTGTACAGTGGAACCTCTCTAAACCGGACACCCTGGGAGGCCCCAGGGTGTCCGGTTTATAGATGTTCCACTGTACATCAGGCATTTTTTTCCATTCAGATACGTATTCGGATACGTTGCAATCATGAATATACACTATTCTCTGAGCTAAATGACAAATAAACCCATCACAAATAATATCACAGACGTTATCTTGGTGTTCTGTTTAATGAGGTTCCACTGTATATTACCTGTATGGTAGGGCGTGACAACGAGGTCGAATGATGCCCGGATGGGGACAACGCCACTGTGGAATTTGAATGTCAGGGAACTTTCTGTCGTGTTGTAGACCTCACTCGGGGCACTGTAGCCGCAGAGGTCTTTGGGTTCTTAAATACAAATACATAGAGGATATGTGTTATACAGTAACGTGTTGGTATGTACATACCGTACATACCAACCAATATCGTATAGATACACCATTCAATTCGTACGTTTATACGAATTCTATACATGTGTATACTTCTGGTACGTTTGTATCGTACAAACATACCAGACCATCGATATAGGATAGGCCTTTACATTTACCGTAAATTTATATATTTGATAAAACAAGGCTCCTGTAATTTGATGAAAACGGCATATACTCAAATGAAAATCATCATAAAGCCAAACTGTGAATTTGTATTTTCTACCAACCACTGTTTATTGGAAACATCACTGTTTTTTCCCTAACTGAATCCCTACAGTGCAGACTCAGATCAGACTGCGCGAAAACACAATGCACACGAGCACCATTTCTCCATTTCATGGTCATATAAACAAGGACAAGTATATCTCCAATACAATACCGTGTGCACTGAACTGAACAATGCACAACCAACCGCCTATTCGGGGTCGCGAGCCAACAGATAAGGGATTAACAGCATGTGGGATTATTGCATTTTCAGATTGCTTTTTAGTTTTATGCACAATAGTGCCATGTTTGTTGTTTTTGTAACCACGTGATCATATACCTTGAGTGCGTACGTTGTAATTATGTCTCTTACGAGGCTCCTATGCTCATACATGTATATTTAAGGCACCAGGGGGCCGTTTCACTAAACTTCGTACGACTAAAATGTTCGTAAGTGCAAACTTATGATAGTCTGTAAATTTCACTTAACATTGTTTTCTTGTTAACACTTATTGGATTTACATTTATATGCAGCCTATGCTCAATAAATGAAAATTCATCAATTGAAATTTACAGACGATCCTAAATTTGCACTTACGAACATTTTAGTCGTACGAAGTTTAGTGAAACGGGCCCTAGGAAGGTAGGCAATCGGTACCATTCATTTAACTAGCTGGCGGCTATGTCGGACCGCCATATCAGCCCGAACGCAGCGGGTTGGTAGCGGGCCCTCGTGAATCGGGATATGAAAATGGGAATAACTAGCTACTTGGCAATGAAAGAACGACAATAGCGAAATTCAATTCAGTATTAATACCTGATATTTTGCTAAGACATAAAACACAATATTATGCAACACCTACAGCTGTATGAGGGTGACAATTCATGGTACATGTAACAATAATGGTACCGGGATGATACACAGGACTATATAAATCAACAGTTAGTATTCGTAGTACATATGTATGCGAGTCGAGACTAACTAACATAGGCGACTATGGGAACGACTGGACACGAGCAACTCTTTTCTAAAGCGTACACGCTCAGACCTAGACGGGAATCGCGGGGCTGGGGTGGGGAATAATGCTGGGTGGGGAAGTCACACAGAGGGGATCACGAAGCTTGGGTGGGAATAATGCTGGGTGGGGGAATCACACAGCGGGAATCACGAGGTAGGGTGGGAAATAATGCTGGGTGGGGGGGAGTCACACAGCGGGGATCACGCGGCTGGGGGTGGGAAATAATGCTGGGATGGGGGAGTCACACAGCGGGGATCACGAGGCTGGGGGTGGAAATAATGCTGGGTGGGGAGTCACACAGCGGGGATCACGAAGCTGGGGTTGGGAAACAAGCTGGGTGGGGGAGTCACACAGCCGGAGGTCACAAAGCTGGGGTAGAAATCATGACACTAGCTAAATGGGGGCACACAACAGCTAGGACGCATGATAATGGAGTGGGGTTCACCTAACAGGAGTGGGAGGGGAGTCACACAGCAGGGGGTCAAGAAACTTGAGTCGGGAATCGTATGGCAATGGGGAAAAAGTGGGTGGGGTAATGGGATATTGGCATTATAATGGTTCCAACCAATATTAATAATCAATAATGCCATAATCACGTTCAAATCATCACATCTAACGACTAATGGACCATTGGCAACATCGTCGGTGAGTAATGGTTAAGGGGGAGGATATTTGGGCCTTGGGAGTTCAGAGACGCGAGTTGCGTCTCGAGTTGCGTCTCTCGGGACAAAGTCGACAACTGACATATTTCACTCCTATTTATAACCTTCGGTCCGGACGTTGTCCGCAGATGCAGCCCTTTGATTGGCTCGTAAAGACTCCGATGACAACATTAGGACAATGAGCACCATATTTGGAATCCGCGGGCAATATGTGAAAGTTGTCCCTGATTCCGCACAGTGGATTGGTTGGAATGTGTAATAGGATACCGGGGGCCCGTTTCACTAACAAATCTTAGTTTGTTCATAAGTTCGAACTTAAGTTATAACTTATGACAAAAGTTATGACCGACTTAAGTCATTGCTTATTTGGTTTCACAACACAAACTTAAGACGGTCATAACAAGTCCGTCATAAGTTACAACTTAGTTATTGTTTACAGCTTTGGTATGTGCCGCGCGGGTTCGAATCCCGCTCGGGGCTTATATTTTTATGATAACTTTACTTTCCCTTTATGTGTTTTGACATCTAAAATAACGGATTTGCAAGCCTAATGTTGAATATTATTAATTTTTAAAAATAATCTCATGTAGAATATAAATTTTATCTCAATATTCCGACTCCATTGAATACATGTGGATATATTTATTGCCATACTGTAATATAAACTGGCATATGACATGAAACAGCAACAAAATAAGCAATTAACAATGTTTTTATTTTTACATTCCAATAAAATTGTAGTTCGACCATTTTTTAAATTTTACTTAGATTACCTCATTAACTCAGAAATCACGTTTCAGAGTCAGCAGAACACATTTACTGTCGATTATTAATGGTATGCCCGGTCAGATATGGATGTATCTGATACAACTACCGAATGACATATTATATTTATTTGAACTGGACACGGGCAATTTGTTGATTACATGTAGAAATGCATGCACTGTGTGAGTCAGTGTCACACATATAGGATTGTCCCTGAACATGTTTACCAGTATAGGACTGGATTAATGCGCACGTGCGTTCAGCGGACGGGTCTGACATTTTTGTTAAATGCGTCAGGACTGTTTCTCCATCTAGTCTGAAAACCAGGTACTGTATCTCCTTATCAGAAACGAAACACAGGCTAACACTGTCCGCAAAAGTTATACTCCACTTTCTAGAACCACTTGATTTGCTAATGTTGTATATCTCTCCAGTAACCGCCAGGGTACTACCAGTTGCGTAAAATCGCAATGCAGTCAACACTTGCAATGACACTGACAGACTGTGTGATCTCAGGGTTGACCGTATAATGTCAGCATGTGCAATGTTGCATACTTGTAGAAACAAAATCAGGAGACAGCCTGCATTTCGATATTTGGTCCTCGTTATCCATGAAGTCTAGGGGATTGGTTCGGTCCTAAAGACTCGTTCCCATGGTAAATTGCGCGCCTGGATTATAGCCACTGCAGCTGCCATCGTTTGTATGTTCCGTAAAGAAAGAACAAACGGGCGGGCGGGGCGGGGCGGGGCGGGGCGGGGCGGGTGGGCGGGGCGGAGGCAGACCAACACCTTCCTACACCGACCGACACAAACCGACACCGAGAGACCGACAGACACAGACCGACCAACTGACACCGACCGACACCGATTGACACTGATAGACACTGATAGACACAGACCGACACCGACTGACACCGACCGACCGACCGACCGACCGACCGACCGCGCCCGACACCTACACCGACACCGACCGACACCGACCGACACCGACCGACCCGGACCGACTGACCGACCGACCGACCGACACACACCGACACCGACTGACACCGACCGACCGACACCGACCGACTGACACCGACCGTGCGAAACCAACTGACCGACACCGACATACTGACACCAACCGACCGACACCGACCGACACCGACCGACCGACACCGACCGACACCGACTGACACCGACCAACACCGACTGACACCGACCGACCGACTGACACCGACCGACCGACCGACTGACACCGTGCGAAACCAACTGACTGACACCGACATACCGACACCAACCGACTGAGACCGACCGACCGACACAGACCGACACCGACTGACACCGACCAACACAGACTGACACCGACCGACCGACACTGACAGACCGACACCGACAGACCGACTGACACCGACCGTGCAAAACCAACTGACCGACACCGACATACCGACAATATGACACCGACTGACCGACCGACACTGACAAACATACACCGACGGACACCGACTGACCGACACCAACCGACAGACTGACACCGACCGACCAACACCGACCGACTGACACCGACCATGCGAAACCAACAGACCGACACTGACCGACCGACACCGACTGATTGACCGATACCGACTGATCGACCAACACTGACCGACACCGACCGACTGACAGACCGACAGACACCGACCGACACTGACCAACTGACACCGACCAACTGACTGACACCAACCGACAAACAGACATACATGAACACCATACAGACGGTTCGTTACGAGCCGGCTCATCTGGATCTACAGTGGTTGTAAATGTTGTCGATAACTGGGCATAACGAATACTGGTAACGACATGACCTACATCACAAATAGCAATACACGGGTAACTAGCACAGGTGTGGCTATCTATATGTAAGCATATGTGGTTTATATGGCAGATACTTGCTAAAATAGTACGTATGAAGTGAACATTTACCTGCTGTCAGTGAATTGTTTTCTCCACCTCGGCTCACATAGGGGCATCCATCTTTGTTTATTTCATAAGTTCTGACTTATTTAAGTTATAACTTAAGACTGCTAGCTACCTGTCTTAGTTTTCCATCGTAAATTTCGATTGTCGTTCTTGCTAAGATGTTTTGTGAAACGGACTAAGCACGTACTCCGGACTTAAGTTATTATTATGACAAAAGTACTTGCTTAGTTCGTTAGTGAAACGGGCCCCGGGACTTTCCCACTTTGACGAAATGTGAAAGTTGTCCCGCATCGTTGATTGGTCGGAGAGGTTTGTCGGAAATTACCGAGCTTAAACAGGTGTACGCAGTATAAAATGGCGGCCGTGTTCAACACACACAGGAAATGTCAACACACTATTGTGACTTGTAACTAACTAAACAAGTTTCCTGGTTTATGAAGACGACGATCATAAACTATTAACAATTGTGAACATCCAGGCATGCATCACAGATCGTGGTAAGTTATGTGCACAAAATGACAGACGTGTTTTGTTGTCCAAAAGGAGTGATAAATTCGAAGCCAGGAATACGCAATACACAGGCGTGTATAGCGATGTTTCGCTGGCTGGGTCGCTTCAATATGACTTTTATTTTCAACGTATACTTGAAGCTATGTATTGCTGGGTAGGTATATAATACAAATGTTTTAGCCCAGGGGTGGATCTGGAGGGGGGTTCCGGGGGTGGGGTACTATCCCCCCCCCCGTTTAGCCACGGAGTTTACATAGATCACAGTTTACCACCAGTTGGAGTGTGAATTTAAATGCCGTAAAACACAGGAATGAACATTTCGAAGAGCTCGAAAATAGGACAACCCCCTACTTGCGAACGATAACTGTTACAGAGTTACCTAAGCAACTAGACAACGCACCCCCCCCCCCCCCCCGTTCCCCCAAATGTTGGATCCGCCCCTGTAACCCTTTCACATGTAAGTAACTGGAACGGAATATATCATTTCATTTTGTAAGATTATTTCATTATTCACAAAAGGACGAAGGTACGGGGGTTTTGCAGAGTTAGTCCCCACCACTACCTTTGATAGTCAGGGGCATAACTGGCCCATAACGGATGTGTCGGTCCAGACAGAAAATGAGCGATGATGTCACGAAAACGGTAGGGGGTCCGGGAGTATGCTCTCCATCGAATATGTTTTAATTACATGTACTAGTGACGGTTCATACACATTGATAATACCAGGCTAGTGTCTTTTGATATCAAATTCATCAGTAGCCTATTTCATCAACATTGCAAAGTATACTTTACTAGCAAAGTATACTTTGAGGGAGTAATCATTTATTTTTCCTGAAATGCATTATTTCATATAGAACTAACAAATGCATATATTTCATGATTAAGAGTATGCAGAATTATTACACTGAATTTATTACATTATCACAGCCAAATTGGCTGTGATAATGTAAAAAATTCAGTATAATAAAAATTAATAAATTTATCATAAAATTGAAAATTTCTCCCTCAAAGTATACTTTGCTACTAAAGTATACTTTGCAATGTTGATGAAATAGGCTACTGGCAAGGCTATGAAACGCTGAACCAGATAAACTTGACACCAAATGACAGTATCCTGGTATTCTACTTATCAGGTAACGTTTTATGCTCGAAAATGACCACATACGACGTCGTTATCTATGGACAGAATGCGGACTTGTTTACGCTGCGTCATTACACTACGCCATTCGGTAACGTCACTTTACGTCATACGATCAATGGAGCGTCATGTTTCACTTCGTTGTAACCCGGATGTTTGTATCAGGTCAATGCCTGATACAACACCTTGTTATCAGTCATTACGTATTCTGTCAATACAGGGCATGTTACCAGATAAATTTGTATTATACGTACGTAGCAGTGACTTGGATGTGGTACTAAATCCATCGAAAACCTCCAAGTAGTCACTGGGACAACCTCCAGCGTTGCCGGGGATGTTTACGTCACGAAAAAACAGCATGAAGTTATACGTCTCGTCTGTCTGTAAACATACACATAGTGGAGCTCGGATGATATATCTGAAGATGCATTTCACAAACGACAGTTCAGATAATATGTGGCTGTGACTGGAAAAATAGGAACGTATAACATGTTTGACAAGTGTAGCTCCTGATCAGATAGCACATTCCTCAGACTTGATATAATGAATAGTAGGTTAGTGCCATGAATGGGAAAAAATATCTGGCAAGGCTTAGGAAACGGGATGGGCGAGGCTCTGCCGAGCACATCCCGTTTCCGTGCCGCGCCAGATATTTTTTTCCATTCACGGCATTAACCTACTATTCTATTTATCCCGTCAACACCTACAAATGGTTTTAAAATGCAAAAAGGTAACCCCAGTCACCGCATATATTCAGACGCGGTGATTAAGTCGTATTGACAGGATATCACAAATGTTTCACGGCACCGTGTTTCACGGAACATACGGACTGTGTTGACGGGATAAAATGATATGTGTTACTTGCTCAAAGCATGACTGGTGTTTCATTGTTGAAATGGTGAACATTGCATATCCTGATCAGACTGTGCGGATGTACAGGCTGATCTTGATCTACACTGGTCGCAAAACCCAAAAGCCCCAATTACATGTATCCAGTCACAGCCACTTATATCATTGAATAATTTATGAAAACAGTCGTAACTTGTCCATTCTCATAAACACGCGTTTGTCGGATATTATCGCATCTGCATGTAATCTTTCGATGTCGTTAACAACCAGTCGGAGAAAATCTATACTAAATTTAACTTGGCTGTAATACGTCAACTATATGGAAACCCACTAGTGATGATGTAATTCTTTTCACCGAATGATTCACAGATAAAACGCATGGTTAACACTACAGTGGAACCTCTATAAACCGAACACCAGAAAATAGCTGTGATCTTATTTTTGACGAGATTCTCTGTCATTTATCTCGTGGGATAACCTACCTGTTCATGATCACATACCAAACAGCTATGGCTCAGAATGGTCAAATGAATGATTTACAGTGAAACCTCTCTAAACCGGACACCCTGGGGACCTCCCCAGGGTGTCCGGTTTAGAGAAGTTTCACTGTAGTTTGTTATTACTATTGTAGTATCTTCTGTAGACATTGTGTAATAAGAATAGGTGCATCAAACAACTCTTGCAAACACTTTTGGGTACCATTACCATTGATCAAATTAAAAGACACAGAGAGATTTGTGTAATGGGACAAAGTAAGTGACAGTGCATAAACTAAATTAAATTTCTCATTTTAAAATTACTGGGTGGGGAATGGTGAACATTACTTTGTCTTTAAAGGTACATGCCCACTCAGTAAGAACAACATATTCTTTATATCAGAGACATCATCTGAGAAATTCCTGGCAAAATACACATTAATTCACCATTAACCCACGTATTGATTGGCATTATTATACATTTTATAACAGACGTAAATTGTCACACTGCTATCAGGGACGATAACCGTGTTTCCTTAACATGTTAACGGACATTACGATTTATTCTCTGTATTGACTTTTTTGATGTCCAATGATCATACTTTATAATCTGTTGAAAATATTATTTTTTCAGGTGACGCATTTAATTAGTATACATATTAAAAACTATCATGCCTCATTCGCATATGAAAATAGCCTGATGCCACAGCGCGTCACTATCAGTAAAATACATATTACCATTTTGGCTGTGATAATGTAATAAATTCAGTATAATAATTCTGCGTTCCTTTAATCATCAACTATATGCAGTCGTTAGTTATATATGAAATAATGCATTTCGAATAAAAATAAATGATTACTCCCTCAAAATATTCTTTGCTAGATAAGTACAGTTTGCAATTTTGATGAAATCGGCTACAGAACTAACACACTTTTATGAATTTATTAAGGTAGGTGTTTTTCCATTGAAATTCAGTGAGTGAAATTAAATAAACAATGATTCATTTGAAGATAGATATACTATTAATTGTTTAATTGAACTATATTCCATTATATAGTACATTGTACATAGTTATGAACACATCCGAAAACGTACCAAACTGTTTCAACTCATAAATAAGCAATGAAATTTCAAGGAAAAATGTGATTTATCGCAATTGTGGAAAGTCCGAGGGTGACATACTTAACACTGGGGCCAACTATTCGTCGAGAGGTTTTCAGAGAGCAGACACTCGTAATTGATGTAGTTGTAGGAAATATATTTGCAAACATTCCCCAGCGGGAGGACCATTTCTGGCTGAATGCCTAGTATGCATGATTTGTAAGTTATTGGAATATAAAAGTTGAGGTTGTTGCATTTTATCCACCGGTTATATTATATATTTATATGTTGCTGTGACTGGAGAAATGGGGCTTATGAGTTTTGCGATGAGCGTAGATCCAGATCAGCCTGTGCATCCGCACAGTCTAGATCTGATCAGGATCTGCACTGTTCGTCATCCCATCAAGGAAACACCCGTAATGCTTCTAACAAGCAATATATATCGTTATCAGACTATAGGAGTGGACTATTTCACAAAACCCATAGGCCCCATTTCTTCAGTCACAGCCACATGCTATATTGTACAGCAGTAACGTATACGCACGTTGATGGTGAACTGGCATTGCGTGTTGGGGGCGATGGTGATATTCGTCGAGAGCTGGACCCGAATCTGGTGGTAGAAGTCCACGAGCTCCGACGGTTTCTGACACTGCTCCAACATATATTCTACAAACAACAGTATTTTATCTGGCGAGTACAGGGGGCCATTTCACTACGCTTCGTACGACTAAAATGTTCGTAAGTGCAAATTTGTGATAGCCTGTAAATTTCACATTAACAATGTTTTCTTGTAGACAATTATTGGATTTACATGTATTGAGCATAGGCTGCATATGCAGCCTGTGTTCAAGAAATGTAAATCAATCAATTGAAATTTCCAGACGATCCTAAATTTGCACTTACGAACATTTTAGTTTTACGAAGTTCCATGAAACGGGCCTCGGGAAACGTGTAGGAATTCCGAGGTTCACCTAAGAATTGCACACTGTTTCCAATCCGAATGTGAGAATAACGACCCGTGTGTTTTGAAGTAAAGAATATCAGACTTACTGTCTGTTTCACGAAGCCTACACAAATTATACGGCTATATAAATAATGCAAAAACAATATTTATCTTCAATACTATTGAATATATCAAAAGTTAAAGGTACATGTCCACTAAGTATAATATAGGGAGACAGATAGTTTTGTATATTATGTAGATATGACATTTTCTGGTGAAACATATTCATTCACCATTACCCCACGCAATGATTAGCATTATTCTACATTTCATATCAGATGTAAATTTCCACACTGATATCAGGAGCGATAACAATACTTCGTTAAAATGTTAACTGACATTACAAGTTATTCTCTGTATTATTGTTTGTGTGCAATGATCGTACATTATAATCTGTCGAAAATGTTATTTTTTTAGGTGACGCTCTTAATTAGTATAACTAATTAAAAAGAGCATTCCTCATTTTTATATTAAAATAGCCTGATACAAAATCAGTAAAATAAATATTATTAAATGATTAGATCTGTATAGTGGGTACCTGTAATGTTTAGAACTGGTGGAATAGTGCCAAAATTATACACTTATTTAATTCCTATGAAGAACAGTTTGTGCCTTTGAGTGGCAATTTACCTTTAAGAATGAGCCTTCTTTTTTTTAGTGAAGTTTGGTCCAATATTGATTTTGTTGCGGAAAAAGATTCCCCTGTTAATTATCGATGTCAATGGGGATTTAACTTGGCGATTTAACTTGGGGATTTAACTTGGGGATTTAACTTGGGGATTTAACTTGGCGATTTAACTTGGGGATTTAACTTGGGGATTTTTTTCTAATTTCAGAAATAGTGGACCTATTTTCAAAATTTAACTTTTTTCAGTTCCAAGATATTTAGCCAGGTTTCGAAGTCGATTTCCGTTTTTTTTTATTTCGTTTTTGACTCCTCTGCAGCTCCTCCACCATTCCCATATTAAATTCACATAGACAAATCAATTTGTCGTAATCATTATTTCACGAAATTTAAGGAAATCTCATTCTTAAATTTTGATAAAATGTAATATTATTAAGAACAATATTGTTTTTGCATTGTTATTTGGCGATCAAATGTATGCAGGTTTCGTGAAACAGACATTCATCAATTTGTATGGGGACTTTACAACATGTGCAACCTGTCTAGCCCCATATCAGTAGCATATTTCATATTGTTTTTGCATTGTTATTTGGCGATCAAATGTATGCAGGTTTCGTGAAACAGACATTCATCAATTTGTATGGGGACTTTACAACATGTGCAACCTGTCTAGCCCCATATCAGTAGCATATTTCAACAACATTGCAAAGTATACATATTTTTCCTGAAAAGCATTATTTCATATAGAACTAACGACTGCATATATTTGATGATTAAAAGTACGCAGACTTATTATACTGAATTTATTACATTATCATTTTGGCTGTGATAATGTAATAAATTCAGTATAATACAAATTAATAAATTTATCCTAAAATTGAAAATTTTTCCCTCAAAGTATACTTTGCTAGGTAAGTATACTTTGCAGTGTTGGTGAACTAGGCTACAGACTGCACCTCAGGGCATACGCTGGTCGCCATTTTGTTAATCGACCATACGTCTGTAAATGATGACAGAACATACGTTATCATCTGAGATAAATGACCACTAAAGAACGTCATCAAAATTAAGATCACGTGTGTGTTGTTGGTGTCCGGTTTAGAGAGGTTTCAAATTATAATCAAAATATATTGTCCTAATATGTGTCATCACTATCTGCACACACATATAGCTGAGTCCCAGTGACTTAAAATACTCCAATGCTACAGAGCTCCAGATAAGTTTTGTATCTGAAGAGTATTATACGGCCACATTTCAAATTCAATGCGCATTTTAATTTTACAAATGAATTATTGATTTGCTTCCTTATTAAATAATGAATAAATGATAAATAAAACACACGTAAAACTTCACTTTGCTTTTTGCAGCTCAACTAAGTAAAGTTCAACTTTATTACAGTATTTTCACTACTCAATTTGAAAATCAATGGGTATGTTCACATTGGTGGAAGTATTTTGTACTCCAACTTTTGATAATCAGTTCGTTTTCTGCTAAAACTAGATTGGTCAGTAAGCGAGGCTTACGGAATATCCCCCGCGTGGGCTCAGGTACCCCTAAAATATGTAAAAATGTTCAAGTGTGTGGGCTTGTGACCTTGACTCTGGGATTAGCGCGAGCGGCATGAACGTGAATTTGTCACAGGGTGGTAGAGGTCCATTGGAGCAATGAGTGTGTGAAATGTGAAGCAGATCCGAGCAAGGAAATAGAAGTTATAACCGATTTCTCTGATGTTAAGCTTTGTAAAGAGACTACCGTATAACCTCGAATTAACGCCCCCGGAGGCGTTACATTTTACAAAAGGGGGGGGGGGCGTTTATTAGCCAGTAAAAAAAAAAAAAAAAAAAAAATTACCAAGGACCGCCAATTTCAAACACAGATAAGGATTTAAGGATTATTTGTGTTTGAAATTGGCGGTCATTGGTAAATACAATGTATTTTTTTTTATTTTTTTTTTATTTGGGGGGAGGGGGGCGTTTATTAGGAGGGGGGCGTTAATTGGAGGTATACGGTATGTATGTGACGTTGATCTCGAGATCAGCGGGGATTTGTCACAGCATATGAAATATTAAGAATTTTCAATGAAAGAAATATAAGTTATAACATATTTCTCTGATGTTAAGTTTTGTAAAGAGACTAAGTATGTGACCTTGACCTTGGGATCAGCGGGGGTTGGACAGTCGTAGATTTGTCACAGCATGATAGTACAACCTTAGAGGAATGCACAAGTGAAATAATAAGAATTTTCAATGAAGGAAATAGAAGTTATAACTTATTTCTCTGATGTTAAGTTTTGTAAAGAGACAAATTATTTGACCTTGACCTTGGGATCAGTGGGGGTTGGACGGTGGTGGATTTGGCACAGCATGGTAGTAGAGCCTTACAGGAATGCATGTGTGAAATATTAAGCATTTTAGATGAAGGAAATAGAAGTTAGAACAATATTTCTCTGATGTTAAGTTTTGTAAAGGGACTAAGTATTTGACATTGACATTGGTATCAGCGGGGGTTGGATGGTCGTGGATTTGGCACAGCATGGTAGTAGAGCCTTACAGGATTGAATGCATGTGTGAAATATTAAGCATTTTAGATGAATGGAATAGAAGTTATAACTAATATTTCTCAGATGTTAAGTTTACGGACTAAGTATTTGACCTTGACCTTGGGATCTGCGGGGGTTGGACGGTCGTGGATTTGACACAGCATGGTAGTAGAGCCTTACAGGAATTCATGTGTGAAATATCAAGCATTTTAGATGAAGGAAATAGAAGTTATGACAATATTTCTCTGATGTTAAGTTTACGCGGACGCACGGACGGACGGACGGACGGACGGACGGACAACCTGACTCCAGTATACCCCCCACAACTCGTTGCGGGGGGTATAATAAGTTCGTAAAATACGCCAATACGCACCTTATTATACGCTCTGATTATACTATTGTGGATGTACCATTTATCCTAAGGGAAGTTACTCGTATAGACTGACCTAATATTGATATTGTGATTTAGTGAACATGCGTTCCTACATGATGTCTGTGTCAATGAGTTGTATGCTATTATATTTTCAGATCGTGTTTTAAGGACTGACGATATAGAATATGACCGTTTGTTTCAAATCTAGTGGAATCATACATGTGTCTGAATATATATATAAAGTATATCTGACCCTGTATATTATATAGAGCATTTTAGTTTGTACATGTTATCGGACAGTTTCACCAATTGACACTTACCTCAAAATATACAATGGACACAATTTCAAACGGATGCACTGGTTATTACTAGAAGTGCATCTGCCACAGGTAAAGACCGTATTTAGTCGCATAACAGGCAAGTAGACAGTAGTGACAATACACTCAGATAACTGCTTACAAGCCACTGGATTCGATATAGTATTTACTGTGTATTGTTACTGTTGCACAGTATTTACTGAATTCTCAAAACATGTTAACAAAGGGTAAACAAACCCTTTCTATATCAGACTTTGTATATACATTTGATGAAACCAAGGCATCCCAGCAAACACACGACGTCGGTACGACGTCGGATCTAGGTCGTATCCAGGTCGCGACGTCGGCGACTCAAATCCAACGTCAGCCCGACGTCGAAACACCGACGTCGAAACGACGTCGGATTACGACGTAGTACTGACGTTGTTTGCTAGTCGTAGTTCGTCGCGACACAAACACAACGTCGGGTTGACGTCGGAATCACGACGTCGGATCAACGTCCGTTTCCGATGTCGAATAGACGTCTGGTCCAGGTCGTGATTGGTATCACTAAAAGTTGACTCACTGTCAGCAGATCTATCTCTACGTTAGCCTATAGATACGCCAATTGAAGAGCAGCTGATCTGATTTCCACACCAACTTAATTCAGTTTCACCTTTATTTGCGACATGTTTAGGCCTATGTAATTAATCATTTTATATCCTAGACGATTCATTTTACGTATGTATTTAGGTTGGGCTGGGCGTACGTGCACTTTCATTAACGTTGCAGAATTCTAGGTCAAGATTCTCGTGCGCGCGCGGAGTGTTGACAACTGACATGCTTTATTAGCGTCCGTGTCAAATGCCACTGTACCTGGTTCCCGCGTTACTGCATAGCGGTAGCCACAGATACAGTAATACGCTGGTAAACAGCCGACCTGACTCATTCGGAACTATATCGGATATTTTCGCCAAAGCGGTCTGGTTAATCTATAATTCCCGAGGTGCTCCAATTGTGTTTAGGTTATCCCGCCTTTTCCGTTTTCTCTTTGTGATTTTAATTTGAAATTGGGGAAAGATGCACGTAATTTGAAGAAATTAACTTTCTTATGCAAGTATATCGATGCATGCGTGTCAGCTAACATGTTTTCAATAACATTTGTAATACATAAATACATGACAACGCCGTGATCAGTTGATTCACGTTTCAATTCGTGAAATTATTTCGCCCCGTCTCACTTCGCACATTCCTATTCATGTGTTGTTAATATATTGTCGCTATTCACCATTTACAAACTGCATGCATTATCATATAAGTGTGCCTTTAATGGAGGTCTATGCGGTCGCGTTTTCTCAAAATGTGTAGGACAGCTATAGTAATTATAGACTTTATCATCGTTACATACTGTCTTTGTGAAATTATTCGCCTTAGATAATGGCGCATATACTCAAAGTTTATTCGAATTTTGTTAATTTGTTCCCACGAAATAACAATTCGTTCCCTCAATTTAGCAATTCGTTCCCACGAATTAACAATTTGTTCCCTCAATTTAACAATTCGTTCCCACGGGAACGAATTGTTAATTCATGGGAACTAATTGTTCATTCCCTCAAATTAACAATTCGTTCCCTCGAATTTACAATTCGTTCCCACGATATAACAATTCGTTCCCATGAATTAACAATTGGTTCCCGTGGGAGCGAATTGTTATTTCGTGAGAACGAATTGTTAAATTGAGGGAACGCATTGTTATTTCGTGGGAACGAATTAATATAAACAAAATTCTACGCCGTCCCCTGCGGGGCTCCATAAAAAGGAAGTATGCTGATTTATACACATATTTCTTGTTGGTGAAATTACTTTCTTACATGAGTGGCTATTTATAGAACGAATTTACAAGTTTCATAGGAAACGAGATTTGAAGCTGTAACGCTCATCGAACATGTATTCGGTAGTGGTCTACAACATATACATTAGGCCATACAAATAAGAACTTTGGCAGTCACGGGGTGTGCATAATGTGCAGCGGGAGAACGGCTTTTTTAAATATATATAATGTGTTTGTGTTTGAGATGTTCGTGTGTGATTTTATTGAACACAAATCAGAGACGAACATCTCAAACAAAAGGAAAATGTTATATAAAGTTACTATAAACTCTTTCGATGTGAAAAATCACAAGATTTTTGTCAAACATGATTGGATTTAACATATTTTTCATGGTGTTTTTTATTGATCATGTGGCAAAATTATAGTACACTTTTATTTCCCATGACGATAAAATGCTAGACGCGCAGGGATTATTCAGACGCGGCGATATCTGAGAACCAAAGTACTTTTGATGGCCTAACGTATACTAGTGTATTATTATTATTAACCATTTCAACCCTGGTTATCCTACCTTGTCTTTTTCACACTATTTTTGTACTATTCCATTTATGACAAAAGACCAGTCTAAATGAATAATAGTGACAAATGCCGCAGATCCTGACGAGACGACGAGCCGTCTAATCTGGATATACATTGTTTGCACATGTTGGCTTTATGGAGGTATACATCATGTAAGGGCTAATACCTAAAGATATGCAAACGTTTGTATGCTTTCATAATTGTGTTGTTTTATGTATATTTCAGACAACGCTTAAACATACACATACGAGAGCAACACAGAAATGGAAGAGAGTGAAGCCGATCGATCTTCCCAACGAGCCAATCTTATTGAACAATGAATGTTTGAAATCACGCTGGCATCCTTGGATACACTAAAACACAGTACGGCCATGGAAATGCGTAAAGCGCAGAACGAGAAGAAGAAACGATTGAAACGATTGATACGATACAGAGACAGGCAGAGAGAAATTGTGAAAAGTAAACCGGATTCTAATAAGGATCATCGCGAAGAACTGCTGAAGCGACGAATGAAGCACGATGCTAAGATGAAAAAGAATCAGAAACAAGCTCGCCCCAAGACATCGCCGGCGACGCTTTAGGATACGTACAATTCACGCATTCGTAGATCCGACGCGGACTCGGAACCCGAGGTGGAAGTGGACGATACCTTTTATGGTTGACCATCGATGCACCAGTGGGGGCATTCGTATCCGTGGACACAGTTCCAGTTCTCCATGAAAAGATTACTTGACATTTCATTAGAATTGTCTCGTGAGACAATTCTAATGAAATGCCTAGGTATGTTTTTATCGCGAAATGATCGAATATTCAGCAACAATTTCCATCCGCATGATTGTCGTCTGCAGCAGGATAAGGGTTAAAGTGAACTAAGTCCCTGCTATATGATTCCATCGAGTAACGAATCGCACCATACATTTATGGCAAAAATATATGTGAAAGTATAATAAAATACATTTGCCAGCCAAAATATGTGTTTATTACTGACCAGGTACCAAACCAGGATATTGATTAGCTGATCCAGAGTGAAACTGCAGATCAAGTAATCAATGCAAAATAAAGTTTTCTAGACAATAAAACCCAACATTGAATTGATGTCAGAACCAATCGTTGGATAAAGGTCGTTTTCTGACGTCGGATAGACGTTGGATTATATTTGAAAACGAAAGTTTTTTGGACGTCGGATTACGACGTTGAAATGACGTCAGAATTAGACGTATATACAACGTCGGATCCTGACGTCCGTTCGACGTCGGATCCCGACGTCCATTCGACGTCGGATTCCGACATCCATTCGAAGTCGGATTCCGACGTCCGTTCGACGTCGGATTCTGACGTTTACAAATTTTCATTTTCGAACATAATCCGACGTCTATCCGACGTCGGAAACCGACGTCAGTCGAAACCGACGTCAGTCTGACGTCTATCTAACGTCGTGTGCCCATTGGGATATGTTGCTGTAGTCAGATGTCTCCCCATCGTGTTGCACCAAATTTTATTAATGTGTTTGTCATATTATTAGTGGTATGTGTCAAACGCAATAAGTTGTAAAACTGAGTGATGGCTTGTACACGCTAAAATGGCCGACATGGAAGCACCATGCAATGTGTAGAATATAGTAAGCAGAGAATGTTCACATGTATGTTATGCTTATATCCTATTACATTTACGAAACAATTATGCATGAATCATTAGATAATCAGGGGCCACGGATCCTTAAGCAAATCACACTTGGTATGCGTATGATACGTATTAGGTTGTCCGATTGGCGCGATCAAACAAAGGCCCGTGTTTCTGTCTATCACCAACGCAGCCATGGTTCTTGCTGCGGGCAGTAACTTTGCAAAACTACCGTTATTGTTATTGCCCGCAACTACCCTGGTTGGACCCTAGACTGGAGTATTGGGGTAGGACATGAGATCGTATGGCGGTCGGCAGATCGGACGCGTGGGTTTTGCGAGTACTCCGTTTTCCCCCACATAGATAACCTCACTTACACTCCCATCTGTGCTAATGAAAGCATTTATATAATTAATATCACGCTCATTTATAATTGTTCTAAAATAAAGGAAGCTTAAACTGCTTACACTGGTCACAAACAAAATAAGCCCGGGTTTGTCAAATCGCGGCCAACAAGTGTGTATGATGATGCCGTACGTGATTTTAATTGATCCTGATGGACATGGCAACTGTAGCCTATTTCACCAACATTGCAAAGTATACTTATCTAGCAAAGTATACTTTGAGGGAGTAATCATTTATTTTTCCCGAATGTATTATATCATATAAAACTAACAACTGCATATAGTTGATGATTAAAAGTATGCAACATTATTATACTGAATGTATTACATTATCACAGCCAAAGTGGCTGTGATAATGTAATAAATTCAGTATAATAATAAATTTATCCTAAAAGTGAACATTTCTCCCTGAAAGTATACTTTGCTAGAAAAGTATACTTTGCAATTTTGATGAAATCGGCTACTGGTCTAAAATGTGATGCACCAGGATAACAAGGTACAGTGGAATATCTCTAAACCGGAAACCCTGGGAGGTCCCCAGGGTGTCTGGTGTAGAGAGATTCCACTGTCGTTCAGGCACGCAAGCATTCCAAAACATAAGTGTGTGTTTTGAATTCAGGAACAGACATGATCAGCAAGGAAACGCATCAAATTTGTGGCTGTGACTGGAAAAATGGGGCTTATGGATTTGTGACCAGCGTAGCTTCTGATCAAATAGCACACTCCTGCAGCCTGATAACAATAACGTTCTTATTAGAAGAATGACGGGTGTTTTATTGATGGAATGTCGAACACAGCAGATCCTGATCAGACATTGCGGACACTGGTCACAAAACTCACAAGTCTCATTTCTCGGGTCACAGCCACATTTAAGCATACACACATTGTCTAGATGTCCGGTTTAGTGGGGTCTCCTCTGTATTGACATTCGACCATTGGAGCACCAGATCGGACTCCGCCGCTCACCATAATTTCTATTGAGATGCGCAGTGCGAATGTACGAGTCATTCGGACATCTGCGTAATTTCGTTAAATACGTTTAGAACATTTACAATATTTTTCATAAATAAAGTCAAATGTTGTTACACTTTTCAGAGTATAATTTCGCATGTACTCTGAAAATTTTGTCAACTTCTAACGCCATTTACGGAAAATGTAAATTTTGTAAACGTATTTCATGACATTACGCAGATTTACGAATGTACAAAATCACATGGCGTGTCTCAATTATTATTGGACATTTATCATAATATGTCCCTTATAAATATTACTTATCGTAGGGAAAAATTGTCAGATAACATATGTGGCTGCTGCTGAAAAAATGCGGTTTATGGGAGTTCAGACCAGAGTAGCGCCTGATAAAATAGCACACCTCTGTAACATAACGAGCTAGATTGCTTGTTAGTGGCATGACGGGTGTTTCATTGATGGCATGGTGAACAGTGCCTATCATGATCAGATGAACATGCTTATCTGGATCTACACTGGTTGCAAACACGTGTTTGTATGACGGGAGAAATTGGTGTTTATTGCCTTTGCGACCAGTGTAAACCCAGATCCGACTGCGCTTCCGTGCAGTCTAAGCTGAGTATACATGTACACTGTTACATTCTGTCAATTGAATATCATGATACAGCCAAACCTCACTAAACCAGACACCATGGGCGGTCCACAAGGTGTCCGGTTTTGAGATTTTCCACTGTAAATCAGGCATATGACCATTCCAATACGTATATTGTATTTGCGTGCTTTGCAATCATAAACATACATTAGCACCTGAGATAAATGGCCATTAAACCCATCAAAAATAAAATCACATATGACGTATTCGTATTCGATTTAGCGAGGTCTCACTGTATGCAAATAGCAAACGGTGTAGATGGTTTTCAGTATACAGGAGCGCGTGGAAAAGATAATAGTAATGGTGCATGTAGACTGATCGCAAGTGTCTTACCGACAAGCACCTATTCAACATATAGAACACGTCACCATACTTAACAGTACGTAATACACCCACGCTGGGGATGCAAATTTTTCTTTATTCTTGCACAACTACTTCTCAACTACAATTATGATCATGCGCCTTAAACATATGATATCAAAATTACCATATCTACGTTATCTGTGTTATTTGATACGTGTCCGATGACATGATTAGAAGTTGACGAAACCGCTGTGGCATGGTCATTCTTCATAAATATTTGTTTTCGGGAAAAGTGAATGTCTAGTCCATTTAGCGATCTTATTCATTTATATACATATGAGGGTGGGAATCCGCACAACAACTTTCCATACCCGGTTTAGACAATTTATACCAGGGGTCCGTTTCACTAAACTTTGTAAGACTAAAATTTAGGATCGCCTGGAAATGTCAATTGATGGATTTACATTTATTAAGCATATGCTGCATATACAGCCTATGCTCAATAAATGTAAATTCAATAATTGGTGACAAGAAAACATTGTTAATGTGAAATTTACAGGCTATCATAATTTTGTACTTACGAACATTTTAGTCGTTTACTGAAACCGGCCACTGTCCTGTGTATCGCTGCTCCTGAATGGCGAACAGAGAATCTTCTCGCCTCGAGTTCACGAATCTTTAATAAGCATGTTACTTGATGATTTGAACATTTGAATAACCGTGCACATCGTGCAAATCGTAGTGTATTCCGAATGAAATTGACGTGATCAATGCAGTATGTCAATCTACATCTGTGAGCAAAATGCTTTGACAGTTCTGATACTAATGGTCATGCTATCTACATGTTCATTCTTGAAATTTAGGATATACTTGAACTTTGAAACTTGAATCATTATGACATGTATATATAGGAATGTTTCGTATCAGTGATGTAAACTAATGATCATGAATATTTGGGTATAAATACTGGAAAACTACGGAAGCTTAAAAGGCACATGCGCTATCTCATTCCCACGACATGGAAAATTGTTCCCACGACATAGTATCTCGTCCACACGAGTTACACAACTCGTTCTCATCTCGGACGACTTAGCCGTCTCGTGGGAACCAGATGCCATGTCGTGGGTACGAGATGCTATGTCGTTGGAGCGAGATGCTATGCTATGTCGTGGGAATGTGATATTATGTCGTAGGAACGAAATAGCTAACTCGTGGGAACGAGATAGTATCTCGTGGGAGTGAACTCATTCGTCGTTGGTATAAGATAGAAATGCGTATGCCATTTAAGCTACCGTAGATCCCGACGTTAGAAGTTGGTAAACACGTGGTCAGATTTCGTGGACGCAAAGACAGGGACTACGCTGTTCGACCTTATGCAAACTGATACGCAACAGCCTGCGTTAATCTTGCCCAGACTATCAACGTCTATTTCAACTCGTAATCAAGCAATTAAATTGCCTGAGCCTAAGCTGTAGCACAAATCAGGTTCAGACAATCAAGCTGTTTGTGTATTTTGAAATAAATAAATTGAGAAATATTGGCAAGATTAGCGCAAACTAGAAACTGTAGCCTATTTCACCAACATTGCAAAGTATGCTTTTCTAGCAAAGTATACTTTGAGGGAGAAATTTGCAATTTAAGGATAAATTTATTAATATTTATTATACAGAATTTATTACATTACCACAAACATTTTGGCTGTGATAATGTAATAAATTCAGTATAATAATTCTGCTTGCTTTTAATCGTCGTTAGTTCTATATGAAATAATGCATTTCAGGAAAAATAAATGATTACTCCCTCAAAGTATACTTTGCTAGAAAAGTATGCTTTGCAATGTTGATGAAATAGGCTACAGGAATATTGGTGCTTCAATACCGTATTGCATAGTTGGAATGCAACAAGGTAGGCAATCCGATAGTTATGTACCTATATGGGTGAAAATAGAAACAACCCAGCAGTCCTAGTATCGTCGTATATCGTAAATTATATCACTTTACACTGGGCCATGATGAAAACACGTATTTGTTTGGTATAGTATTTTTTTTTAAAAAGTCCTGGGGCCCGTTTCACCTAACTTCGTGCGATAAAGTGTTCGTACGAAGATTTCTATGAATTTGCTTCTCACATGAACGTGTTTCTCTAAACCTACCAGTTTGTACCTACGGGTTTATGTCCTTGCATGCAGCACGTACACGAAATATTTTCCAAAATTGTTATTGTGGATTCCAATTTGGAACTTACGAACTTCTTAGTCGTACGAAGTTTGAGAAACGGGCCCCTGGTGTGCCCTTTTAACTCATATACACTTAAAACCGTGATTACTACAATCAGTGACAACGACGACCAATATCATGGTTTACTTTTTGCATCCTGATACCTGTAGCCTATTTCACCAACATTGCAAAGTATACTTTTCTAGCAAAGTATACTTTGAGGGAGAAATTTTCAATTTAAAGATAAATTTATTAATTTTTATTATACTGAATTTATTACATTATCACAGCCATTTTGGCTGTGATAATGTAATAAATGCAGTATAATAATTCTGATTACTTTTAATCATCAAATATATGCAGTCGTTAGTTCTATATGATATAATGCATTTCGGGAAAAATAAATGATTTCTCCCTCAAAGTATACTTTGCTACAAAAGTATAATTTGCAATGTTGGTGAAATAAGCTACATAAAGACGAATATATGTGTAGACCGGTGAGTTACATTTTTTTAGCCTTTACGGCTTTATTGAATTTAAACTGAAAACACATACTCGGCATTCGTTATTTGACTTATTTCAAATATGTATAGTTCGGCGCTGGTTCATGAATGATCAAATGATTTCATACTCTAATGATCATACTGGACAAGTCAAGTAGACTATTACAAAGTTGGCCCGTCTACTCATACTCGTATGAACGCGGTTATCGACGGAGCCCTGCAGGGGATGTAAAAACATGTTTTATTATTAATTCGTTCCCACGAAATAACAGTTCGTTCCCTCAATTTAACAATTCGTTCCCCACGAATTAACAATTCGTTCCCACAAATTAACAATTCGTTCTTCAATTTAACAATTTGCTGTTGTTATTTCGTGGGAACGAATTAATGAAAAATATCCATGTCCCCTGCGGGACTCCGTAGTTATCGATGAAGAAATAGAGGATATTCATATTTTTGCAACGAATATGACATATATGCCCACCAATGACACAATAAATTCTGCGGTTTCTGGTTTAAATGATATTTTTAATTTTGTATGTACACCTACTATGAAGGTGAATGTACGTCATCATAAGGGAAATGTCGCGTCTGTAAATACAAATTCCAATTATAATGATAGGTGTAAATATCTTAAAGAAATATTCTATGATAAATTTAACATATATCGCTTAGATAAGACTGATCAGAATAGGCAAAATATGGTTCTGGCAAGATCTAGGTTTAAGATATCACTCCGTGAGTCTCGATATCAGCAGGCAAAACAGCAAACAGATAACCTGCTAAATGCAAGAGTCCGAAATGCAAAAGAATATTGGAATCTGTTGAAGAAAGCAAGTGGTATAAACACAAATAATAGCAAGTTAACTACAGATTAATTTGTACAGTATTTTAAAGCTATAAATAATCCGGAAGATCATTTTTTCCAAGCAGATGAAGATATATTATAATTTAATGATAGATTCCTTCAGTCCGAAATATACATTTTGTTCGATGAACTAAATGTTGAAATGTCGCAGAGTGAGATTGATAAGGGAATTTGCCAGCTCCAAAATAATAAAAGTGCAGGACCGGACTTAGTGTTAAATTAATTTTGTATTCATGGCAAAGATATACTTCTGCCTTTATTGCACAAGCTTTTTAACGTAGCATTTAATAACGGTTATTTCCCAGACACATGGTCAGATGGACATATAATTCCTCTCCATAAGAAAGGTAGCATAAACAATACAAATAATTACAGAGGAATGACATTATTAGGTACAGTAGGTAAGCTGTTTACACGAGTTTTAAATAATAGACTGACAGAATGGGCCGACAAATAGTATGTATACGTCGAGGCACAGGCAGGTTTTCGAAAATATATGAGCACAATAGACCATATTTTTGTATTACATAGTCTAATTACGAAGTATATTAATAATGGCTCAAAATTATTCTGTGCATTCGTAGATTTTACGAAGGCCTTTGATTATGTTGTTAGGGACAATTTGTGGTACAAACTTTTACATTTAGGTATTAGAGGCAAAATGTTCAATGTTATTAAGTCAATATATAACAATGTTAAGACGAGAGTGAAATATAATAATCAGTTAAGTGATGAATTTTCATGTTGTCTTGGGGTACGTCAGGGTGAGTGTTTATCACCATTTTTATATGCTATGTATATTAACGATCTTGAAGATGAATTGTGTCAAAAAGGTTTAGACGGTGTAGGAAATAGGAATGGCAAAATTATTCCTATTGTTATATGCTGATGACATACTCATATTTTCTGAATCGACGGAGGGTTTGCAAAATGGTCTAAATATTCTTTATGAGTATTGTCAAAGATGGAAATTAACTGTTAATACTGATAAAACCAAAATTATTATTTTCCGTAAGGTAGGTAGACTACCTTTAAATACACATTTTTATTACAATAACTCTGAAATAGAAATTGTATCCAAGTTTTCTTATCTTGGAATTGTATTTGCTACAGGCGGGTCTTTTGTGAACGCTCAAACTACATTAGCTGGGCAAGCGCGAAAGGCTATGTTCAAATTAGTATCTGTATCAGTTCACGGACCTCAAACCAAAGTGTGTGTTAGATTTATTTGATAAGCTCGTGTTACCTATTCTAAATTACGGAGGGGAAATTTGGGGATTTAGCCAAGCAAACCAGATTGAACGAATACACTTACAGTTTTGTAAACGATTATTAAGTGTCAAACTATCAACCCAAAATGATTTTATATATGGAGAGCTAGGACGGACATCTATAAAGACACACAGATTATATAATATTATTAAGTATTGGTTTAAGGTAACTGGGGTGACAGATCGTAAATATATAAATGTTCTGTATAAAATGATGTTGAATGAATGAAAGACCAAATAAAACTAACTGGGCGTCCCTTGTTAAAGCACTGTCATCTAGTCTTGGCTTTCATCATGTATGGTTGGCACAATGCGTTGGCGATATCAAGTATTTTTTAAGCATATTAAAGCAGAGGTTAACTGATAATTTTATCCAAAACTGGAATTCCAGACTAGTGGGATCTAGTAGAGCACTTTTTTACAGACAGTTTGCACAGTTTGAGTATCAGTCATATTTGGACATTTTCACAATTAGACAATTTCGGGTTTCTTTTACAAAACTTGGAGTATCCTCACATAGATCAGCTATAGAAACAGGAAGATGGCACAAGCCAAACAAATATACCCCTTGAAAACAGAAAATGTAATCTATGTAACGTTTTAGAAGATGAATATAATTTTCTATTTGAATGCGCTATGTACACTGATTTACGCTTGCAGTATGTAGATACATTTTACCGACAGCGCCCAAGTATGTTTAAAGGACTTAGTTTGATCAAGTCAAATAATCAAAGGAAAGTAAGAAACCTAGGAACGTTCATTGCTAAATCATTTAAAAGGAGAGATGAAATATTGTCACATCTATAACGTATGTCAACTTAGATGTTTATATACATTGATAGATATATGCAGGCGAATTCGTATTATGTGCGTATGTCTGATTAGTAGTGGACATTTTCTTTCATACTGTGTTGATTGACAACATTTCAACGTACCCTTTCAAGTGAATTCTGAATTTTCCATATAAATTACTCTCTCTCCCGCTCTCCCTCTCTCTCTCTCTCCCTCTCTGTCTCTCTCTCTCTCTCTCTCTCTCTCTCTCTCTCTCTCTCTCTCTCATTGCAACTTTGTATTTACAAAACTTCCATTTAGTGTACACATACAATACTTTTCATGTCCACTGTCTGTCATCTTGCTTGCATTGTCATGTTGCCTGTATGTTTGTTAATTACTATTGTGCTCAAGAGCCAGCATGGCTTAAGCAATAAACGATTAATCTATGTTCATCGAGTGGTGTTAGATGTCCATATTTCACGAGTGTCGTTAGGCACTCGTGAAATATGGACATTTCACACCACGAGATAAACATATATGATGATTGCAAAAAGAACAAAAGTAAAAAAATGTAATATAGTCACTGTAACATAGTGATTATCAAAGTTAGGCACACGTGAAATATGGACATTTCACACCACGAGATGAACATATATGTCATATTCGTTGCAAAATATGAATATTCGATTTATTATATACCGCTCCATGGGAATTAGCAGTAGTTTAGACTGTATACGGTAATGAACGTGCATTTGCAGCCTATTTGCGCTGTTTGCTTTCTAAATAAAGAATATGAATATAGATAGCGGAAGTAGTCGTATTTTCCCGGAAGTTGTTTATTTCAACGATGAGAACATATGATTTTTATTTACATCGTATAACTATGTATTTCATGGGTAGGTATATAATAAACGTTGATAATCACTATGCTACAGTGACTGGGTGAATAGCGTTTATGCAACTTGTAGTCCGCCTGGTTGAGTTCCAGGTTGGCATACATCCATGATCATGTGCTGGACAAGTGATATACATTAAGCAATTCACTGAGAGTTGTGACTCCACCTGTAATGTTGGGTAGTTAACATTAGTTAATTGGTGATTAAAATTCGTCAGTAAAATAATTCATAATTTTGTTCTTGAATTAAATTCAGCGTGTATTAATCATTCAATCTGATGGTGATTAATGTCATAATCAATAATTTTCTATAAAAATAACATGGAAAATTAAGTCCGTCACATTCATTATGAATGCACAACACGATAACGCTTCTTTGTTTCATTATTCGTTTATTGTTTACTCGTGAAACATGATCTATGTTTTTTTGCGAAAATATTCGACCATGTCACTTCATCGCTATCTCGAACCTAGTCCTATCTCGACTAAAATACGATCTCCCTTCGTCTTCGAGATACTGGTTCTCGACTGTATATTGTTTGTAATATGCACAGTAGAACCTATCGAAGCCGGACAAGCAAGCAATCTTTGTATCCTTAATTATATCGGTTGCATTGGTGTATATTTATGATGATAATTCATACCTTGGCATAGTAATATGCCTGATTTACAGTGGAAAATCTCTAAACCGGACACCCTGGGGACCTCCCAGGGTGTCCGGTTTAGATAGGTTCCACTGTATTAATAATGGCGTTTTGCTGACTGATTTGCGAACAGTACATATCGTGATCAGAATGACGGCTGCGTAGGCTCATTTGTGTCTACATTGTTCACGTATGCCATAGTCCACCTTTCACCAGTCACACCAGTCACACCAGTCACACGTGTGGCTTTGACTAGAGAAATGGAACGTATTGGTCTGGTGACCAGTGTAGACCAAGATCCGCCGGTTGATCAGTGCACAGTCTGATCAGGATCTGCGAGTTCCACCATTCCATCAATGAAACACCCGTCATACTTCTCATAAGGAATTTAGATCATTATCAGGTTCCATGAGTGTGCTATTTCACTAGGAGGTACACGGGTCACAAATCCCATAAACCCCATTTCTCCAGCCACAGCCATATGAAACACGCCATGTGATTGTGTACCTTTGGACATCTGCGTAATTTCATGAAATACTTTCGCAAAATTTACGATATTTTCATTAAAATATATTCGCATGTACTTTTGAAAAGTTCGTTAACTTTTTACTTTATTTACGACAATTATTGCAAATTGTGTAAACGTGGCGTGTCTCATATATACGCATCCCACAGTATTACGTGCTCAATTATACGAAGTCCATGTGTTTCGACCGCAGCCAAACGTGTCAACATATCATAGTCTACCTCTGTATCTCCTGATCATGCTGCTACAGTCACATCATTGTGATCGTCTTTGATGATACATATTCTCTTGATCACAACTGTATATCCTGATCATAATTCTACACAGTCACATAATTGGGATTTTCTTTGATGAAACATTTTTTCACGATCAACACTGTATCTCCTGATCGTTTACATTGCATGTACAAGGGACAATAACATAGCCGGTCATATAAAACAATATAAATCCGCAACAAACTATTCATGCATGTACTAGTTTCTACGGAACCCCGCAGATGACGTAGATTTTTGTTTAGATTTTTTTTCCCACGAAATAACAATTCGTTCCCTCAATTTAACAATTCGTTCCCACGAATTAACAATTCGCTCCCACGAATTAACAATTCGTTCCCTCAATTTAACAATTCTTTCCCACGAAATAACAATTCATTCCCACGAAATAACAATTCGTTCCCTCAATTTAACAATTCGTTCCCATGAATTAACAATTCGTTCCCCCAATTTAACAATTCGTTCCCACGAAATAACAATTCGTATCCACGGGAGCCAATTGTTAATTTGTGGGAACGAATTATTATATCGTAGGAACGAATTGTTAATTCGAGGGAACGAATTGTTAAATTGATGGAAAGAATTATCATTTCGTGGGAACGAATTGTTAATTCGAGGGATCGAATTGTTTTATCGCGGGAACGAATTGTTAATTCGAGGGAACGAATTGTTAAATTGAGGGAACGAATTGTTAATTCGTTGGAATGAATTAATAAACGAAATCCATGTCCCCTGTGGCGCTCCGTAAGTTTCATCCTGTCAATGATGAATTACATTTTGTCCTCCGCTGTTCATTTTCATTTTTTACATCGTTCCTTTAAGATCATTCCTTCGTTCTCATATGCGTCTGTGACTGGAGAAATGGGGCTTATGGGATATGTGACCAGTGTAGATCCTGATCAAACAGCACGCTCCTGTAGCCTGATAACGATACACGTGTATACTGATTGTTAGAAGCATAACGGGTGTTTCCTTTATGTAATGGCGAACAGTGCAGATTATGATCAGACTGTGCGGAAGCACAGGCTGAACTGGATCTACACTGGTTGCAAAACCCATAAGCCCCATTTCTCGAGTCACAACCACATTATTATTAGTAATATTCTGCCAAGAAATACATAAAAAACATGTCCACCCGGCTGGCCTTATCAACTCAACTCTTTTAGGTACATGTAGGATGATCGACTTTATACCGAGCCATACAGGTTAGTTAATTTGTGAAGTTTGCATTTATTTTAGTAATCGAAACATTAAATCAACTCTTGAACCTAATATGAAACGACAGCTTCGACCTTACGACATTAAAATTGAGACACACCATGTGATTTTGTACCTTCGGACATCTGCGTAATTTCATGAAATACGTTTACAAAATTTACAATATTTTCCGTCAATGGCGTCAAAAGTTGACAAAATGTCCAGAGAACATGCGGTAACCCGCATGTACTCTGAATATTTTGTCAACTCTTGTCTTTATTTATGTCCGAAGGTACAAAATCACATGGCATGTCTAAAAACATTGACACTTTCAATAGTATACGTGTATGTGTGTCCCCGTACACATTCGCGCCATAGGGTCAGAACCTAATCATTTCACTGATAGTGGCAACCGGTCCAGGTCAGCAACTGAATGATGGCCAGTGTAGACCCTGAACAGACTGCGCCGATGCGTAGGCTGGCCTAGGGCTACGGTGGTCGCAAACGTCGCAAGGTGTATTGTTATTAACCGGCGGCTTGGGTTTTCTCTGGAATTTAGTTGAAAATGAAAATATGTAATTATATTGCGATAAAATGAAAAACCCAAAGTTATGTTTTATGACGAATCGCTTTGGCTGAATTACTTGCAAGTACAAATATGCGAGCCTTCAAGTTGACAAAATCGACCGTATGGTATTACATTCCGTTTCTTGTTTGACTGGCGATATTAGGCTTATTTATGACATTTGCGATCAGTGTAGTCACAGATCAGCCTGCGCATTTGCGCAGTCTGATCAGGGCCTGTACTGTTCCGACAGTGAGTCAATTTTTATACTGGTAGTAAAGGGTATTCATCATTAACGAACTGAAGTAGCCTATTTCACCAACATTGCAAATTATACTTATCTAGCAAAGTATACTTTGAGGGAGAAATTTTCCCTTTTAGGATAAATTTATCAATTTTTATTATACTGAATTTATTACATTATCACAGCCATTGAGTATAATAATTCTGCATACTTGTAATCATCAACTATTTGCAGTCTTTAGTTCTATATGATATAACGCATTTCGGGGGAAATAAATGATTACTCCCTCAAAGTATACTTTGCTAGAAAAGTATACTTTGCAATGTTGGTGAAACAGGCTACAGGAGTTCGTTTCGGACCAGGAGATAGACTGGCCAAAAATGTTATGCGCCCCATTACTCAGTCAAATTCACAGTTTCGAAGTTAGACCGACCACAGATACGATATATTAGCTGCACGTTTTCAAGGTGTATGATCACGTGGTACTAATAACAACAACAAACGCTGAAACTTCCAGAATCCATTCGATTCAAAGTACATATTCTTATATATTGTCCTTATTACGTAACGGATTTGGATGAAATATGGCGCATCAAACGCGTCTTGTTAAGCTGCATTTTGGTGGTCTCTGTATTGTCGCCCAAACTTCTGTCGTTTTTGCGAAGAATCGATTTCCGTGTCTACCGACACGGAAATAGATTCTTCGCAAAAACAACATATGTTTGTGCTAAACTCCCTGGACCACCAAATGCAGCTCATGAAGACGCGTTTGCTGCGCCATAATTCATAAAAATACGTTGCATATTAAGGAAAATATCAAATAATACTTACTTTGGAGTGGGCGACGTTGTTGTTGTTGTAACCACGTGATCATGCACCTTGGTTTTCCTCTGTATAGGCAACAGGTTGAGTAATATCGCTACACCACAGTCAACGGTATACATTTGCGTAATAGCATTTATATTTCCCGCAGTAAAATATAGAAAAAACCTACTGGGCGCTGACGTTCATACTTCGCTATATTAAATTGTTATTGAGAGACAATTCTACAATATGGGACGGAAGTATTATAATAAACTCACCTAATAAAGTTTGTATTAGCAAACTGCTTAGGTCACTCTCCACGAAGTAGAAAGTAAACAAAGAACGTTTCAATCGCAAATTTGGAAAATGTAATGCAAATGTAATTAGACTTATGTACTCAGAACTAACGATATGTGTATCTTAAGCCCGGTAATATCCAGTCACAGAACGGGAGCTTGACCGGCCAACACAATGGCATTAGACCTATGTATCCAGTCACAGTCACATATCTTGATGAGTCAAAAATGTCATAATCTCAATGTATTTCAGTCAAAGTCACATATCAGCCGCTAGACTGGCTAGAAGTTTCAACTTGCATACTGTCTGTTCCACGTTTTGCTGCCGACGCACTTCTGGCTATTAAACACATTAAATTTAAAAACAATATTTAAATGTTAAATTCCCATAGGAATCTCTTTTTGTTTTCGCTATAAAATCAATATTCTATCAAATCAAACAATTTGGGTAGGGTGACATTTTTTTTATTGATAAAAGAGTACTTAATATTGTTCAGGTTTAACGCGCTTAATAGCCAAAAGTTCGTCGACAGCAAAACGTGGAACAGACAGTAGTTTCTCATTTCACCGTTATAGTTGTGGTTTGTGTATACACACACGCCTACGTCAATCTTACCCAGACTGTCAACCTGTCTGAACATCTGTTGGCAAATCCAACTTGCAATCAAGCACTTTGATTGTCCGAGCCTGAGCTGTACCACAGCTCAGGCTCAGACAATCAAAATGCTTGATTTCAGACACACTATTCAAGAACGTGTATTTTGAAATAAAGAAATTGACATAATATTGGCAAGATTACCGCAGGCTGTAGTGCATATAGAGAATAGTAGGTTAGTGCCGTGAATGGGAAAAAATATCTGGCAAGGCTCAGGAAACGGGATGGGCGAGGCTCTGCCGAGCACATCCCGTTTCCGTGCCGCGCCAGATATTTTTCCCATTCACGGCACTAACCTACTATTCTATTTATCCCGTCAACACCTACATATAGCTTTAAAATAAAAACAACCCCAGCCACCGCACATATTCATACGCAGTGATTAGGTCGTATTGACAGGATATCAAAAATGTTTCACGGCACCGTGTTTCACGGCACATACGTCCTGTGTTGACGGGATAAATAACGATGAGTATGTACAACCGCATGTTTACAGCTTGGTTTGTGGTTTATGCTATCAGTGGTAATAACCTTTCTAATCTGGACACACGGAAATTCACCGTGTGAACGGTTTGTTTGTCGTTCATATTTAATAATACAGTGGAACCCCGCTAAACCGACACTCGGGAAAATATGGATGTTTAACTTAGATGTGTTTGGCTGTTATGTATCTCTGATTACAATGACTGTTCATGATTGCAATACATTAGACTGTGTCATGAATTACTGACATGTCTGATTTACAGTGGAATATCTCCAAACCGGACACCATGGCGACCTCATTTCCAATATTGTTCGTGTTTTGACTTCCCACACAGCTCCTCCACCTCCTTTTCCCCCATGGTAAATTTCCATAGACAAATCAATATTTGACAACATTTCACGAAATAAAAAGAAGGCTCATTCTTAAATTTTGATAAATTTTAATATCATCGAAAAAGATATTGTTTTTGCATTGTTTATATGGCCGTAAAATGTGGGCAGGTTTCGTGAAACAGACAGTAGTTTCTCATCTCACCGTCAGAGTTGTGGTTTGTGTATACACACACGCCTACGTCAATCTTACCCAGACTGTCAACCTGTCTGAACATCTGTTGGTAAATCCAACTTGCAATCAAGCACTTTGATTGTCCGAGCCTGAGCTGTACCACAGCTCAGGCTCAGACAATCAAACTGCTTGATTTCAGACAAACTATTCAAGAACGTGTATTTTAAAATAAAGAAATTTACATAAGATTGACAAGATTACCGCAGGCAGTAGTGCATGTAACGATGAGTATGCACAACCGCATGTTTACAGCATGGTTTGTGGTTTATGCTATACAGTGGTAATAACCTTTCTAATCTGGTCACACGGAAATTCACCGTGTGAACGGTCTGTTTGTCGTTCATACTTAATAATACAGTGGATCCCCTCTAAACCGACACTCGGGAAAATATGGATGTTTAACTTAGATGTGTTTCGCTGTTATGTACCTCTGACTTTTCATGATTGCAATACATTATAATGTGTCATGGAATACTCACATGACTGATTTGCAGTGGAACATCTCCAAACCGGACACCCTGGGAACCTCCCAGGGTGTCCGGTTTGGAGATGTTCCACTGTATTGTATGTTCATGATTGCATAGCACAGTCAGACGTCTTTCAGTATCCGTACATACATGTACATGCCTAAATTACAGTGTGAACAATCTAATTCGGATATCCTGGGGACCTCCTAGGGTGTCCTCGTTAAAGAGGTTATTGACACTACTAAAATGGCATTTCGGTGATTGTATGGCAAGCGGTTTAGACCATGGACGGATACAATGTTCGTTCAATTCTCAAAACCTCGCCTTGGACAGCAACATACTTTCATATAATAGTATTTCCATCGCACTGGTCTTTCGTGTGAGACTTTGAACTTAAGGCCCGTCCCTAATGACCTTATATGTTGCTGTGACGCTAAGCCCATTCTCTTTGACGTTCAATTCGCAGTGTCCTTTTGTAATAACATTTGACCCAGAATGTGAGGAAATAGAAAACGGTAAACTTGTTATTGAAGGGGTCAGTGAAAGAAGTGGGTTCAGTCCATTATGGACTTAACCCCCTTCTTCCACTGACCCCTTCAATTTGGCTTTAACATCAAGTCTTTCTCCTGATCATTTTGTACATCCGCAATAGTCGTATAGTAACGGTTGACCCTATGCCACAGTGGTTGAAAATACGCCTCTCGATCTTTGCTGGTTTACTTATTAAATTATGTATATTCTTATTTATCATCTAAACTGCATCCTTTCACAGTATTAGATCAATTGTCGCGGTTGGCTGAACGCATATCTTATGAACCGACTCGACTGGGTTCGCTGATTGCAGTTTACAATATGTAGAAATAGGACTATAACCCCGACACAGGTAATTCATTTTATTATTATTATTTTCTTTATTTGTTTATGCATTTAATTTATAATTTCTTGGAACGGCAACTGCTTTTCATATATCGTTAACTTTCCTAGACATACTTTCCATTGAGTGCAAGCAGAGCTTGATAATTTGTGTATCAACAAAAAAAACTAGCTTTATATTATATTGATGAGGTAATGATTTGTGCAACACAACAAGCAAATATAACTTGATTGTCGCTTCAAATAACACAGACTTGCTTCAGTAGCCGATTTCACCAACATTGCAAAGTATACTTTACTAGCAAAGTATACTTTGAGGGAGTAATCATTTATTTTTCCTGAAATGCATTATTTCATATAGAACTAACAAATGCATATATTTCATGATTAAAAGTATGCAGAATTATTATACTGAATTTATTACATTATCACAGCCAAATTGGCTGTGATAATGTAATAAATTCAGTATAATAAAAATTAATAAATTTATCATAAAATTTAAAATTTCTCCCTCAAAGTATACTTTGCTACTAAAGTATACTTTGCAATGTTGGTGAAATAGGCTACTGATCTGCATATATTTACACTGATGTTATTCGGTAACGTCATTACATGTGACGTCGTTTCGACCTATGGAACGCCAGCGAACATAGTTAAATCCAGATTTAGCGTAATAAATGATGTCAGTGTCAAGCCACATTTAGATCACGGTTCGTCCGCATGTACGAGGAGATAATCCTCGAGCTTTGACGAGTGGATTGTTGATCGTACATGTGGATAAACGAGATCTAACTTATTGATCACATCCTCACGTACATACATTGCACACGAACTACGTCAACAGAAACAACACCCGGAAATGTGTCAAAGATGTGATAAGCCGCGGTTAGATAACGGTTCGTCCGCATGTACGAGGAGATAATCCGCGAGCTTTAGCGAGTGGATTATCGACCGTACATGCGGACGAACGTGATGTAACTATGCTATCACATCCACGTGTCCATACAGTGCACATGTGTTTTGTAAATGCAGAAACAAAACTCATTATGTATCAAAGGTGTGATAGTGTCTAATACATGGATGTGTTATCGGCCAGTGTGTATTACAGGTGATTCTAGCGTTTCTTGGATGGTCAATTATTGTTTGTACATGTATATGATGAAAAACCTTTCTAAACAATGTACAAAACAATTCAAACGTGCCCGGGTGTAAATATAATAGTACTTAGAAAGGTACAAAACTCCCATGCGAATGGGAGTTTTGTACCTTTCTAAGTACTATTATATTTACACCCGGGCACCTTTGTTTTGTACATTGTTTAGAAAGGTGTTTCATGTATATACAAACAATACTAGACCATCCAAGACACGCTAGAATCACCTGTGGTGTGTATATTACCAAGTCCCAGCTAGGTATCTAATAATAGAGAATACTAGCCTAGTGTCTGTTGATATCAAGTATATCAGGCAAGGCTAGGAAACGCGTAGGAATTCCTAGCCACACCGAGGAATTCTTGCCATTTCCGACCCGAGCCTGATAAGCTGAAGACACTAGCCTGGTATTCAGAACAGAACAGAACATACTTTTATTTAAAGTCAGGTTACAAGGTAACAACGTCACTGAAATTGGTAATCTATGTAGGTGGGTGGTTGGCAATGTAACGTATTTATCGGGTAAAGTGGCACGCTACAAATTAAGCAATTAGAAATTGACTGTCGCCTCAAATAAAATAGCGCGGCCTTGTTTAGATTGCGCAATGACACTGTTGTTAGTTGGTAGCGTCATGTGACGTTGTTCGACCAATGAAACGGCAATATTGAAGTCATCGTGACCCGGGTATACATGTCTAGTCAATGCAGGATACGACAATTTGTTATCAGTCAGTATGTGTTCCCCCAATGCAAAGCCCGTTTCCTGATAAATTACATGTAGGAGAAGACGACTTTACATAGCCATGAGGGTGAGATAAATAACCTACAATGGGGTCAGCGTGTAAGTGCACACGCGAACGAACACGACAGGTTGGTTCGATACCCACCCAAAGTGTATGCTGTTACACCTCAGTTGAACCGTCTCGCCGAGACGGTTCAACTGAGTGGTAACAACATACACTTTTGATGCGAAATGAGAAAAAAATGCAGAAAAATATTTACATTGTTTTATACATGAATTATAGTGGGGTCAGCGTGTGGGGTCAGCACACACGAACAAACACGACAGGTTGGTTCGCTACCCACCCAATGTGTATGTTGTTACCACTCAGTTGAACAGTCTCGCCGAGACGGTTCAACTGAGTGGTAACAACATACACTTTTGATGCGAAATGTTCGTTCGTGTGTGCACTTACACACTGACGCCACTGTACGTCTATGCGAACCATTACGTCATACCGATGGACGAACCGTCGTAGTCTAAGAAGAGGAACGTCTCTAAGCCTGAAACATCCCAGGGTGTCCGGGCTAGATAGGTTCCACTGAACTTAAAAGCGAGTTTTCATGTTTTAAATCACGAACATACTTTATGATCAGTGATACATGTAATTGAAAGTGAAACTAATCAAATGAATCACACTCGGGTCGTACATTGTATGTGTGATTGATTTAGTGAAATTCAAACTGTAATACAGTGAAACCTCGCTAAACCGGACACCCTGGGAGGTCCCCAGGTTGTCCGGTTTAGCGAGGTTTCACTGTAAATCAGACATTTGATTAGTCCGAGCCATAGTTGTGTGCTATGCGATCGGGAACAGGTGTTATCACCTGAGATAAATTACCGAGAAACCCATAAAAATTATGATAACATCTGTTTATTGTTGTCCGGTTTATAGAGGTTCCACTGTACATACAATACGTGTATACTTTGGTGAGAGGGTGGAGTAGCATTGTTCATGTATAACAAATTGCGAGTTATTGTTTCGAGTTTGAATATTCTGAAGTATTGCTGCTGGTAATTAAGCGAACTCCGGATAAATGATTGGCCCAACATATAGTGTGGGCGAGGAAAGGCTTGCTTGATACAAGTTTTTGAAGACACTTGATAAAGTCGTTGAACATGTTGATCGAGCTCGTGATATTCGGCATTATTAATGTGGCATGTTTGTTCAGTATTAGCTGTTTGTCAATGACTATGCTCTCTGGTCAGGATATACACAGATCGCATCATGGCGTGGTCGAATTCATATTATATGTGGCTGTGACTGGAGAAATGAGACTTATGGGATTTGTGATTAGATCCTGATCAAATAGCACACTCCTGTAGCCTGATAGCGATCTGTATTGCTTGTTAGAAGAATGGCGGGTGCTTCGTTCATTGATGGACTCGTGAACAGCGCAGATCATGATCAGACTGAGCGGATGCACAGGCTGATCTGGATATACAGGGGTCGCATAACCCATAAGCCTAATGTCTCCAGTCACAGCCATATACGAACAATTCAACCTTCAAAGCGGACTCCATGAAAACAGTAACATGCTTAATGTTGATACATGTACGTTTGTCCACAGGCATTCGGTGTGTTTCGGCTTTCATCGATATAATTATATATATATGAACAAGGCTTCTAACCTGGGTCGGACACGACCCCGTATCATAACAAAATAACATGTTTAAAATTACCACACATTACCATCAGCGGTAAATGTAGTTGCGAACAGTAACAGATCTGGCTACGGACGGTGCGGGAGTAGATTGCAAGAGGTACCATTCGCCTCTGAGATATAGAGAATAGTAGGTTAGTGCCGTGAATGGGGAAAAATATCCGGCAAGGCTCAAGAATTTCTTTATTTCTCATCAGAAGTATATGTTGTGACCACTCATTTGAACCGTCTCGCCGAGACGGTTCAAATGAGTGGTCACAACATATACTTTGGTTCAGAAATAAAGAAAATAGATAGAGAATAGTAGGTTCGTGCCGTGAATGGGAACAAATATCTGGCAAGGCTCAGGAAACGGGATGGGCGAGGCTCTGCCGAGCACATCCCGTTTCCGTGCCGCGCCAGATATTTTTTCCCATTCACGGCACTAACCTACTATTCTATTATCCCTTCAACACCTACAAATGGCTGTAAAATGCAAAAATAGTATTGACTGGATATCAAAAATGTTTCACGGCACCGTGTTTCACGGCACATACGCACTGTGTTGACGGGATAAAAATGACATTGGCACACAATAATACGGTACTAAACATACAAGTCTTATCCCAGGGCCCGGCGGTTTAGAGAGGTCCATTGTATAAATTTTGGATTTTCAAGTTTATACCAGTGTTCTGTCTATATTTAGATTTCAGATACAGATACAGGGGGAGAGGGGTGGGGGGGGGGTGTGGTTTATAGAGAATAGTAGGTTAGTGCCGTGAATGGGTAAAAATATATGGCAAGGCTCATGAAACGGGATGGGCGAGGCGCGCCGCGCCAGATATGTTTCCCATTCACGGCACTAACCTACTATTCTATTTATCCCGTCAACACCTACAAATAGCTTTAAAATGCAAAACATAATCCCAGCCACATGCCTAAAATCGGGGAATCGACTAGTATGACAACCGCACATATTAATACGCAGTGATTAGGTCGTATTGACAGGATATCTAAAATATTTCACGGCACCGTGTGTCACGGCACATACGCACTGTGTTGACGGGATAAAGTGTGTTATGGTCCTTTCCTGTTAAGAGAATGCTACATTTTAAGGGACATATGCATTTAAGGTGGGAAACGTTTCCCCAACTAACCGAATCAATGAGTGTCATATGTTTCATTCTTATTGTTTAATTAATAGTGCATAATGCGTCTTCCCATGCGTATGTTGTTTGCTTAATTATTCAAGTATGTATAAACTAGCAGGAGTGCTGAACAAATCATATCAATGCATTGAATGGTGTTCATTCTTTTTTGTATATGAAATAGTGCATATTGTATATGTTCTACTTTTTATTTGCTTACTATACATGCTGTTTGGTTTCACGTAGGTCCCATAATCGAATACGCGGTTTGAGCCGCACCCGACCCATCAATTATATGCAGTCACGTGTCGCGATTTTCCGGTTAGTTGAACAGATGGATTTTGTATACGAGTGGGTATGATATGTTGATCTATCATATTCAAACAGCGACGAGACATTATGCTATAGTGAAAGGAATATAAATACGTACGAATAGCATTTGACTAATAATAACCGAGACAAAAAAGTAATTTGAGAATCCACCACACTAAGCAATATCAACTATATGTCAGCACACTGTATTCAACTACGTAATTGACGAGGTATGTGGAATAAGGGGGCTATCTCCCTCAGACGGGGTATGTGGAATAAAGGGGCTAACTCCCTTTTGCCCCCTTATTCCACATACCCCGCTAATTGTTTTCGTGTGTTTCTAATGTTTGCGTAATTTTGCCTATTAGAATACAAAAACATTAGATTCCCATGACACGATTACTAATAACGTGTTTAATTTTAAATTAATTCCGTGTTTACTGTGTTATTGTCTAAAAGCATGGATGTTCCAATATGGATATTTAGTCACCGGTTGACACATTAAAGGAACTTACGAGGGTCGCAGTACTACATGTAGTAACCAGGTGCCCGTTTCACTAAACTTCGTTCGACTAAAATGTTCGTAAGTGCAAATTTAAGATCGTCTGGAAATTTTATTTGATGGATTTACATTTATTGAACATAGGCTGCTCAATAAATGTAAATCCAATAATTGTTTACAAGAAAAGACAGTTAATGTTAAATTTACAGACTATCATAATTTTCACTTGCGAACATTTTAGTCATACGTAGTTTAGTGAAACGGCCCCAGATGGACACAGGTATTACATACATTGTACATCAACCATAGACCGACCAGGGACTGCAATAGCGATTACTTGGACATTGATATTGCCCTGGGAGACATACTATTAACATAACCTGCTACATGTAATCTGTATTGCCTGTTAGAAGCATGACGTGTGTTTCATTGATGGAATGACGAACAGTGCAGATCCTGATCAGACTGTGTGGATACACAAGCTAATCTAGATATACACTGATCGCAAAAACGTATAGGCCCCGTTTGTCTAGTCATTTAAAGGTACATGCACACTCAGTAGGCACAAAATGTTCTTTATATCAGAGACATCATCTGGGACATTTTCTGACAAAATAAACATTCATTCACCATTACACCACGTATTGATAGGCTTTATTATACACTTTATATCAGACGTAAATTTTCACACTGATATCAGGGGCGATAACCGTGTTTCCTTAAATGTTAACGGACATTATTATTCATTCTCCATATTTCTTTTTGATGTGCAATGATCATACGATATAATCAGTCGAACATATTAATGTTAATGATTATATCTGTATAGCGGGCATTCGTAATTTTTAGAACTGCTGGAATAGTGACACATTAAACACTTATTTAATTCCCATAAAGAACATGTTGGGCATGCACCTTTAATAGTCTGGAGAATAGTCTGGAGAAAAGTTCAAGTCCAGTAAATGTAAATGCTTTGATTTAACGACGGCACTGGTTCGATGACCTTGCATGTCGGGACCGACTATTTAAGTCCCCATCCGATAGGACTGGGCTATCACGAAGGTGTCTTGCCCAAGGACACGCCGAATCGGCCAGTGTCGGGATTGGAACTCATGACCTTTCGATCCGTAGTCCGATGCTCTACCACTGAGCTATTAGTTACTAATTAAAATAGCTGGGGGTGAAAGTATTATTCCAAAATTAGATTTTGAACCACTATGTATTTTCAGTATTATACATTGTACATGTAAACATTTTCTAACAAATTATCTTTGTAGATGGCTATCATTATATATGTCATGTATGCATTCTGGTAAAACTATTTCAATTTATAATTAAATTATTTTAACTTATGACATAAATTTACATTACATACCTGTTAGTATATTTGTTTCGCCTACTCGCCTAACTCTATATTCAAAAGTCATGTAAATTTGTACTTAAGAGGATGCTCGAATTTTCATGAAAATATTTACAGAAACTGTGATGTTTTCTGTAACTGACGTTAAACGTTGATGAAATGTTCATAGGAAATGAAGAATTATATTCCGCATTTGTGCTGGACATTTCATTAAAATTCGACGTCATTTGCGGAAAATATCGTAAATACTATAAATAGCTCCATGAACAATCATTGATGGAATGGCCAATAGTGCATATCCTGATCAGACTGTGTAGATGCACAGGCTGATCTGGAGCTGCCCTTAATTATCCAGTCACAGACACATATAACTACTATCTGTTCCTAGTTGTTCTGCAGACGAACTTCTGGCTATCAGACAAATTAAATCTAAAACATATTTAAATATAAGAAGTTTTTCATCAACAACAAAAAATTCACCCTCCCAAAGTTATTTGACTGAATTCCATCAAATATTTATTTTTTTATCCCGTCAACACAGTGCGTATGTGCCGTGAAACATTTTTGATATCCAGTCAATACTATGTTTGCATTTTACAGCCATTTGTAGGTATTGACGGGATAAATAGAATAGTAGGTTAGTGCCGTGAATGGGAAAAAATATCTGGCGCCGCACGGAAACGGGATGTGCTCGGCAGAGCCTCGCCCATCCCGTTGAAATTTAACATGGGTGCTAAGCATATATTTTTGTAAAATAATTATTGATTTGTGGACCGATTTTCAAAATCTAACTTTTGTTTTCTTAGTTACATCATTTCCACGCTATCTAGCCAGGTTTCCAAAATGTTTCGTTTTTCGACCCTCGTTGTCTCTCTTGACCAACTTTTCGCCATACAATCAATTATCAAATAAAAATTGAGGAGGGTGACTATTTTGTTATTGATTAAAAAGATATTTCTGAGATTGAATGTGTTTAATAGCCATAGGTTCGTCAAGACGTGGAGCAGACAGTAAGAGTGTGATTGTGTGTTGTCTTATCCCGTATGTATGTGACCTTCTGGTTGAACAGAAGTAAGACAAAATCAAGCAATCAATCAATTAACCAATCACTCAGTTTGTTTCGTATAACGCGTTATCCGCCATTATGACATACATGTACGCTATGACTGTTTTAGAATCGTCTCTCAAACTTACATGTGTAATAAAGAACATACAGTGGAGCCTCTCTAAATCTGACACCAATGAAACACTCTAATTGTTGATGAGTTCCTTCGTCATTTATCTCGGGTGATAATGCCTGTTCGTGACCGTATAGCACTCAACTATGGCTGAGAAAAGTTTACATCTGACCGTGATTTTTCTCACATTAACAAATACGTCGGCTCGCCTTACATAGAATAACATAAAATTAATTAGTATAGTGGGAGGTAACTGTTGACAAAGGGGCTCGAAAAAGGGTAATTAAAAGGCCAGTTAAAATACAGGAGGAGACCCATTTTTCCGGACACTAGGATTTTCCGCGATATTTACTTTTTGTTAAGCTAACACTGCAAAATTACATTGAAAGTAATTAATATTATCCCGTCAACACAGTGCGTATGTGCCGTGAAACACGGTGCCGTGAAACATATTTGATATCCAGTCAATACAAATTTTGCATTTTACAGCCATTTGTAGGTGTTGACGGGATAAATAGAATAGTAGGTTAGTGCCGTGAATGGGAAAAAATATCTGGCGCGGCACGGAAACGGGATGTGCTCGGCAGAGCCTCGCCCATCCCGTTTCCTGAGCCTTGCCAGATATTTTTCCCATTCACGGCACTGACCTACTATTCTCTATCTGTATGGTATTGATCTAATGATAGCAAGTATTGCATGTATTACTTCGAAGAGACTGTCTCGCTTGGATTAGAAAAAACTTGTGATAGGGTCCCCGGGAAATCTATTTTTTCTTACTTCGCGTTTTAAGCTATTTTCAGTGAATAATTCATAGTTCATTTGATTGTTTTCTAGTATATATACTAACTTTTATTAACATGTTGTACTTAAATGCTTATACTATTTTGTTTGTCTGTGTATTCCATCAGACGATTTAACAAATTTCCCCACGTAAGCGCCTCAGATATATATGTCCCACGCGAATGCGCACCGACATGGGGTTTTCCCACGGCATACAGGTGTCAACAGAAGTTGACAGGTATGAAAACAGTTCAATTTAATAGTTTTAGTCATTTTTCTTTGAAATTTTCGCACTTGACAACTGGAAATTACCACATTAATGACCAGGAACAAGAATTTCGTGTGAAAATGCAGAATTAAGCGTTTACGCGGGTGTCCGGGAAAATGGGTATGGACGAAAAATGGGTATCCTACCAGTACAGTCCCTAGTCTCATGGATCCGTGCCCCTAAGCACATACATTCATATTGTGTGTTATATTCTGATTAATTCCTGAAAATGTATACATCAATATAAAGTTCAAACACTTGATGATCAATATAAAGTTCAAACACTTGATGATGAGTGCAAATAAGGAATTCACCAAATTTGTTGTTTATGCAAGTCTTAGAGTCCCGAGAAATAATCCACACAAGTCGCCTAATTGATCTTGAAACTTCTCATCAGGTTCGTGCCCTACAACATTTTGCACATTTGAGTGACATTCCTTGATCACTGATACACTAAAGAAGTGTTGCTGCCTAGATGAATCAAATTTAAATATGGTGAAGTCCAGATTCACCTAGAAATCAACATATATCACATTGTATGCATCATTTGCGAACAGACCCTCTTCGGATTAAGAAGTATGTAGAAAAATCACAAAATATGTGGTAAATCACAATTGTATGTAACTGTAACTTAGAAAACCGTGGGAAACAACTTAAAATACCTTTTTAAAATAATTTTCAATTAACACTATTCTTAGAATATGCTTATTCACTTGTTTTCTAGGGGCACGAATCAATGAGACGGCACCATAGCAATACCGGTGCACATTACAGACAAGAAATCAGGGACACTGATTGATATACCTTCAACGACTTTGACGCAAATATATATTGTCTGTTTCACGAAAGCTGCTCATATTTTACGGCCATATTAAAAAATGCAAACACAATATTGTTTGTGATAATATTAAATTAAAGCAAAATTTAAGAACGAGACTTCTTTTTATTTCATGAAATGTGGTCAATATTATTGAGATAAAACAATTTCCCCATGTTAAACCCCCATAGACATCTTCACAGAGTGAAGATGTCTATGTGGATTTAACATGGGGACTTTCAGAAATACTGGACCGATTATAAAAACATTAACTTTTATTTTCTTAGTGAAATCATTTACAAGCTATCTAGCCAGGTTTAGGAGTCAATTTACAAAATATTTCGTTTTTAGCTCGCCTGCACGAAGTGCAGAAGAGCTTATGACATACCCCCGGTGTCGTCGGCGTCGGCGTCGTCCACAAACTTAACGTGGGAGTAAATGTCTTATAACTTATGTTTCCTTTCATGTAACACCGTGTAATTTCATACATGCATTCCTCAGATCACCCTCTATCATGCTGTAGCAAATCCATGACCCACCACCCAACCCTTACTCCAGGGTCAAGGTCACAACCTTAGCACATTCATAAACTTAACGTTGGGGTAAATTTCTTATAACATCTGTTTCCTTTCATGTAACGCCTTGATATTTCATACATGCATTCCTCTGATGACCCTCTATCATGCTGTAGCAAATCCATGACCCACCACCCAACCCTTACCCCAATGTCAAGGTCACAAACATAGCACATTCATAAACTGAACGTTGGGGTAAATGTTGTGTAACTTCTGTTTATTTACAGGGAATACCTTCATATTTCATACATGCATTCATCTGATGATACTCTATCGTACTATAGCAAATCCATGACCCAACACCCACCCCTTTCCCTAAGGTCAATGTCACAAACTTAGCATGTTCATAAACTTCACATTGGTGTAAATTGCTTTCATGGAACGCCTTAATATATCATACATGCATTCTTCTGATGATACTCTACTGTGCTATAGCAAATCCATGACCCACCCCTTACCCCAAGGTCAAGGTCACAAACTTAGCACATTCATAAACTTAACGTTGGGGTAAATATCTTATAACATCTGTTTCCTTTCTTAAAATGCCTGGATATTTCATACATGCATTCCTCAGATGACCCTCTGTAGAAAATCCACAACCCACCACCGAACCCTTTCCCCAAGGTCAAGGTCACAAACTTAGCATGTTCATAAACTTAACGTTGGGGTAAATGTTGTGTAAGTTCTGTTTCTTTACAAGGAACGCTTTGATATTTCATACATGCATTCATCTGATGATCCTCTATTGTGCTACAGCAAATCCATGCCCCCACCCCTTTTCCCAAGGTCAAAGTCACAAACTTAGCACATCCATACATGCATTCCTCATGTGAATAGCTATCATACTGTAGAAAATCACCAACTCAGTGCGTTCATAAACTTAACGTTGGGTTAAATTTTGTTGTACTTCTGTTTTCAGGGAGCGCATTGATATTTCATACATGCAGTCATCTTAATATGCTATATTATGCTATAGCAAACCCACGACCCACCTTGCACCACTGACCCCAACGTCAAGGTCCACCGCACGCCCCTTAACCCAAGGTCAAGTTATATAATATTCATGTTTAGTTATGCAAATGTGCCAAGTTTGAGTGAAGGCTGCCAACAGGCGAGCTTCGTTGTATTCTGACAACTCTTGTTTTTACTCCTCCACCTCCTTTTGCCCCATGTTAAATTCCCATAGACATATCGATTTTTCGTAATAAAACCAATATTTGACCAAATTTCACGAAATAAAATTGTATATTATCGACAAAAATATTGTTTTTGCATTGTTCATATGGCTGTGAAATTTGGACAGCATTCGTGAAACAGACAGTAAGTCGTTAGACGTTGACCTTGAGCACAGGGGTCGCATGATCGGGCTATAGAATGAAAACATGGGTGATGACAAATACATGTAGGTAAATGATATACAAGCAGACAGACAGACACGCGGACAGAAAGACGGACAGATTGACAGCGAACAGACAGACAGGACAGACAGTGTAGCGACTATCTATAACACCGAACGTTGTCTCTGGTGGGTACGCACAAACAAGATTACACCAATGTCATCAATTCAAGTTGAACGATAACAAAACAGTCGAAATTAACTACGCATAGAGAATAGTAGGTTAGTGCCGTGAATTGGAAAAAATATCTGGCAAGGCTTAGGAAACGGGATGGGCGAGGCTATGCCGAGCACATCCCGTTTCCGTGCCGCGCCAGATATGTTTTCCCATTCACGGCACTAACCTACTATTCTATTTATCCGGTCAACACCTACAAATGGCTTTAAAATTAAAAAATGTAAGCTCAGTCACCGCATATATTCATACGTGGTGATTAGGTCGTATTGATAGGATATCAAAAATGTTTCACGGCACCGTGTTTCACGGCACATACGCACTGTGTTGACGGGATAAAAATGAATACTAGGCAAACGGACAAGTTACTTAAAACTCACGACATGTATACACAATCGCCTGTATTAATCTTTCCCCATAGACAGTATCAACCTTTCTGAAAATCTACCGGCAATTAATTAAATTTCGCAATCAAGCAATTTGATTGTCTGAGCCTGAGCTGCATCGCAGCTCAGGCTCAGTCAATCAAGCTGCTTGATTTCAAGCACAATATTCAAGTATTTTGAAATAAAGACATTTACAAATTTACAAATTTACATATGTTGGTAAGATTAGCGTAGGCTGTACAGTGTGGTGTACTATTACACGAGTTGGTGTAGGCGTGGCTGCATGCTAGTACACATGCCCGTACGCAGGTGTATGGTTGAATCACTGTTGTAAGAAAGTTTAGCTGGCATGCATGATGTCGTCAGCTCCGCATGGCTGAATTGGAATGAAAACTATCTAGTCACATCCCACCAGTTATTACTGACTTTCTACGGTGGTAAGTTACTGCCATCCACGCATTAAGGACGAGTCCTATTTCCGATCATCATTTGATGCAAAGATGATTGATTCGTACATGTGATGGATATTTGTATCACACATATCCAATACGGCATATGGAGTGGCCAGCTCGGCCATCGTCGTGTATTCCAGCCATTCTTCTCATTGCCACTTCTTTGTCAAACGACATAAGATGTGAGACTGACTGATGGCTGGAACACACAAAGTTGTTGGCCACTCCATGTGTTGTTTGGGATACAGTAACGTGACAATGAAATATTGACAAATAGTGTAGATCATGATGAGGCGGCTCACTACGTCTAGATCAGGGGCCCTTTTCACTAAACTTCTTACGACTAAAATGTTCGTAAGTGCAAACTTATGATAGTCTGTAAATTTCACATTAACAATGTTTTCTTGTAAACAATTATTGGATTTACATCTATTGAGCATAGGCTGCATATGCAGCCTATGCTCAATAAATGTAAATCCATAAATAGAAATTTACAGACGATCTTAAATTTGAACTTACGAACATTTTAGTCGTAAGATGTTTAGTGAAACGGGCCCCTGCAGTGTTTTCAAATGTTGGCCTATAGTATGTATGGCTGAAAGGGTTTATTAGTAATACGTTCTAAAATTACTATTTCCACTCTCTGCCAAAATCACTAATGGTGCAATCCATATAAGTTCATGTTCATTCATTACCTATCATGTGTATATTTATATTATTGTATGCATAGTTACATGTATCATGACGAGAAACTGTATTCAGTTTAAGTCAATACATAATTATTCTTCATTACATTTACGAAGCAATACTCAATGAGACAAAGGATGATCAGGTATAGAATGTACCCTTACAAATGTAACATGATCACGCAATAGCTACATGTGACGTATTATCGCGTCAATGGGGCTCGGTTTAAACAGTATGTAATTTCATTTTAATAACCTCATTCCGAATATGCGCATTAGTATTCACGGAGCCCAGCAGGGGACATGGATTTTTTTTTATTAATTCGTTCACTCGAGTTAACAATTTGTTCCCACGTATTAACAATTTGTTCCCACGAAATGACACTTCATTATCTCAATTTAACAATTCGTTCTCTCGAGTTAACAATTCGTTCCCACGTATTAACAATTTGTTCCCACGAAATGACACTTCATTCCCTCAATTTAACAATTCGTTGCCTCGAATTAACAATTCATTCCCACGATATAACAATTCGTTCCCACGAATTAACAATTCGTTACCGTGGGAACGAATTGTTATTTCGTGTGAACGAATTGTGAAATTGAGGGAACGAATTGTTAATCGTGGGAACGAATTAATTGGTGGGAACGAATTGTTAAATTGAGGGAACGAATTGTTATTTCGTGGGAACGAATTGTTATTTCGTGGGAACGACTTAATATAAAATATAAGTATACGTCCCCTGCGGGGCTACGTACATTAGGAATGGAACATTGGCGTAGAACGGAAGATACATAGTATTCATAACGAGCCAATATAAATATCGCATCTATGCTGGATGGCAGACAAGGTTTATGGGAATACATATGCGTGAAACCGCAAAGGATCGGGGTCTACAGGAATAGAAAACAAATCGCTATCTGCCACTGACAGCATTAGAGTACATGAGCATAAAGGTGAATGACTAAATGATCTAGGTGTCACGCGGAGCGGATTACAAATTGTAAAGTACCAGCACTTTTACGTCGTTAATATGTCTATGTACCCTTAACGCAAGTATGCGTGTAGCTCGGTTTATTTATAGTATACTTCATGTATTCTTACATAAGTCACATTCACATAAACAGATGGGTCTGTCTGTAGCACAGCTCAGGCTCAGTCCATCAATCTGCTTGATATCAAGCGCAGTATTTAAGTATTTTATATTAAGGAAATTGACAAATCTTGGCAAGATTAGCGCAGACGGCAGTGTATCATATAAACTACCACATACATTAATGCTGTCCTTGATAGCAACACTACCCACGCATGCACACCACACCTTTAACTATTTGAATGCTAGCGGTGAACATACCCGCCAAACAAATTAGGAGTATATATTTTATTTCTCTCTGTAAATATGTCTTCAAATTTCATATAGGCCTATTCATGATAATTACGGGGAGAAATACAAGAAAATATGATGATTTTTTGTCCGCTATTTTTTAACTATTTATAGCCCACAAGTTTCCCAGCATGCAAAGAGTTAAGAATAGGTGACCGTATTCGATGGGAGAAAGCGATAACTCGTGAGACTTCATGTAGCTGTACGTGATAATTTATATCACATTTGGGACTGTGACTGGAATAATGGGGCTTGTGGGATTTGTGTATATTCAAACTGTGTAGCCGATTTCCTTAACATTGCAAAGTATACTTATCTAGCAAAGTATACTTTGAGGGAGTAATCATTGATTTTTCTAAAGATTGCATATATTTGATTATTAAAACTATGCAGAATTATTATACTGAATGTATTACATTATCACAGCCAAAATGGCTGTGATAATGTAATAAATTCAGTATAATAAAAATTAATATTTTTTTTCTAAAATTGAATATTTCTCACTCAAAGTATACTTTGCTAGGAAAGTATACTTTGCAATGTTGGTGAAATAGGCTACTGATATTCTAGCACACATTAGAAGCCTGATGAGGATCAATACAATACATTAGATACATTACGGGTGTTTCATTAACTGAATAGCGAACAATGCAGTCCCTGATCAGACTGCACGAATGAGCAGGCTGATCAGGCGCTACACTGGTCGCATGACCCATACTCCCAATTTCTCCAGTCACAGCCACATTTAATATAATAACATTTTGCAAATCGGATGCCATTTCTGGGCCATACCGCACCTGCCTCTTTGTCCAAATTATTAACTTGACTTGAGAAGCAGCTACATGCTTTATGTAATGTGTATATACTATTTTGTTTGTGTACTATCCGAATGTTTCTTTTGTCATTTGACATCCATTTTATCATTATTGTAGTTAATAAATAACTTCGGCGGCATTATCGCTCGTAATATATTCACAAATGACACATTTACACACATTTATGTACAAACTATAACCATTAAAACTAGTTAAAAGGGATACAGAAATATACGACTACATTGGAAGTATTGGCTGCGACCAGTTTAGTTGCATAAGGACAATTCGTGCATCCATCTGAATCTGGGGGTCGTTTCACTAAACTTCGTACGACTAAAATGTTCGTAAGTGCAAACATATGCTATTCTGTAAATTCCATATTAACACTGTTTTCTTGTAAACAATTATTGGATTTACATTGATTGAGCATAGGCTGCACATGCAGCCTATTCTCAAGAAATGTAAATCCATTAATTGAAATTTCCAGACGATCCTTTGTGTTGTTTACATTCTACGTAGCTTGATGATTCATTCTTAGTGACATCCGGAGTTCCATTATTGATTATTATCGCTGTTTTGCCATGCGTTTTGTTACCTCGCTAAGCCACACCCCTTGACAACAACAATTACAACAGTATTTTGGGAACAGCCATTATGACGCCGGTGCGCTGCTAAAACTTAAAATAGTTCTCCCTGAAATGATTTAATATGCTGGTACCCGTCCTACAATGCGTTGCTCTCTAAATTGGTTCCATGTCCCTAACGGTGTTGATGTAGATTGATGCCGCCTTTTCTGTTGCGCCATGTTTAGGTTAAACACCACTATTTTTGTCGATAATCCGCATCGCAAGTAATTCTCTGCAATTACCTATACTTACTAGGAATATGATGGATTTGGCTTTCCCCAGAAACATATATACACTGCGCATATTCATGTTTAATACGGACATGCAATAGTAATATATTTCGTGCATTTGAATACTATACGGTATTTACATATTTGAAAAACCACTATATTGTACTGTAGCAGATACCGCCATGCATATATACTCTGTTTTATTTCCCCATGTTGCATGTTATTCACTGTAATGGGATGTAAATAAAGATATGTTGAGTTGAGTTGAGTTGAAAAAGACACCAAATAGTTTTGCTGTATAATTTAACCGAATCCCAGCCAGTCTTTCCTACTTTCACTATTCGTATGGACCAACCTCGTCATGTCTCCCAATATTGTTTACATTATTTGGCCACGGAAACTCTGTTTACATCACGTGACCAACAGGCTCAGTGTTTTCTTTTAAATGCTTCAAATATGCTGAAAACTGGTGTTAAAAACACCCCTTTTCTAACCTTAAACCGAGAGTGTACATGCCAGGTTATAATATAGGGAGACATGTTTTTCTTTATTCTTTCAATCTGACATTTTTCTGGCAAAATTTTTACCATTTCCAGACGTACTAATTGACATTATTATACTTTTTATATCAAACGCGAAATGCCAGTTTGATATCAGGGGCGATAACCGGCGGTCCTTAAAATGATAACGGGAGCAATTATTTATTCCATTTATTTATGTTTTGATGTGCAATATCATACTTTATGATATGTCGATAAAAATATGTATTCAGCATTTAGTTGATATAAATAATTTAAAACTACTGCATCATTTGCATATGGAACTAGCTTGATACCACCGCGAGTCTCTATGAGTACATTACAGATTACTAAATAATTATATCTGTGTAGCTGGCACTCGTATTTTTTAAAAGTGGTGGACTAGTTGCAATTATACACTTATTTAAGTTCCATAAAGAAAAGCTTGTACCTACTAGATGGGACCCCAGCTTCAACAATAATTAAATCTCTATTTTAATTAGTCAAGATCCAGAGCAGAATGGGTGCAGGTTATTGGAAATTAGGTCCCACAACATCCATAAGAAAAATGAAAGTAGCAGAGCATAGCAAAATGTGTGGTAACGGGTTAGTGTTTTAGAGAACATCAATGGTGGTGGCCCACCTTAGTCTGATCCCGGACGGTTATTGGTTTGCATCGGTAACGGGCCAGTTTGACAGTCAACCTGTGTAAGTTACCATATGTGTAACTTACTATAAAAATATGATTGTTTTCAATTACGTACATATGTAATTTAATTATGAGGGATACATGTATGTATAAAACACATTAGTAAGTCAAACACCATAATATGCAATTTAGTTAAAATAGGTTAGAGAATAACAAATGGTGCGAAATCGTCAAGACGGTAAACGTAGTCGAACAAAATCGTGCGGGTGTTTTGAGGTCACTGACACAGTTTGCTTGCAAATCTTCATCCATTACTACCCAGTTTCACTTGAGGAACATGTTGGTCATGTGATGTAAACAGAGTTTCCATGGCCAAAAAAATGTAAACAATATTGGGGGACATGACGAGGTTGGATTTTTCTGTCTTATGAGTAAGTGAAGCAATTGTTTAATTCATGCAGAACCAGTACAGACCGGCTGCAGGTCATGTACAAGTAGGTCCCACAACATCCATACGAATAGTGAAAGTAGGAGAAGCTGATCTTATTGGATGGGATTCGGTTAAAGCGTATAGTAAAACTATTTGGTGTCTTCTAACCTATACTGTGATCATTTGTAGGTGAAATCTTACATCAACACCGACATTGGAGGTGTGCCTCAAACATCCAATCACATCTCGTACTATTATTTATTAGTCGGAGGATTCCTAACATTGACAGCAGTGCCATCTGGCGTCATAATGAGGCACTACTAACCTATATATTGCTTGCATCATTCTGCTTGTAGCTTGATGCTTTCTGCTTGCGGGTTTCCGCTTTCGGACTCTGGCTTGAATGCTTACTTCCTGCGGCTTTGTCCTTACTGCTTTCGGCCTTATTCAAAGTGCGAAGTGCTTGTTCTTACTTTCTATTGCAAATGCTTAGTGCAATAAAACATGGACACGAATAAGGACGTATCAATAATTGTAATGTAAATAAGACGAATGAACAAAGCAATCTGCAGAATGGACATGTAAGAAAGACAAATACAATTACAACAAGCAGATTTCAAATGTAATACATACAAATGACGAATGCAATAACATGAATATAAGTTGTAATGTCATCAGCACGCAAGCATCAAGTCACATAGAACTATGGTGGATATTACCTTCCATACTAACCTGGCCTGAAATGACATTAGCTGTCGACAGGCCGCTACATATAAACGCAATTACATCAATACATAAATTAATTCAAATAAAACATAAAGTTGTTGGTCACATGATGTAAAAACAGTTTCAGTGACTAACTAATGTAAACAACACTGAGTAGCGGACATGTCGAGGTGGATTTTCTTTCTTATGAGTAAGCGAACCTGGGGCCCGTTTCACTAAACTTCTTACGACTAAAATGTTCGTAAGTTCAAATTTAAGATCGTCTGGAAATTTCAATTTATGGATTTACATTTATTGAGCATAGGCTGCATATGCAGCCTATGCTCAATAGATGTAAATCCAATAATTGTTTACAAGAAAACATTGTTAATGTGAAATTTACAGACTATCATAAGTTTGCACTTACGAACATTTTAGTCGTACGAAGTTTAGTGAAACGGGCCCCTGTTGTTTTCTGTGTACAGAACCAGTGCAGACAAGTTGCAGACTATGCACATATGGGTTCCCCAGCATCAATACGAATAGAGAAAGTATGCAAAAATTACCATTTGTGAAAGATATATATTAAAACTACTGTCTGTTCCACGTTTTGCTGTCGACGAACGTTAGGCTATTAAACACATTAAATCTCAGAAATATTTAAAAGCAAGACTTTTTCATCAATAACAAAAAAATCACCCTTTCCAAATGTTTTTATTTTATTGCATCAGATATTGATTTTATTACGAGAAAACGATTTTGGAAATTGCCTCCGAAACCTGGCTAGATAGCTTGGTAATGATGTAACTAAGAAACAAAAAGTTAGATTTTGAAATTCGGTCCACAATTAAACAATTATTTTAAACCTATATTTTTAGTCCCCATGTTAAAATACCATAGGAAATAGTTTTTTCGCAATAAATTCAATAGTTGATGTAATTTCGTCAAATATATATTTTGGCAGAGGATGCCTTTTTTGTTATTGATAAAAAAGTACTTACATTTATATGTTTTTTAGATTTGACTTAATGTGTTTGATAGCCGGAAATTTGTGGGCAGAAAAACGTGGAACAGACAGTAGATGGTGTTTTCTAACCTCAGGCAATGCATCTATCCTCGTTTATCTCCCCCTATGTTATGTAACCAACTGACGCGATGTGGCGCTGTACATTAATCGCTATGACGTATGTGTGGAACAACGTCTGTGATAACTATGTGCCAGAGACTGGAGAAACGGGGTTTATGGGGTTTGTGACCAGCGTAGATCCTGATGAGCCTGTGCATTCACACAGTCTGATTAGTATCTACACAAACGCAATGCTTCTATTAAGTAGTATAGATCGCTATCATGCTACCTGAGTGTGCTATTAGATCAGGATCTATACTGGTCCAACATCCTAGAAGCCCTATTTCTCCAGACACATCCCCAATTGTGTTACAGAGACAGTTAGCAGTTAGTGGTTGAGCGGCCATTATGTTACCCGTCATGGACGACGACGACGAGGACGACGACATAGCAAACTTCCCCATCGACCAGCAGGGTGAGTGGACTATATGGACCGCATATATATATATATAATCGCCCCCCCCCCCCCCCACAACAAACTGTGCCTGTCTTGCCAGAGTAGTCTCACATAATGCTGCTTATCCACTGTGATCGATTGTTCATAGAAAACACTACTAAACTAGAGCAGCTGAAGCTGCATCAACGGTTTGAGGCTTGATGTACTGACAAACGTACACTTGCAAAGTGATTAGAAGACATTGCCAATGACGAAAACATATGAAACTCAAAAAAAAAATTGATGCAATTCCAATGAAATTGAAAAAATAAAGTTTTGTATTTTCAGAATCGCTTGACTATCCTAAGCATTTTTCATTATATAACGTTCTACGAAATGTGTACCGTTAACCCCCTAGTCTGACATTGAAGTTGAGACGATTCTAAAGCACTCACAGCATGTCAGTTCGTATATAAAACCAGTGTCTGATACAGCCCACCATACCTGTCTGGCCTCCACCTCGAAGTTTGTCAGCTGTACACACTGTTCTAGGCGGCTAAGTGTATATGCTCGTTCTCAAACTTCAAATGCATGTAGCTCGCGCATTTGAGCAGATAGCTAAAAACTACCAGCGAATTGGAGATAGAGAATTTTATTGGCTTTTTAATGCAAAAAAAATATTTGAAATCGGTTGAATAATAAGGAAGTTATGACCATTTCAATTTTTTTTAAAAACTTCAAATGCCTACAACTCTCTCATTTGGGCAGATAGCCAAAAACTACCAGTGAAACGGAGATAGAGAATTTTGTTGGCTTTTTAATGCAAAACAAATATTTGAAATCGGTTAGATAATAAAAAAGTTATGACCATTTCAAATTTGAAAAATTGAGAAAAAAACGTCCAAGTTTGAAAGACAATAGAATCAGAACTATTCAAGCCATTGCTCTGAAAAATATCATCTTCTGTGTGGATGAATGTCCCGCGTGACTCTGTCAAAAAATTATGTTGCTGAGATTACTGTACAAATTGGAAACTGTTTTCAAAGACCACCCGTTAAAATAAAATAAAAATCTGAAATTGTTGATTTTTTTCATTTTTCTCAATTTCACATGTCTATAGCTCTCTCATTTGAGCAGATAGCCAAACATTGTCAGCGAAATGAAGATAGAGAATTCTCGCAGCTTTACAATTCAAAAAGAATTTTTGAAATCGGTTGGAAAATAAGGAAGTTATAGGGAATTATATGATATATGACGTCACTTCCGGTTTCGTAAAAAGTGACGTCATGAGAATTCTGAAAATTGCGTTATTCTCGTCTCACTGTTGATGCGAATCGGTATACAAAATTTGAAGTCGATCCGACCAGCGGTTTGGGCTGTAGTCTCGACGGCTGAATAAAAAAAATAAAAAAAAAACCAACGAAAACAAAAGGTTTGAGGAATCAAATTCCTCAAACCTAATTATGTTGTTAAAGGTGGGTGTCTCATCTAGTAGGCATAAAAGGTTCTTTACACGAATTAGATAAGTGTATAATTGAGTAACTATGCCACCAATTTTAAAAAGTACGAGTACCCAAAATAGAGATATAACCATTTAGTAATATTTATTTTACTGATAGTGACTCGCGGTGGTATCAGACTATTTTAGTATGAAATGGACAGGACATTTTTTAATTATTTACACAAATTAAATGCGTCACCTGAACAAATAATATTTGATCGACATATTATAAAGTACGGTCATTGCACATCAAACTATAAATACGGAGATTAAATAGTAATTACCCTTAACATTTTAAGGAAAAAACGCTTATCGCCCCTGATATCAGTGTGGAAATGTACGTTTGATATACAAAGTATAATAATGCAAATTAATACGTCGGGTAATGGTGAATGAATGCTTATTTTGTCCGACAAATGTCATTTCTAAAGAATGGACGAAACAATATGTCTCCCTATAGTATAACCTGGCACGTGGGACTCTAGCTTTAAATTCGATATTCCGAACAGCTTAGCCTCAGATCAGACTGCGGATCCACGCAGTCTGATCTGAGGCTAAGCTGTTCGGAATATCGAATTTGCTGCGGATCCACGCAGTCTGGTCAGAACCTACACTGTTTGCGATTGCGCATCACCACCAATACGACTGCTGATATGCTTTTCAAAGGGTAAAACTATTGAAACGTGGGAATAAAATATGTAATGAAGTCGGTCATACATAATGCGAATAATTGTAAGAATAATTGTAACTAGAGCAGCTTGAGCTGCATCAACGGTTTGAGCCTCAAACATTGATTTGATGTGTAACTAAACTTTAGCCCAAGGTGTAAACTATCGGTTGCAAAAAGAATTTCTGAAGTTTTAGAATGAACAGTCCAACATTATTGTGTTCGCATCATCACACCGATGTGGGGCCGGTTAGCTTAGAGGTAGAGCGATGGACTCGGAGCGAATGATACCGGGTTCGATCCTCAGCCAAAGTTTTAGCTAAAGGACTGAAATATCGACTATAGCAAAAACAATTGAAATCGAATGATAAATAACGAAGCTGACGTCACATCCGTTTGCTCTATTTTGAAAACTTGAAAAAATACGTTCATCTTTGACATCGAATAGAGCCGTAAGTAGTCAAGATATAGCTCTGAAAATTATCATCTTTCATGCGGCTGACACTCCCCTATCACCCTGGCCAGAAATTATGTTGCTGACAGTACTGTACAAATTGGAAAACGTTTGTAAAGACCACCCGTTATCAGCCGAAATTCGGCAAAATCGTTGAAAAGTATGTACATTTTTCAACTTCAAATGCATATAGCTCTTTTATTTGAGCAGATAGCCGAAAACTGTCAGTGATTCTGAGATAGAGAATTTTGTCAGCATTCCGATGCAAAATGAATTCTTGAAATCGGTTGGAAAATAAGGAAGTTATAGGAAGTATGATGTCACTTCCGTTTTCGTGGAAAGTAGCATTAACAGATATCTGAAAATCTCTGAGTATCTGCTTACACTTGATCCGAATCGGCATGCAAAATTTTAAGTCGATCCGACCAGCGGTTTGGTGTAGATGGGGGGAGCCCGTAAGTCAGCGGATGATTATTTTTCGATAGTTATCGCCCCTAAATTGCAGTTTACGCCATTTGTAAATACACCTAATAAAACGGAAATTACATATGAGCAATATTCCGCCAGTGAAGTTTTCGTTTGTTTTTCACCATAGGCCGGGCACAAAGCGGGAAAGTTTTAGCTAAAGGACTGAAATATCGACCGCAGCAAGAAATTTTGAAATCTATTCATAAATAACGAAGCTGACGTCACATCCGTTTGCTCTATTTTGAAAACATGAAAAAAAGACGTTCATCTTTGACATCCAATAGAACCGGAAGTAGTCAAGATAGAGCTCTGAAAATTATCATCTTTTATGCGCCTGACACTCCCCTATCACACTGGCAAGAAATTATGTTGCTGACATTACTGTACAAATTGGAAAACGTTTGCAAAGACCACCCGTTATCAGCCGAAATTCGGCAACAATTCGGCAAAATCGTTGAAAAGTATGTACATTTTTCAACTTCAAATCCCTATAGCTCTCTTATTTGACCAGATAGCCGAGAACTGTCAGCGAGTTCGAGATAGAGAATTTTGTCAGCTTTCCAATGCAAAAAGAATTTTTGAAATCGGTTGGAAAATAAGGAAGTTATAGAAAGTATGACGTCACTTCCGGTTTCGTGGAAAGTGGCATTAAGAGATTTCTGAAAATCTCTGAGTCTCTGCTCACACTTGATCCGAATCGGCATGCAAAATTTGAAGTCGATCCGACCAGCGGTTTGGGCTGTAGACTGAACGGCTGAATAAAAAAAAACAAAAAAAAAACAACGAATACAATAGGTTTTCGGCGCAGCTGAAAGCCGCCTCAAACCTAATTGTAAGAGTTAGTTCCCTTAGACACGTGTCGTCTTGCACGAGGGTGTAGTATATTTAGTTGGGTTATGATCAAACAATTTAGGACATTGCTACCCTTATTAGCAAACCTAGACCATCATTCATATCCACACAGTGTGATCTAGGTCACCAATGTACGCAACTTGAATAGCGTAAGTTCATAAACCAGTGAAATAACTTTGCTACATGTAACATGTTACTCGAGTGAGCTGGCGGATTCAAGATGGGGAGATAACCGCATTTTTTTCAAACGGAAATATTTACAAAATTCTATATTTATTCAAATAAATTCGTTATTTATTTGTCCAATGCAATGTATGGTGTACAATACCTGCATGTATACTTTATAAGACAGTAACCGTGTTTAAGTTGATACTCATACTTGATTTAAATAATTAAAACTAATCACACATGCACATAAACTGGTGATCACCACTACTAACACGGTATTGAAATATTAGTTAATATAAGGTTTGATCATGTCCAGCCGTGTGCAAACGAGGGAACTGTTTGAACCCCAAGACCGCAGGCCACATCAAACGTTTGCACACGGCTGGACATGATCAAACCTTATTGTTACATTTCCAACAAAAAACTGATGTAATTTGAGCATTATATTCAATATTTTCAGTACTTTTATAAAATCGTCCCATTCACGTAGATACTTTTCGGTATGCATATTCCGGGGCCGCGTCATGAACGTCATGAACGTCATGAAGTAGTGACGTCATGAAGGTACTTCCGCGTAGTGACGTCATGAAGGCACTTCCATTACGCGCGGCCCCGGAATGAGCATTGCCTAAAGCCATATGCAAACAGCACGCGTTATATGTGCAAACAACGGAAACCATGTAACAATACTGTGTAAAAACGAACACTTTTAATGTTAAAACTTGATGAATATTTATATAATTACGTACACATTTAATTTCCGCAACAATATATCTTTACATAATTTGAGGGCCACAATCTTTAAGATATATATATCGCTCAGAAATGGAATATGATGTATGTTGGGTTTATCCACTGGCACCAGGGCGACTAGTGGATGTCAAAATATTATGTTGCGATTATTGTCCGGTCGGCGCTCTCTCTATATATATATATATCGTTCCCGAATGCAGGTTTTAATAAATGTATTGTTCACTCGATGCAACCTAACCAAAGCGGACAGGTAACCCGAATGTTCTGTCTGTAACGCAGGGTACCTTCGGACATCTGTGTAATTTCATTAAATATGTTTACAAAATTTACAACATTTTTCATAAATAAAGTCAATATAGTTCCGCATGTACTCTGAACATTGTGTCAACTTTTGATGCCATTTACGGAAAATATAGTACATTTTGTAAACGTATTTCATGAAATTACGCAGATGTCCGAAGGTACAAAATCACACGACGTGGCCCATGTCCGTAGTGTACGTATATGGATAAGAACATGTACAACATAATATTATTAGCTGACAACATTCGCCAGTCATCAACATGTACAGAACATGCAAATGAAATAAACACGTTTAATAAATATCGTATTAAATCATCACTCATGTAAGACCCTCTATACACATGTAATATATTTCAATGTGTTTCCTGATGAAATTATTTAACTACGTGTATATACATGATATACAGCTGAACTTCTCTCAGCCAGAATCCCTGCCACGGTGAACATATGTATACGTCAGCTTATCTTATATCAGTATATACGTCAGAAGTTAATGTGTGAGCGTCACATTTCAAAGCGTTGTTTTGCTTTATGAATATAATCGTTTGAATGATATTTTCCAGAAAGCATAAAGTTTCTATCAGTCAAAACAAGATGAATATATAGGGTTGAAACATGTAAGGTGTACAACGCTATGTTAATGAAAGTGCAACAGGTTGCCTCGATAGTGCAGTGGTAGCGCGCTTGACCGATCCAGAGACCCGTGGTTCGATCCCCGGCTGCGGCTGCGGTGAGGCCGATTGTTGACTGTCAAATTATCAGATATAGATAAGTACACATATAAACATTACATATTGTGTAGAATGCAATGCAATGTATAATTTGCTATGAGTAGGAGTATTGCATTAATTGTGCGGCCAGTGGAGACTCAGATCTGCTTGTGCGTACGCGACTGAATCCAGGAATCGTTTGAGATGTACTACTTACATAACGGTTAGTCCGCCTGTATGAGGATATAATCCACGAGCTAGCGGATTATCGACCGTACAGACGGACGACCGTGTCAATGACCGCGTCCTATCTCCTCGTATAGACGGACAACCGTGCCAATGACCGCGCCCTTTCTCTTCGTACAGACGGACAACCGTGCTAATGACCGCGTCCTATCTCCTCGTACAGACAGACAACCGAGCTAATGACCGCGTCATATCTCCTCGTACAGACATACAACCGTGTCAACGACCGCGTCCTATCTCCTCGTACAGACGGACAACCGTACTAATGACCGCGACTTTTCTCCTCGTAAAGACAGAAAGTCGTGCTAATGACCACGTCCTATGTCATCTTACAAACAGACAACCGTGTCAACGACCGCGTCCTATCTCCTCGTACAGACGGACAACCGTGCTAATGACCGCGTCCTATCTCCTTGTACAGACAGACAACCGTGCTAATGACCGCGTCCTATCTCCTAGTACAGACAGACAACCGTGCTAGTGACCGCGTCCTATCTCCTCGTACAGACAGACAACCGTGCTTATGACCGCGTCCTATCTCCTCGTACAGACAGACAATCGTGCTAATTACCGCGTCCTATCTCCTAGTACAGACAGACAACCGTGCTAATGACCGCGTCCTATCTCATCGAACAGACAGAGAACCGTGCTTATGACCGCGTCCTATCTCCTCGTACAGACAGACAACCGTGCTAATGACCGCGTCCTATCTCCACTTACCAACAGACAACCGAGCTGACCCGTCCTATCTCGTTCCTACAGACAGACAAAATGTCGAGTAATGACCGCGTCCTATCTCCAATCGTACATGACAGACAACTGTGCTAATGGCCGCGTCCTATCTCCTCGTACAGACAGACAACTGTGCTGATGACCGCGTCCTATCTCCTCGTACAGACAGACAACCGCGCTAATGACCGCGTCCATCTCATAGTACAGACAATACACTACGCGCTATTGCCGCGTTCCTTCTCTTTGTACCAGAACCGGACAACCGTGCTAATGACCAGCGTTCTATTTCTCGTCGTACAGACAGACAAATGTGCTAATGACCGCGTCCTATCTCCTCGTACAGACAGACAACCGTGCTAATGACCGCGTCCTATCTCCTCGTACAGACAGACAACAGTGCTAATGGCCGCGTCCTATCTCCTCGTACAGACAGACAACTGTGCTGATGACCGCGTCCTATCTCCTCGTACAGACAAACAACCGCGCTAATGACCGCGTCCTATATCATCGTACAGACGGACAGCCGTGCTAATGACCGCGTCCTATCTCGTCGTACAGACAGACAACCGTGCTAATGACCGCGTCCTATCTCCTCGTACAGACAGACAACCGTGCTAATGACCGTGCCCTATCTCCTCGTACAGACAAACAAACGTACTAATGACCGCGTCCTATCTCCTCGTACAGACAGACAACCATACTAATGACCGAGTCCTATCTCCTCGTACAGACAGACAACTGTGCTAATGACCGCGTCCTATCTCCTCGTACAGACAGACAACTGTGCTAATGACCGAGTCCTATCTCCTCGTACAGACAGACAACCGCGCTAATGACCGCGTCCTATCTCATCGTACAGACGGACAGCCGTGCTAATGACCGCGTCCTATCTCGTCGTACAGACAGACAACCGTGCTAATGACCGCGCCCTATCTCCTCGTACAGACAGACAACCGTAATAATGACCGCGCCCTATCTCCTCGTACAGGACAGGAACAACCTACTAATGACCCGCGTCTATCTCTCGTACAGTCAGACAACTTGCTAATGACCGAGTCCTATCTCCTTCCGTAACAGACAGACAACCGCGCTACCCTGACCGCGGTCCTAACTCATCCGACAGAACAATGACAAGCCGTCTAATGAACCGCGCTATCAACGCGTACAGACCAGACAACCGTTCTAATGACCGCCCCTATCTCCTCGACAGGACAGACAACCGTATAATGAACCGCGCCCATATCTCCTCGTACCCGACAGACTACCGTACCTAATGACCGCGGTCCTAATCTCCTCGTAACAACCCAGACACATGTGATAATGACCGCGTCCTAATCTCCTCGTACAGAGACAACCGTGATAATTGACCGCCGTCATATCTCCATCGTAACAGACAACAACCGTGCTAAAGACCCGCGTCCTAATCTCCTCGTTAACAGACCAGACAACTGTGCTCCCATGACCGGCGCCAATCTACTCCCGTACAGACAGACAACTGTGCTAATGGACCGCGTCCTAATCTCCCCGTACAGACAGAACAAAAATCGTGCTAATGACCGCGTCCCATAATCTCCTCGTACAGACAGACAACCGAGCAAATGAACCGCGTCCTAAGCTACTCGTACAGACCTGACAACCGTGCCTATAGACACGCGTCCTATCCTCCTAGTACAGACAGAACAACCGTGCAATTGAACCGCGTCCTATCTCCTCGTACAGAACAGACAACCGGCTTAATGAACCGCGTCCTAATCCTCCTAGACAGACAGACAACCGTGCCTATTGACCGCGTCCTATCTCCTCATCCCTCTCCTCGGTACAGACAATCACAACCGTGCAAGAACCGCCGTTCCACTCCTAAGTACAGACCTGACAACCGTGCTAATGACCGCGTCCTATCGCCTCGTAACAGACCAGACAAACCGTGCTAATGGACCCGCGGTCCTATCCTCCTCGTGCAGACAGACAACCGTACTAATGACCGAGTCCTAATCTCCTCGTACAGACAGACAACCATACTAATGAACCGCGTCCATAATCTCCTCCTTAGACAGACAACAGTGCTAATGACCCGCGTCCTATCGCCTCGAACAGACAGACAACCGTTGCTAATTGAACCGCGTCCTATCTCCTCGTACCAGGGACAGACAAACCATACCTTAATGACCTGCGTCCTATCTCCTCGTACAGACAGACAAATCTGTGCTAATGACCGCTCCTATCTCCTAGTAACACGACAGACAACCGTGCAATCTGACCGCGTCCTATCTCCTGAGTACAGACAACAACCGTGCCTAATGACCGCCGTCCTATCACATGTACCAGACCGACAACCGTGCCTAATGAACCGCGTCCCTAATTCCTCGTACAGACGGACAATCGGTTTGCCCTAATGACAGCGTGTATCTTCCTCGTACAGACAGACAACCGTGATAATGACCCGTCCTAATCTCCTCGTACAGACAGACAACCTGTGCCTAATGACCTCGCCCTATCCCTCTACAGACAGAACAACCGTGCTAATACCGCGTCCTACTCCCCTACAGACAGACAATCGGGTGCTATGACCGCCGTCATAATCTCCTCGTACAGACAGACAACCGTGCCTAATGACCGCGTCCTATCTACGAGTACAGACTGAACCGTGCTATGACCGCCGTCTATCTCCTATGTACAGACAGACAACCGTGCTAATGACCGCTTCCTATCCTCCTTCGTAAACAGACAGACAACCGTGCTAATGACCGCCGTCCTTATCTCCTAGTACAGACAGACACCGTGCTATGACGCCGTCCTATCTCCTCGACACAGACAACCGTGCTAATGACACCGAGTCCTAACGCTAATACAGACAGTTCCAACCGTGCTAATGAACCGCGTCTATCTCCTTCCGTACAGACAGACAACCGTGCCTAATGACCGCGTCCTACTCCTCGTGCAGAACAAGACACCGTACTAATGACCGCGTCCTAATCTCCTCCGTACCAACCCATGACAACCATTACTAATTGACCGCGTCAATATCTCCTCAATCTAAACAGACAGACAACGTGAGCTAATGACCCAAGCAGTCCCCCTATCTCCTCGTAACTACAGACAGACACCGTGCACTAATGACCGCGTCCAATATCTCCTCGTACAACAGACAACCATGCTAATGACCTGCGTCCTATCTCCTCGTACAGACAGACAAGCCTGCTAATGCCGCGTCCTATCCCTCGTACAGACAGACAATCAATGCTAATGACCAACCGTCTATCTCCTATCTCCCTACAGTACAGACAGACGAGGATTAATGACCGCGTGCCTAATCTATCTCCCTCGTACAGAACACCAAAGACCACCCCGTGCTAAAGACCTCGCCCTATCTCCTCCGTACAGACAGACAACCGTGCTAAATGACCGCGTCCTATCTCCTCCCGTACAGACAGACAACCGTGATAATGACCGCGTCCCTATCTCCCTTAAGTACAGACAGACAACCGTGCTATTGACCGCGTCCCTATCCTCGTACAGACAGACAACCGTGCTATGACTCCCGCGTCCCTATCTCCCTAGTACAGACAGACAACCGTGCCTAATGACCGCCGTCCTACTCCTCGTACAGACGACACCAGACAAACCGGTCCATCTCCTCGTACACTACACTAATGACCGCGTCCAATATCTCCTCGTACAGACAGACAACGTGCTAATGACCGCGTCCTATCTCCTCGTACAGACAGACAACCGTGCTAATGACCGCGTCCTATCTCCTCGTACAGACAGACAACCATACTAATGACCGCGTCCTATCTCCTCGTACAGACAGACAGCTGTGCTAATGACCGCGTCCTATCTCCTAGTACAGACAGACAACCGTGCTAATGACCGCGTCCTATCTCCTAGTACAGACAGACAACCGTGCTAATGACCGCGTCCTATCTCCTTGTACAGACAGACAACCGTGCTAATGACCGCGTCCTATTTCCTCGTACAGACGGACAATCGTGCTAATGACCGCGTGCTATCTCCTCGTACAGACAGACAACCGTGATAATGACCGCGTCCTATCTCCTCGTACAGACAGACAACTGTGCTAATGACCTCGCCCTATCTCCTCGTACAGACAGACAACCGTGCTAATGACCGCGTCCTATCTCCTCGTACAGACAGACAACCGTGATAATGACCGCGTTCTATCTCCTCGTACAGGTGGCGAACCGTGCTCTAAATTATTTGTCCCACCCAAATACCCGTACCGAGTTGGCAAACAGTGTATATCCAGAAGAGCCGGCTCGTGAATGGTCATAAATGGTCTGAAAATAATTTTGTGAAGATTGGATTGGTTGGAAAATTAACATATCACAGTTCATTCAAGTTACTTATGGGTGAAAGGTTTAATACCCCAGTGTTAATGCATGACATGCTATCCATTCATTATTCAAGCCTGACTAAACTACCCGTACTCCGTCCTTCTCAAACGTTTCCATTAGCCTTAAAGGGTATACACTGTACACTGTAATCCGCTGTGGAAAATACACATACACAGTGCAGATCTGACGAGCCGGCGTAAACGGTGTGTGAACAATAACATCATCAGGCAATCTGTTGCTGTGGATCAATTTCCGATTTTTAGTATTTCCTTTAGAATCAACAGACTCACTGACGATTAAACTGACAAGGTATGCGTGAATTAATTTAATTCAACTGACAAACGTTCTGTAATATTAGAATGTCATGGTGACTGACTTCGTCAGATAAAGATTCATTAGTGTTTGATAATTGAAAACAATTGTATAGATAAAATGGGTCAACATAAACTGTAGTGTAATAACAGAGTGTAGTAATACTTAATACGTTTACACTATTGTAGTAAAGACATAATTGAGACATCTACAGAAATAGAGAATAGTAGGTCAGTGCCGTGAATGTAAAAACATATCTGGCAAGGCTTTGGAAACGGGATGGGCGAGGCTCTTTCCCATTCACGACACTAACCTGCTATTCTATTTATCCCGTTAACACTACAAATGGCTTTAAAATGCAAAATAAATAACCCCAGCCACCGCACATATTCATACGCAGTGATTATGTCGTATTGACAGGATAATATTTCACGGCACATACGCACTGTGTTGACGGGATAAAACATGTTAGGTGGCTATGACTATGACTATGATTATGTGCTAATGCATACATACGCCTAAAATTGGTGTTCACTTTGTGTTGATATTTATTAAACGAGTTAATTGATTTAATAAAACAACGAGGCTGTGTCGAGGCTGTGCAATAAAACTATTTAATAAATATCATATTAAACCATTCAGCATGTAAAATCCTAGAAAAATGTTTGTGATTGATGAAATTTGGCTTATGCTTTTTGTGACCAGTGTAGATGCAGATCAGCCTGTGCATCCGCACAGCCTGCTCAGGATCTTCACTGTTCGTCATGACAATAATGAACCACCTGTCATGTAACAAGCAATGTACAGTGAAACCTCTCTAAACCGGACACCCTGAGAGTTCCCCAGGGTGTCCGGTTTAGAGATGTTCCACTGTAAATCAGACACATGACTATGCCAAGGTCTGCGGCTGTGATTTGCGAACTTGAACAGCCATTGTCATCATAAATATACACCAATAATTCCAGCACACAAATATTTACACAATTCCCTAACATTTGATTGGTCCGTAGCAAGTCTCTGTCCAAAATGTATATCCCAGTAAATTCCCACGCCGAACTACTTTACGTAACCGTGAGCCGCAGTTAAAATAATTCTTAAGAAAACGGAAAATAAACACATTTTCTTGATGAATTTATTTCAAATGCTGGAATTATAAGGAATGAATGGCCTTTTTGTTGAATTTATCGGGGATATAAACTTGGAAAAGTCGCGGGAATACTGGACGAGGCCTTCCGGCCTTCGTCCAGTATTCCCGCGACTTTTCCAAGTTTATACCCCGATAAATTCCACAAAAAGGCCATTCATTCCTATAATAACCAATAGGATAAAAATAAACAATTGGCGATAAAAAATTACAATTTTCGAGAAAAAAGAAAAAAAGTTTGTTTTTTTCGAAAATTGTAATTTTTTATCGCCAATTGTTTATTTTTATCGCCAATTGCGAAAGTGGCTTTTCCAAGTTTATGCCCCGATAAATTCCACAAAAAGGCCATTCATTCCTATAATGAAACCCATAACATTAAAGATACACAGACAGCCTGCGTGTCCGGTTTAGAGAAGTGCACTGTATATCGTTATCAGGCTACAACATGGTATGCTATTTCATCAGGAGCTACACTGGTTACATATCACATATTTCCATCTACTGGTACATGTACATTCATATGTAGCGTCTGTACCCTCCAAATGACCAACCATTAAGCGTGTTTTATTAGCGTGGAACATCCTAACAACACTGTCATAAGTATCAGATTTACTCCCGTGAATTTTATCGCAGAATTAATCTCCATGGGAACCGTTTGTTTAAAGTGGACAATCGGATACATGTAGATTGTACCCGATAGCGACTACAAATCCATGTAATGTATATAGTACTCGCGCGGGAGAATTGAAGGGTATGTACATGTGGCTGTGACTGGAGAAATGGGGCTTATGGGAGTTCTGACCCGTGTAGCTCCTGGTCAAATAACACATGTAGCCTGATAACGATTTATATTCATTGTTAGAAACGTGGCGGATGTTTCATTGATGGAATGTCGAATAGTGCAGATCCTGATAAGACTGTGCGGATGCACAGGCTGATCTGGATCTACACTGGTCGCAAAGCCCGTAAGCCCCATTTATCCAGTCACAGCCACATATGAGTAGGCCATTTGTTTTAAAGATCAAGGCAGATAATTGTCCAGAAAACTGACATATGTTACTGCTTGGTTCTGGCTTGTCTATGTATGGTTATCTACATCATATCATTATACCTTGCATTTTCCGTTCTTTGTTAAACGGCACAAGAGGTGAAACCATCTGATGGCTTGAACATTCTACGATTGCTATGTTGGCCACTTCATAAGCCGTATAGTATACAGTAACGAGGCAATACTCACATATTATGTTACAGTATACATATATTCCATCACAGTTAGGAAGCAATTATGTTTGAATCATATGATGATCAGTGGTAACACGGGTCCTTAACCACTGTTACAGGTCATATACGGTAATTCGCTTGAAGAAAGTGGGGATGATGGCAGCTTTGGCCTGTACATGGTCTAACTTCTGATATACTACCATACATACTACTGTAACATGATATACATACATATCGTTTGCTTCTGTAACGAATGACGAACAGTGTAGACCCAGATCAGACTGCGCGTATACGCGCAGTCTGATCTGGGTCTACACTGGTCGTCAGGGTTATTTATAAACCTACATTTCTTCTGCCTCAGACAATTGTTGTTGGTGAAATTTATTTAAAATGTATTCCCCCAGTCTAAACAGTGTTATAACCAACTCATCGCTTTATTCATCGATGCGTCAATAAAATAAATTGAATTTCTGTGTTATTTAAGACCACACAGTATCTGAAAACCGCATAGTCACCTAAAATACTATTTATCAGTTAACCTGCCCTGTATTGACCGAATACGTACTGACTGATAACATATTGTTGTATCAGGCATTGACCTGATATCAACATCCGGGTTACAACTAAGTGAAAACTGACGTTCCATTGGTCCGTTGACGTAACGTGACGTTACCGAATGACGTCAGTGTAAGGACGCATCGTAAACAAGTCCGCGTTCTGTCCATATAATACGACGTCATCTGTGGTCATTTTCGAGCATAAAACGCCTCGGAATTCTTACGCGTTTTCCTAGCCTTGCCTGATCAACTTGATATCAAAAGACACTAGCCTGGAATTCTCTAGATACCTTTTACACTAACATGTCTGCTGCCGATACATAGGATATGACATGAGCGATGGTTTGATATGATATATTTAAAATATTACTGGTTTCATGAGAATCAGGCTCTTTCTATGACACAGTAAACACGTTTAAGAATTATCGATATTAAATGATCATGAATGTTACATGTTATTTCTTACACTCTTGCAAATTATTTGCACGGGTTTCGCTGTGAGAGAAAACCCGTAATCAACTCCTTACAAATAATACACCGTGAAGAGAACACCCGTAATTGGGCGCCTGTTTTCTTGGAAACCACGAGCTACCATGCAAAATGTTTACTTTTTATTACAGTCAAAATAAAGTTATTTGAACATTTGGAAAGGGTCTCGACTAATCTAGAATGTTAATGTGATTGAACACATTCCAAACATGCACTCAAATATATCTGGTTCATAGAAACAGCTGCGTAATTTGGATTTCAAATAGTTTACATAACGTCACATTTGACGTCACATAACGCAACGTCAAAACTCGGGAAAACACGTCATTGTATAACTATTCATGCTCACATCACAATTCATTGATTATAATCTAAACAATATACTAAATGTGTATAGGTATTCGCCGTGTAAGTGTAATAAATAGGATATTCCATCGTACATGTTTGAATAGCGGAAATAATACATTCGTGTCCGTCGGCGTCCGTGCAAGTCGGCGTCCGTGCAAGCAACTCGTTCGCTACGCTCACTCGTTTTTTACGTGGGAGCCGACGCACACTCGTGTATTATTTCCCGCTATTCAAAATGTACGATGGAATATCCTCTATTTATTTCATAACTACATAATCGTATATTGAAAGTAATTTGGTATTTACACGTTCATGTGTCAATTATCCCTAGAAAGTGACGAAACAAAATATGAAAAAAAAATAGTTTAATTGTAACGTTAGATTTCTATCGTATTTCTGATCCTAATTGCACGTGTATATCAGTAAAACAAACGAGGATTAGTGAAAATTGTGTATAACACTGAACAATAACTAGCGGTTGAATAAAACGTTACCTGATAAATATAATACTAGCCTAGAGTGTGTTGATATCAAGTGTATCAGTCTCGGCACGGAAAAACGATAGGAAGTCCTCGGCGAGCCTCGGAATTCCTACGAGTTTCCTAGCCGTGTCTGATCCATCAATTGAAATTTCCAGTCGATCCTAAATTTGCACTTAGGAACATTTTTGTCGTATGAAGTTTAGTGAAACGGCCCGCTGGTCACAACTATGCTTTCTTATTGGTCGAATGACGTCACGTGACGTCGCCTAATTACGCCAATGTTATGGCGCAATGTAAACAACTCCTCGTTATATTTAAAAAAAAATTGTATTGGCCGAATACGTGCTGACTGATAACATATTGCTGTATCATGCACTGGCCGGATACGAATATCCAGGTTACAATAAATTAAAAACTGACGTTTCATTGGTCGAACAGTGTCACATGGCGTTTATCTAATTAAATCAGTGGAATGACGTCACAGAAACAAGTTCGCGTTCTTTTCAACGAAAACAATGGCATACTTGCACATTATGTAGCCAAAAAACGCTACCTAATAAATAAAACTCAATGCTAGAGTGTTGATATCAAGTTTATCAGGCTCGGTTCGGAAATGGTAGGAATTACTCGGCAAGCCTCGGAATTCCTACGCGTTTCCTAGCCTTGCCAGATACACTCGATATCAAAAGACACGTGTATGGTATTCTCTATGTTCCGCTAGGAAACGGTAGGTCACACAGACGAAGTCTAAGATAAGTTACTCGTGATTATCCAAGTTCGGTAACCTATTTATAGCACTGATCTTTCTCTCCGGTTACAGAAGTGCAGGATGCTGACGAGCGGATAACGGAATGGCTAGAGGTTAACTTGGACGTCACCGCTCTACTAGACATCTACAAGTAAGCATTGTCGTATGCACCATTACAAGGTGTATGATCACGTGATACTAGCAACAACAACAAGTACTGAAACTTCCAGAATCCATCTGATTGAAAGTACGTATTCTTTTATATTGTCCTTATTACGTAACGGATTTTGATGAAATATGGCATCAAACGCGTTTTGTTAAGCTGCATTTGGTGGTCTCTGTATTTTCGCCCAAACTTCTGTCGTTTTTGCGAACAATCGATTTCCGTGTCTCCGACACGGAAATCGATTCTTTGCAAAAACAACATATGTCTGTGCCAAACTCCATAGACCACCAAATGCATCTCATGAAGACGCGTTTGCTGCGCCATATTTCATCAAAGTCCGTTGCATATTAAGGAAAATATCAAATAATACTTACTTTGGAGTGGGCGACGTTGTTGTTGTTGTAACCACGTGATCATGCACCTTGCATTAGTAGCGGTCGCCATATTCACCACAAAGGCCGCAAAGGCCACACAATATGTTCGATGTCGTGTATTTCAGGTATTATAGAGCACATGCTCCGCTACACGTAGTTCGACATGAGCTCTGATTTTTGTTTAATTTACTGCGTCATTTATGAGATAATAATTCCAGCACAAAAATATTTACACAATTCCCTAACATTTGATTGGCTCGTAGCAAGTCTCTGTCCAAAATTTATATCCCAGTAAACTCCCACACCGAACTACTTTCCGTAATCGTGAGGCGCAGTTAAAATAATTCTTAAGAATACGGAAAATAAACACATTTTCTTGATTAATTTATTTCAAATGCTGGAATTATAAGGAATGAATGGCCTTTTTGTTGAATTTATCGGCGATATCTTGGAAAAGGCGCGGGAATACTGGACGAGGCCTTCCGGCCTTCGTCCAGTATTCCCGCGACTTTTCCAAGTTTATACCCCGATAAATTCCACAAAAAGGCCATTCATTCCTATATTCGACTGATTTCTGAAATCAACTGAATACTCGCTAAAATAACAGCGATACAAAAAGTGCGTACAGTCATGTATTTCTAGTTGAGAACGGTAATTCTTGCAATTTACTCCCGTACCGTCCGTATTCTGGTAAGAGTTACCGTTCGCAACTATTTTTGTTCACAAGTATATACATTCATGTACTAAACAATCAGCAACTATACATTTGCAAAGGAGCTGAATTACTTTCTGTTTCGAAAACATGGCCCACTTCTGATAGTTAAACATTGTAAAAACAATATTTTTTCACAACACTTACGTTTTAGCAAAATTTACGAAGGAGCCATTTGTTTGTGACATATGGTCATATTTTGTTTTTATTACAAAATATACTAAACAATTTCCCCACTAATATTAAATCCCCATAGACATCTTCACATAGGTGACTATGTCTATCTAAGGGGATTTAACATGTATGGGGGAAATGTCAAATACTATTTTTCGTATATTGGAAATATTTTCCAATTTTAATTTTATTTTATTTCCAAGCTACATCTAGTCATATTTCGGAGACAAGTTCCAAAAGTGTTCTTGACTTGAATCTTCCAGCAGCTCCCCAACTCTTCTTCCCCCATGTTCGCATTGAGAACTCATGTTGTCGTTATAATAAAATAAATATTTCACTAAATTTCACAAAATAAAAAGAAGGTGCATTAATATTTTTTTCTAAAATTTAATATCATTGAAATAAATATGGTTTTTACATTGTGGATATAACAATACAACTAGGATAGCTTTCGTGTAACAGACATGCTACAATCTTCATACACGTTGGTTACACTGGTTCCTACATTGTTGTGTAGCACATACTCATGTGTTAATATTTCCAACAGAATACAATGTGCATGATCACATGGTTACAACAACAACAACGTCGCCCACTCCAAAGTAAGTAATATTTGATATTTTCCTTAATTAATACGCAACGGATTTTGATGCAATATGGTGCAGCAAACGCGTCTTCATGAGCTGAATTTGGTGGTCTATGGAGTTTGGCACAGACGTATGTCGTGTTTTGCGAAGAATCGATTTCCGTGTCGCAGACACGGAAATCGATTCTTTGCAAAAACAACAGAAGTTTGGGCGACAATACAGAGACCACCAAATGCAACTTAACAAGACGCGTTTGATACGCCATATTTCATCAAAATCCGTTACGTAATAAGGATACTATAAAAGAATACGTACTTTGAATCGGTACTTGTTGTTGTTGTTATTACCACGTGATCATGCACCTTGGAACAGCGTAGGGCGGTATTTTCCAGTCAACACCATTGTTGCAATGGCAACTTGTATTGGTGTACGTCACTGTATTTGTCACTGTACTTAAATTTGATGTGTTGAGACCTATGGTGAACGCCATAAACAAGCGCTAAGTATTAAACACCTTTCCATTTATACCTGTTTACTATATTAAGTTTTATTATTTCATAGCATCTTGAATGTTCCCATGACCCGATTGACGACAGTTTTGTCGGAGACTCCTTTATCTCCAATTAATGTAAGCTTATAATTCCGAATATGATCCGAGCGCTCTGGTTTCAATTTCATGGGATCAACAGTTTTTGTGATAATATCCAAGGTCAGCTCATTAATTCAGTTGGCGCTTTTCAGCGGCAGTATCTATTCCAAGATTGCATCTTCCATTTTTTCAAATACGCTAGTAACTTCTAACCTCTGACCTATGGAGATCAGTTCCGCATGGATGTCACTAAATCGCAGGACGATAGCCGCATGTCACTCGGTGTATGCTTGTTCGTTTATAGTTCCATGTAGAGGCCCATGGTAATGCGCGCTCCTAGGAAAATGGACAGATTTACGGATTGCTTAATTGAAAAGATATTATACGATATCGTTAAGGAATTTGAAAGATATGAAAGGTAAACGTTTTATTTTGTAAATCATCATGGTGGGTGCTTACATTTATTGTATTTTAAATTTGTAACTAATTTCAATTTACTAATATTCAACGTGTCAGATTCAGAAATAATGACAGTTGTAGGAACCGTATACATGAAAACGTGCACAGGTTTAAAATGAAAAGGTTTATTTCGTCACGCCCGCTTTCAGACAGCACGATACAGCCGGCACATTGGCGTACGTACGTCCGTACGTTTTTGGTTAAAGTTTTTGGTTAAAGTTGTTCGGTATCAAAGCCTCTGCGGGCGCGACATGCGGGCGGCGGCCATCTAGTTACATTTAGACACGCTGCGCAATAAGTTCATAAGAACATGTGTTAAAGTATTTTGCGTGGGCATTCACTGATCATATAATACTGATTGTTCTGGGGTGGTGGTGTTCAATGAATGCATTGTCAATACGCTTCTTACTGAATACATTTTGATTTTATGTTCAGGATGTTCAATTATGGTGCAGTGTATGGTTAGCTAATACAGCCCATTATTGCGTATCCATTGGGATGTTATAGTTGAATTATTAATATGCATATGAGACAGCAACCAACAACACCTTAGGTGATCAAGAGTCCATGAATGATGCTGTATTTGTGTAATGGATATAATCTAACGTTTGTTATCCCATCGCATTATACAGGCCCGTACGCAGGAATTAATTTCGGAGGGTGCGTCATCGACGGCGCGAAGGGCTAAACTTTGTGTTTTGCACATCCACGGCAGACCTCGGCAGATTAATCCCTTCACCCCTAAGTAACTGGAATTAATTTTGATATGATTTGTGCAACAAATCCAATCATCAAAATGATTTTCAGACCAGTCCATTTATGAACATTGGGTGTTTTTGTTCTCAAAATTATGAAAATTACTTCATTATTGGCAGAAAGTGTAGATCCAGATGAGCCGGCTCGTGACGAGCCGTCTCATCAGGATCTGCACTTTTTGCCAATACTACTATACAGACATGTGGTATTGAAATGGTTAAAGGGGTGCGTATTCACCCGTCGTACCCCCTCTGCGTACGGGCCTGGAGCGAAAATGGGATATAGGCATGCAAAAGTCGTCCGTACGTCCGTCCGTCCGTCTGTCAGTCACGTTTTCTGTCCGCTATAACATTGTTACCGTATGGGCGATTGGCTTGAAACTTCATGTGCATGTGAATTATCATCGTCAGTGTCATTCCGCGTCCCACCCATGTTCCTCCCATGCCCAAGGTCAATGCAGGCCCGTACGCAGGGGGGGGGGGGGGTGTGTGCGACGGGTGCGTACGCACCCCCCTAAATTCGCCGAGGTCCGCTATTTTTCAAACAGTAATCTCAACAAATCTTGAAATGCATTAATATACAGGTAATTTGCATGAAAATGTCACAATTTACCACCGTTGAAATCCGAATTTAAATGACATAAAATGCAGGAGGGTGCATTTCAGGCCATCTAGGTTTAAATACTTTCAGGGGGTTGCGTCAGGGGCGAGCCCAATGTAGTCGCGCCACTACATGGGGTTTTCCCTTGACGCACCCCCCTGACGCACCCCCCAATAGAAAATCCTGCGTAAGGGCCTGCAATGTCAAGTGACATAGAAATTAGCGTCCAGTAGATGTGTGCACGTTTCTCCAATCTTCTATAAAAGCTTTACTGTATGAAGGATTGGCTTCAAACTTCAAATGCATGTTTATTATCATTCATAGTTTCATTCCCCGCCCACACGTACCTGCCCATGCCCACGGTAAAAGTCAAATTAATTATGAAGTTGTGGTCTGTAAATGGGTGCGCGTTTCTCCACGCTCCTATAACTTCTTTACTGTACGACCAATTGGCTTGAAACTTCATGCGCATGTTTATCATCATTAATATTTTCATTCCCTGTCCCCCACTCGTGCTCTAGCCATGCCCAAGGTTAAACAGCTTTGACATTTGCGTCCATTCTCTTATAACTTCTTTACTGTATGACTGATTGGCGTCAGACTTCATGTGCATGTTTCCCATCATTCAAAGTTTCATTTCCCATCCCACCCATGCTCCCGCCTTGTACAATTTCAAATAACTTAAACATTAATATACATTTCCATCCAGTAAATGCGTGCGCGTTTCTCCATTATCCTATAACTTATTTACTGTATGATCGATTGGCATGAAACAGTATTGCATGCTTAGTATCTCCATATTTTCATTTCACACGTGCTTTTACCATGTCCAATGTCAAGGTCAATTAACTTACGAAGTTGTATCCAGTAAATGTGTGCGCATTTCTCCATTCTCATATAACTTCTTTACTGTATGACCGATTGACTTAAGCGTCGAGTACATGCGTGCGCGTTTCTAAAATTTCCTTAACTTATTTACTTACTTTATGAACGATTTGCTTCAAACTGTATGTGCATGTTTTCCATTATTCATATGCTCATTCCCCACCTCGGTTTGCTTCCCTTGCCAAAGTTCAAGGTCAAATGACATTTAAATTTGCGTCCAGTAAATGTGTGCGCGTTCCTCCATTGTCCTTCTTTACTGTACAACCAACTGTCTTGACAATCAATGCGCATGTTTAATGTGCACACCTATTCTCATTCCTCATCCCACCCTTGCTGTCACCATGCCAAAAGTCAAGATCAAACAACTTTGAAATTTGCTTCCAGTAAATGCGTGCGCTTTTCTCCTTTCTCTTATAACTGTTTTTATTTCATGCACGATTGGCTTGAATCTTCGTGTACATGTTTATTATTATCTATATTTCCATTCCCCATCCCATCCATGCTCTCGCCATACCCAAGGTCAAGGTCAATGTCAAATAACTATGCTCAATAAATATAAATCCATCATTTGAAATTTACGATCCTAAATGTGCACTGACGAACATTTGAAATGTACGAAATTTAGTGAAACGGGCCCCTGGTGTTCTAACTATTATCTCGTTTCATAATATATATTTAATCTAATAATCTATAATATGACGAATGTTCAGCGCAAATGCAGAACTGTAGCCGATTTCATAAAAATTGCAAAGTATACTTATCTAGCAAAGTATACTTTGAGGGAGTAATCATTTATTTTTCCCGAAATGCATTATTTCATATAGAATTAACAACTTCATATATTTGATGATTAAACTGAGTATGCAGAATTATTATACTGAATTTATTACATTATCACAGCCAAAATGGCTGTGATAATGTGATAAATTCAGAATAATAAAAATTAATAAATTTATCATTAAATTGAAAATTTCTCCCTCAAAGTATACTTTGCTAGATAAGTATACTTTGCAATGTTGGTGAAATAGCTACTGAAATCAGAAATATCGCAGTTCCAGTCAATATATTTCATAAACAAGGTAGAAAATCAAATGACTTGTCTCATGTAGGTATGAATAGTTCCTACAGTCGTGTATTTGGAGATCATTTAAAAAGACATATTTCCGTATTCTGCGGCTTCTTTCTGTACCGCAATGCACCTCAGATAGCATGGGTGTGGTTTGTGTGGGTACTCTGGTTTCCTCGTATATTACATCTATATATTCGCATGACTTTGTGCCACACCAATGCAAGATAAATAAACCTTAAAGGCCCTGAACGGCTCAGTATTACAATTTTCCGATTTTTTCAAACACAAAAACATGTTTGGCAACTGATTTAGTACACAAAACTAACATATACTGCCTAATAGATACATCTCAAGTCTTGAGATTTACATCTTAATCGCAATGTGAAGACAACAAAACTTGTTTTGTGTACCACTCAGTGCAAAATGTCAATATTGACAAATTAATTTCCGTAACCCAACGGCTTCGGCTCAGAAGCGAGTCGATAAACTCCGGCTATCGGAATTCATCGGCCGCGATTCAGGGAGTTGAGCAGTTGACCAGAGCGTCTATCGGAAAATCGATCGGACTTTGAACACGCACCTGCTGTTTGTTTATCAACAAATATTGCTATTTTCATCGACTACAAACTCATTTTTGTACCAAAATGAATGCAAACAGTTTCAAATTGTGTGTAAATAGAAACCTGTTGGATTTATGTGTGGGAAACCCCAATAGGAGGCCAAATTCGGCAACTTGCAGTGAGCCGTATAGGGGCTTTAAACAATCGGGAAAATGTGCACTGTTTGTTTTTCCGAAACTAGTTCAAGGGTGTCAACAAATTATTCGAGCAGTCACGTGATGCTACACGCTTCACTTACATAATGTATTACAGCCAAAGATGGTTGAAAAATTATGTAGATTTGGGTGGAATATATTATATGTAACTGTCAGTTTTGGGTTACTGGACAATTGGGTCTTATGGGTTTTGCGACAAGTCTAGATCCAGACCAGCCTGTGCATCCGCACAGTCTGATCAGGAACTGCACTGTTCACAATTCCACTAACAAGCAATATATATCGTTATCAGGCTACATGTGTGAGCTATTTGATTAGGATATACACCGGTTACAAATGTCATAAGCCCGGTCACACCATTAATAGCCAGATTTTTGTCACGTAGAATACGAGAAGGGTCAAAATAAGGCAATATATGACAAAATCTGCTTGCAGCATTTACGACCAATATAGCCTCAGATTAAACTGGGCATTGGCAAAATCTGACCATACAGTGGAACCCCTCTAAACCGGACACTCGGGAAAATGTTGCTGGTTACCTTAGATGTGTTTATCTATTACGTATCTCTGATTACAATGACTGTTCGTGATTGCAAAACACTAGAATGTGTCATGAAGTGCTAACATGTCTGATTTACAATGGAACATCTCCAAATCGGACACATTGGGGACCTCCCAGCATGTCCGGTTTGGAGAAGTTCCATGCGTGGAACCTCTTCAAGACATCACATGTGATTTTATTTTTGATGAGTTTCTTGGCCACTTATCTCAGGTGATAATGTATGTTCGTGATCGCATAGCACACAACTATGGCACAGAATGACCAAATGCTTGATTTACAGTTAAACCTCTGTACTTCGAGATTAATTAGAGAGGTTTTACTGTAGTTGTTGATCATATAAGCATACAAACCATATGTTGAATGCATTACAATGTAGAGTGTGCAGTGTACATGTCAGATGGTCACGATCTACTCTTGTCAGAAATGCAATGTGTCTGGTTTTGTCACGTATCGTACGTAGCAAGTCGTGTGTGGCATCGTGTGTCAGTGTTAAGATGATAATCCTCAAGCGTGTGATGAAAACTATAAAGTAAACCAGCACTTGCTACATGTACCAGTATAGCTGTTTATCACTACAAATGTACACTGTACATGCCTACACCGTTGCATATGTAATCGTCATTCACAGATGCTTCCATATAAGCATGTGGAAACAAAATTGCTATCCCACTCGATACCTCTCGCGAGGGTAGCAATTTAACCCCATAAATTTAATGCAACGCTTGTAAGAGTGATTTTTGCAATCGGTTATCTAGCTTGTTTGATATGTAAACGATAAAACACTGTCAAAGATTATCAATAAATTATTAATAAGTGTTAACTTTCTGAAACCGAAAGTCTTATGGGCGTTTTATCATCACATCGCTTGATTACTTGTATCGTGGTTAATGAAGTATTAATTATATCATCACAACATATATCACAGTATACATTGGGACCTCTCTAAACCGGACACCCTAGGAGGACCCCAGGGTGTCCGGTTTAGAGAGGTTCCGTGGTAAGACAGACGGATAACCACTTCAATGCACGCGTTGTTGCTTTGCTGTTAGGAACATATAGATGATATTCATATGTTTGCAACGAATATGACATATATGTTCATCGAGTGGTGTGAAATGTCCATATTTCACACCACTCGATGAACATGTCATATTCGTTGCAAAAATATGAATATTCTATTTATTATATACCGCTCTATGGAAATTACCAGATTTTTTAGACTGTATACGGTAATGAATGTGTATTTGTAGCCTATTTACAGTCCGGCACGTTATGAATATAGATAGCGGAAGTAGTCGTATTTTCACCGGAAGTTGTTTATTTCATCGATTAGAACATATGACTTTTATTTACATCGTATAACTATGTATGTCATGGGTAGGTATATAATAAAAAGTATCATTGAAGGTAGATAGCAATGAAATATATCAAAATTAAGAACAGCTAACCTTTATCTGTGTCCAGTTTAGAGATTTTCGACTGTAATACTTTTTCTTAGTTATTTTTTTTTTTTTTTATTTATTTGCCTCAAAGATGCTTCCATACCCGGAAATTTGCAAAATGTATGATACTGATTTTATGTTGTCGGTTAAAACTGCCGCTGGTGACAGGTGGCTGTGACTGGAAAAAGTTGGCCTATGATGTTTGCAACCAGCGTAGGTCCAGATCAGCATATGCATCCGCACAGTCTGAACAGGCTCTGCGCTGTTTGCCATTTATAAAACTCCCGTCATGCTTATTGAATATCAGGAGTGTGCTATTTGATCAGGAGCTACATGTACACAGGCCTAAACTCATAAACCCATAATGCCATAAGCCCCATTTATCCAGACACAGTCCCATATAATTATATGTTACATGTACATGTTCGTTATTTTAGTAATACGGTAATATGAATCCCAATCCATTTGATCTTAGTCTTAGACTAGTGGAATATTAAAACAAATTCAAACTACTCGAATAATAAAAACTGATAACACTAGTTATATTTGCTGACAATTTCAGAACATGCTATTTGTTCAGTAGAAAAAATGCTAAATGAAGGGTATATCTCTATGCTCCAATTTGGTATATACTATGTATGTCTATGACGGGTGTAATTAATGCACCTCACACCAGATCAAGATTGTTATAAAGGCTGCCAATGGGGGCATCATTAGTGTCGGAGCAGGCACACTTTCTTACTTTTTGTTTCTGGCGATACAGTTTCAGTTCTCAGAGTACTTTGATTGTGTTAGTACTTTAACCCTTTGAACCCGAAAGCCCGCTATATCGGTTTATACAAACAGTGCAGATCATATTTTTCATATTTTCGAGAACAACAAATACCCCCTTTTTATAAATGGAATAGAGTGAAAATCATTTTGCGATGATTGGATTGGTTGCAAAATTAACATATCGTAGCCCATTCAGTTACTTAGGGGTGAAAGGGTTAAGTGTGTTGGCAGGGAAACACTACATCTATATGTAGATCTGATTGTTACCGGGGTTTTCTCAGATTAGAATAATTTTAGTTTACCATGTACCCTCGGGCTGCATGACAAACAAACATTGTTGTTGTTGGTAATGTGACATCTGATTGTCCGATAATAGTGTCTGCAATGTTGAGGAGAAAGGTGTTTTCTTAATGTATAAGATGACAATTGATAACCATTGAGACTAGATATACAATTGTGATTCGCTAAGTGAGATTGGGGACTACTGTAAAAGGGTATAATTTGCAATTTAGCACCGTCAGCTGATAAAAGGCACCTGAATATGTTTCAGCTCAGCGTAGGTACAGATCTACGGAGCCCCGCAGGTGACATGGATTTTTTTTTTATTAATTCGTCCCCACGAAATAACAATTCGTTCCCAACAATTAACAATCGTTCTCGACTCGTATTAACAATTCGTTCCCAACATTAACAATTCGTTCCCTCGAATTTAACAATTCGTTCCCTCGAATAACAATTAGTTCCCAACAATTAACAATTCGTTCCCTCGAATTAACAATTCGTTCCCTCGAATTAACAATTCGTTCCCACGAAATGACAATTCGTTCCCTCAATTTAACAATTCGTTCCCTCGAATTAACAATTCGTTCCCACGATATAACAATTCGTTCCCACGAATTAACAATTCGTTCCCGTGGGAACGAATTGTTAAATTGAGGGAACGATTTGTTAATTCGTGGGAACGAATTGTTAATTCGTGGGAACGAATTGTTATTTCGTCGGAACGAATTAATAAAAAAAAGAATGATATGTTCCCTGCGGGGCTCTGTACAGAATGCGCAGTCTGATCTGGGCCTGCGATGAGCACAGTACAGTCAGTGAGAAATCATATAAGTCACCAATTGAGAAATATAATCCTGTTAAACTGTTAACATATGTCATGCTGTTTTTGGTCCGTTTTAGACGAAGACGTCTGATGGTCAGTCTTTGTTCCCCGATGACCTATATTTAAAGGGGTCATCCAGAAATACAGATGTTTAATGGTGTTTCATATAATGGGTTGATATTAGCAAAACGTGACAAAATCCCAGGGGCGGCAAGCAGATACCGCATATGTCAGTTGGTCATGGAATTGCATGGATATCACATGATTGAAAATGTATCTAAATGCACTAATACAAGATAAATATGACACTCGGCAACAGTAGTTTAAACCACTCTCGTGTTTACCATATATGGAGATATGACATCAATATCGTCGCAATGACGTGTTTCCTTCGACCAATCAAATCGTGTTCTCGGACACACCCTCTGAATCACGAGAACAGTCGCCGTCACTACGGTCAGGCCTCTAGAAATTATTGTGAGCTGATGTTCTTGAAATAATTCCCTCGTGATTGGGTCCAAACGCTACGCTCACTCGTTTGTTTTCCTGTAATGACCTAATCACTGGTGCATTATTTCACGATAATCAGTTCACCTGGTTAAATAAACGGTATATAATATTCCATGGGTGATGATTTAATATGACATTTACTAGAGGAGGCTATAACGAGCTATTTTATGAAATCAATGACGTTTAATAATTTGTCATATTAAACTAGCACATATATTACCGTTATTGCATAAGATCACCACATACGATGACCACACCTACCATCGGTGTTGCGAAAGTCGCAATATTTATTACAGTAGTGTATTATTATTGTAATCCACTGTGTTATTTAAAAGCGAATGCAAACTCATTTGAACAATATATGTATATCTATTATAAGATAGTCAATTTTACAAATCAGTGCATTACATCATAGGTGTATTATAATATATAGAGGATCATACATGAGTAATTATTTAATATGGTATTTATTACACGAGTTTACTGATTTCACAAGAAAAGAGGCTATGCCGAGTTTCTTATGAAATCAGTCAAGGAGTTTAATAAATATCACATTATATCAGGACAAAACTCAGAGTCTCTGTATTACATAAGCACAACATTATGCATTGAAGCTTTAATGGTCATATCATGTTTCTGCAGCGGTCGTATATGCATATTTATTACACCAGTGTCTTATGATTTTATTACACTGTGTAATTACACTGTGAGAGCTAATTTTAGGCAATTATTTATTATAGTTCATGTATATGAGAACAAGTGGCAGACCTGCTATGAGATTGAAATGACTTCGTAATATATATAACCGAGTCCACCTAATACGCTTGTTCAAATTCTACGCTCATGTGAAATGTGCTGTATTGTCCAGCTAAATTAAAGGTATTTGAATGATTGTCCAGTTTTTGTTTGGTATGGATTAGTGGAAAGAGGCTGTACCTACACATGGTTAAAAAATACTTTATTATGTCATTTAATTTCTATTTTACGGGGACTGGATATGTTTTCTTCGCTGCAGGATTAGTGCTACATCGTATTGGATTTAATTTAATAGACATATCTGCTAAATCACGTGGAATGAACAACAGTGACAGCTGACATGTTACAAACAATAGTTTGCGGAACTGAAATAGTACCACATTACGTAATTTGTTTTTATGCCATAATTATATTCACCAAATAACTGTAAGTATAAGAACATTACAAGAACAATTATTACACTACAAAACCATGGCAACAAAGCGTGATGTACACAACATACAAGTTAGTGTATATTTCTTGGCAACAAATAAAAATCACACCATGGTCAGCAAGTAAATTATTTAAAATTAATGTAAATGAAAAACATATCCTGCAAATTCAGATTCAGATGAAATAGACACATGTATGTCTAGATCATTCTATCAAAACCTCCGCAGGGGACATGGATTTTTTTTTATTAATTCGTTCCCACGAAATAACAATTCGTTCCGTCAATTTAACAATTCGTTCCCACGAAATAACAATTCATTCCCACGGGAATGAATTGTTATTTCGTGGAAACTAATTGTTATATCGTGGGAACGAATTGTTAATTTCAGGGAACGAATTGTTATATCGTGGGAATTAATTGTTAAATTGAGGGAACGAATTGTTATTTCGTGGGAACGAATTAATAAAAAGAAATTCCATGTCCTCTGCGGGGCTCCGTAAGACGGGTTTTTTTAACGTTAATGTGTGTGTTTGTAGAGACACGTGTCCACTCACCTGCGGGGCTCCGTAAAAACCAATTTCAGACAGGAGTATCGTATAAGATGCAACAGCAAAATGGGATCAAATGTTTAGTCAAATTCGTTTTATTTACGGGCGCCAATCTTAAAGAATTAACGATACAAATTGTATGACACAGAACAGGAATATGTTATCTATTTCTTCCTATTAAACTACATGTAACTGTTGGAGTGGATATATTTTAATGGCGAATCTGCCAAGCTTCAAGAACAACATATGTAATAATCACAGTGTCAATATCGAGAATATTCGATCGAGTTGTAGATTTGCGGATGCCAAAAACTGGTTAGTATCAATATCATGTTAACCCTCACTACGCTGGAGACGGAAATTGTCGTCTGCTATCTTACATTTTTGTCCTAATTTAAAAAAAAACGGTTTTGACAGCACATGAGAATCGTCTCCAGTGGAGACGATTCTCATTCGCTGTCAAAACAGGGTTTAGTCGAGAAATATTGAAAATAAAACATTTCCGGCAGACGACAAAAATTAATTCAGCCTAGTAAGGGTTAACGCTATAATTATGGCTGTGAGTGAAGAAACCGCGTACATGTAAGTGTATGTATGACAATATATATATTGTTCGTTAGATGACGAATGGTATTTCACTGACGCATTTCCGAGCAATGCAGGTCTTGATATCAACTTAATGTGCGGATGCGTAGGCTGGTCTGGGCCTACAATGATTGCAAAGGCCTTATGCGCCATTTCTCCACAGCCACGTACCATTATATTATCTGGCACTTGTCGAACTAGTTGGGTGGTAAATGTAGCACCTGTAGGGCACTGGGCCTGGAATATACGCAGAACATGATGAAAATGATTAGTAAAAATACTTTAATTATAGACTATGGTTGTACTGTGGTATTGTTTGTCGTTGGCTGTAAGCTAACATATAAAATGTAATGTCATCAAAGGGTTCACGGCTAGGTCATATATTGAATATAGTACATGTTTTTATCTTATATTTAAATGTAGGAATTGGCTCGAAGACCTTCCATACCCGGGCATACAAGCGCATTAAATGTGTCAACGGTCATTGTAAAAACATGGTTTGACAGCACTTCAGAATCATTTCCAATGGAAATGATTCTGAAGTGCTGTCAAAGCATGTTTATGGAAATGATTCTGAAGTGCTGTCAAACCATGTTTTTACAATGGCCGTTGGCATGTTTTCCTTCGCAAATTTAGTATTAGTTGCAATGCAGTTGAAATGTGTACTTTAAATTGCATATAAGGAGGTTAGTAAGTAACTGGAATGGGCTGCGATATGTTAATTTTACAACCAATCCAATCATCGCAAAATGATTTTCAGACTATTCCATTTATAAATAGGGGGTATTTGTTGTTCTCAAAAATATGAAAATTACTTTCAAACAGTGCAGATCCTGATGAGACGGCTCGTTACGAGCCGGCTCATCTGGATCTGCACTGTTTGCATAAACCGATATAGCGGCCTTTCGGGTTCAAAGGGTTAAACTAGCTAGTTCATTCTCCTACCGCACTTTATATATCAGACCGTGCTAAGTGCTGCTTATGGGTGCATATGATATATGGAAATCAGCCGTAACAGTGTTATCCTATATAAGTATGCTTATCCTATATAAGTATGCTATTTGAGGGTTGGTCGGGGCAAAGCAGATCGAACAAAGAATGGTACATATGGGGGTGTATATTTCGGTTATGCAATATATGATATGATATGTTTCGGAGCCCAACTACGGTCGTTTCGCGTCTTGTCGTTATATACGAAATGCTATGATTCATCGATGGAAGTACAAATGATAGACACACTACGTGTAAGGATAGACTGACTATAGAAAAGTGGAAGATTTGACAGTATGGCTTGTCACGCTTAAGGGGGCTAACTTTGATATGACTGTTTCGCGCGAGAACCGAGTCGTGTCGCATATGTCCACTTTGACTAAAACTATTCTGAGGTTGAGTTCATTATGCCACGGCCACCAAATGGTGAGGGGAGGCATATCGTGTTACCTGCATCCGTACGTCCCGTCCGTCCGTCCCGAAACTTTAACGCTCAGGTAAATGTCTTATAATGTATGTTTACTTACACGGATCTGCTTGATATTTACCAACACTCATTGATATGGTCCTCTACGCCATGCGACAAATCCACGATCGTCCCGCCCCTGCTAAGCCCAGTGTCAAGGTCACATACTTGGTGCATTTGGAACCTTAACATTCGGGTAAATGTCTTATAATTTCTGTTTCCTTGCACCCATCTTCTTGATATTTCACACATGTATTGCTTTAATGGTCCTCTACCGCCCTGTGACAAATCCACAATATTTCCACCCCCGCTAAGCCCAGGGTCAAGGTCACATACTTGGTGCGTTCGAAACCTTAATGCTCGGGTAAATGTTTTATAATGTATGTTTCCTTGATTGGATCGGCTTGATATTTCACACACAACTTATTTTAATGATCCTCTACCGCCCTGTGACAGATCCACGATCGTCCCACCCTGGCTAACGCCAGGGTCAAGGTCACATACTTGGTGCATTCGAAACCTTAACGCTCGGGTAAATGTAGTATAATTTCTGTTTCCTTGCACGCATCTGCGTTGAAACTTCACACACACATGCTCTAATGGTCCTCTAAACCCCTGCGACAAATCCGCGATCGTCCTGTCCCCATTAAGCCCAGGGTCAAGTTCACATACTTGGCGCGTTCGAAACTCTGGTAAGTGTCTTATAATGTCTGTTTCCTCGCATGGATCTGCTTGTTATTTCACACACCCATTGCTCTGATGGTCTGCACTCATGCTGTGACTTCTCTGGCCCTCTGTGTTTTCAAATGTGCCTCGTTTCCTTTTGGCTCCCAGTGGGGGCATTCGTGTGCCGACAAACCACATTTCTAGTTCATAATGTAATATAGTCTCATATACATGTTTTGACTGGAGAAATGGGGCTTATGTGATTTGTGACTAGTGTAGCTCCTAATCAAATAGCACACTCCTGTAGCCTGATAACGATATGTATTGCTTTTTAGAAGAATAACGGGTGCTTCATTGATGGAATCGTGAACAGTGCAGATCCTGATCAGACTGTGCGGATGCACAGGCTGATCTGGATCTACACTGGTCGCAAAACCCATACGACCCCATTTCTCCAGTCACGGCCTCACATCTACAAATGCCCCTCCCATCACAACCCCACCTCGCCCACTATCCAAACTCGGAAAGCCCTATATGTGGCTGTAACTGGAGAAATAGGGCTTATGTAGCCACTTCATCTCAGAATGTGTTAGCGCACTCCACAACTCGATAATAATACATGTATAATATGTCGATTTGAAACATGCCTAGTGTTTCCCTGGCCTAATGGCGAGTAGTGTAGACCATGATCTGACTACGAGGATGCGCAGGCTGGCCTGGATCTACATTGCTCGCCAGGACCAAATGCCTCATTTCACCAGTGACAGGCATACATGTATTTTGACGGTTCGTCCATCCTTCTATCAAAATTTCTATTCTTCGATCATTAACTGTTTCTTCAACATGCCACATTTAATTTACAAAGAAATTGTACATTTTCATGTGTATGCCGATTACAAAAGTATAGTAAAATTAGTTTTATATTACATGTATACATGTAAGTGGTGAAGTTAGGAGGTAAACAAGCCTAACACATATAATAAAATTTACATAATTTGAATGTAACTAGTGTGCTGTTGATTATCCATATAGTACGGCTAGCCTGTCTTTGAATTGTTTGGAAACTTGAAGGCATGGACATACAGCTTAACCCTTTCAACACTAAGGAACTGGAATGGACTGTGACATGCTAATGTTCCGACCAATCCAATGGTCACAAAATGATTTTCAGATTCGTCCATTTATGAAAAGGGGGTATTTGTTGTTCTCAAAAATATGAAAATTACTTTCAAACAGTGCAGATCCCGATGAGACGGCTCGTTACGAGCCGGCTCATCTGGATCTGCACTGTTTGCATAAACCGATATAGCGGGCTTTCGGGTTCAAAGGGTTAAACCTTTGTTACAATGTCTTAAACTTACTACATGAGTGTATATGTGCCTTCGTACTCATGTATTTATGATGAAGTAACTTATCCAATTATAACTTGTGACAGACATGTAATATTTGCATGCAGTTTTCACCAGTCTTGTTAGATTGCCCATGACTATACTGTACAAATGAACACACAATTACATCCCATGAGGCGCTTTAAAGTTGTGCAAGAACATTCCATCAGAAAATGTGACAAACAGTGAAAGATAATTTGTAGCATAGTTTGGCATTTTCGCTATGCATGTATCAGTACATGGTAGGAAAAAACGTGAAATATCATTATGTTTTGTTGTAATAGTTCCATACAGTTTATTAGCAACTACATTTTATTTCATGTGATAACTGTCACGCAGGTCTCACGCTCGGCTGCTGCATACACAGCGGTCATTGTTAGGCGGCGGGGACTATCGGGCATATAATTATACAGGGGCGGATCCAGGATTTATGTCTAAAGGGGGCGTGGATTTCAATTTTGATAAAATTCAGATTATTTTTTCGACACTTTTTCTTATTTCTCATCAAAAGTATATGTTGTTACCACTCAGTTGAACCGTCTCGACGAGACGGTTCAACTGAGTGGTAACAACATACACTTTGTATGAGAAATAAGGAAATACTCAGATCTTTCCACGGAAAAAATAGGTTAAAGTCTCTAAACTCGACCAATTTTAGAGGGGGCGTGCGCAGGACACGCCCCCGCCTGGATCCGCACCTGTTATATTACCTTCAATGTGTCGTCTTATCGTGGCGTTACATGTAAGTGCGGAGACTATTGTTTTCGCCTGCATTATTTTATCCTTAGGTTATTTAGTTTTAATTCATAATAATTGACATAGAAATATAGGTGAAATAAGTTCATATAGTGTATAATGTACGTGTATTTCCGATATTAATCTACCAGATGCACACTTTGTGAAACGCAACGCTTCTTAGCTGTGACATGATACTACTATGTACACATTATGCGGATATTATAGACACTGGTTAACTTAATTTAAATACTAAATTAAATTAGTGTAAACATTGATTGTGGAGCCGGCTCAGCAGGATCTGCAGTGTTTGTCATTAGTTTGTATTGTTGTAATACTATGCTAAGGGCTGTACAGTGGATCAGCGTGTAAGTGCACACACGAACGAACACGACAGGTTGGTTCACGAACCACCCAAAGTGTATGTTGTTATCACTCAGTTGAACCGTCTCGCCGAGACGGTGCAACTGAGTGGTAACAACATACACTTTTGATGCGAAATGAGAAAAAATGCATAAAAATATTTTTGTTTATACATGTATATGAATTACAGTGGGGTCAGCGTGTAAGTGCACACACGAACGAACACGACAGGTTGGAACCAACCTGTCGTGTTCGTTCGTGTGTGCACTTACACGCGTACGCTGACCCCACTGTAACTAATGGTATGAGAACTTGTAGCACAAGCTCATCGTAAATATATGCAATAAACTATGTTGACGTAGGTGTTGATACATATAAGACACAAAAATGCTGAAAATCGCACGAAAATAAATATGTAAAAGTTATAAGGATTTGAATTTAATTCGTTCAAATACTCGGATCTCTAATAACATCACACAGGCCTATACGATTTTAGTCTAGTGATTTCCAATAACCTCCGAAGGGAAGCACATTTAATACACATTGTTTTAAAGTCACTCTTTTTATTAAATTTGCGACCACATGATCTTTATCAAAATAGTGTGAAATTGTATTGGCAGTTCTATGTGACGTCCATAGTGTAGCAGTAAACCGGGCGTCACATAGGACTGCCAATTACGTTTCACACTATTTTTGATATGGAAGGCACATAGGACTGCCAATACAGTTTCACCCCACAATATGTTATAGTCTCACTTAGGACTGCCAATACAGTTTCACACTATTTTGATATGGACGTCACATAGGACTGCCAATACAGTTTCACACTATTTTGATATGGACGTCACATAGGACTGCCAATACAGTTTCACACTATTTTGATATGGAGTCAAGGCTGCCAATACAGTTTCAACTATGTATGACCGTTTCTCATTTAGATGCCAATACAGTTTCACACTATTTTGATAAAGACCATGTGGTCGAACATTTAATAAAAAGAGTGACTTTAAAACAATGTGTATTTTAATTTATTTCTTAATATTTTAAATCCAGTTTTCTGCAAAATACGTTATTTCAAAAACTTAAATTTATATTACGAAGTAACATGTTCTAAGAAAACTCCAATATATGATTTTAATGTAGCATTGTTAATGGAATAGTTTTATTTGGAAATTCACAAGTTTTGATACATGTCCATGTGCATTGTAAATAGCGTTTTGTTATGTGTGGAAAAGATTTGCACAAGTTATGCCTGTACGTTTACAAGCTTCCATATTGAAATGTTGAGGTCGGGTTTTCGATATTTATTGTATAGTAGGATTTCATTTCCTGTTTGTTGACTTAACCCTTTGAACCCGAAAGCGCGCTATATCGGTGTATGCAAACAGTGCAGATCCAGATGAGCCGGCTCGTAACGAGCCGTCTCATCAGGATCTGCACTGTTTGAAAGTAATTTTCATATTTTTGAGAACAACAAATACCCCCTTTTTATAAATGGAATAGTCTGAAAATTATTTTGCGATGATTGGATTGGTTGCAAAATTAACATATCGCAGCCCATTCAGTTACTTATGGGTGAAAGGGTTAATACATATTTAAAATGTTATTTTTTCTTTTTATGCAACGTATGTCCTTTAAGTTGTTTTTCCATTTGTCAGAATGTCATTTTGCCTTTTCAACTTTGTACAATACATCCATAGTTCCACACATTTTATTTGCAACTGTTTCATATACATGTACATATAACTGCCAAGTAAGCCTCACGCTCGCCTACTGCATATAGATGTACATATAACTGCCAAGTAAGCCTCACGCTCGCCTACTGCATATAGATGTACATATAACTGCCAAGTAAGCCTCACGCTCGCCTACTGCATATAGATAGTCTATTGTTCGGCGGCGGGGATTATCGGACATAAAATTATGTTACTTTTAACCCTTACATATACTGCTGAATTAAATTTTGTCGTTTCATCCCCCAATTTTTCGCACCAAAACATGCTTTGACAACAATTTACACAATAATTCTAAAATGCGAACAAATCATGGGAAAGAGGAAAAAGTATAAAATAACAGCAAACGACAATTTACGTGCCCCGCATTTAATTTACGACCTGTACATATTGTTTTCGTCTGCATTATTTTTATCCTTTAGATTATTTATATTGAATTCATAACAATGTATATGTAGAAATATAATGAAATAACTCCATAGTGTACATATATTTCCATTATTATTGTACAGGTGCATGCACCGGGGGCCCGTTTCACTAAACTTCGTACGACTAAAATGTTCGTAAGTGCAAATTTAGGATCGTCTGGAAATTTCGATTGATGGATTTACAATTATTGAGCATAGGCTGCATATGCAGCCTATGCTCAATAAATGTAAATCCAATAATTGTTAACAAGAAAACATGGTTAATATGACATTTACAGACTATAATAATTGTTCACTTTTAGAACGGAACATTTTAGTCTTACGAAGTTTAGTGAAACGGCCCCCAGGAAGCACACTTTGTGAAACAAAACGCTTTATAGTTGAACAATGATAATAATATACCTCCTATAGGTTATCTATTTTAGACACTGGTTGGCTTAATTTAAATATTAAATTAGTATAACCATCGATTGCGGCAAAAACTTATGAAAGCGTCATAGTGCCAGATGGTGAAACAGTTTAAGTCGTAATTAGGAGATACTAACTCCTATGTATGAGATAACTTAGTTATTTCCTAATTAGGACGTATTATATCCCAATTAGGACGTAATATCTCTTAAAGGTACATACCCACTCAGTAGGCACAAAATGTTTTTTTTATATCGGAGACATCATCTGAGCCATGTCCTAGCAAAATAAACATTCATTCACCATTACCCCATCTATTGATTGGCATTATTATACATTTTATATCAGACGTAAATGTCCACACCATTATCAGGGGCGATAACCATGTTTCCTTAAAATGTTAAAGGACGTTACTATTTATTCTCTGTATTTATTTTTTGATGTGCCATGATCATACTTTATAATCTGTCGAAAATATAATTGTTTTCAGGTGACACATTTAATTAGTATAAATAATTAAAAAATATCATGCCTCATTTGCATATGAAAATAGTCTGATACCACCGCGCGTCACTATCAGTAAAATAAATATTACTCACTGATTATATCTGTATAGCGGGCACTCGTAATTTTTAGAACTGCTGGAATAGTAACACGATTATACACTTATTTAATTCCTATAAAGAACATGTTGTGCCTACTGCGTGGGCATGTACCTTTAAGAAGAATATAGTATATCCTAATTAGAACTTGGTATCTCCTAATTAGGAGTTAACATATCTTAATTAGGACTTACTATATCCTACTTAGGAGTTAGTATCACTTATTAGGACATACTATCTCATAATTAGGAGATACAAAGTCCTAATTAGGAAATACTGTCTCCTAAATAATTAGGACATAGCACAAAATGTATATCATAATTAGGAATTACTATCTCCTAATTAGGACTTAGTATCTCCTAATTAGGACTTCGTATATGTCCTAAATAGGATATAACACTATTTCAGCATTTGCACCAGGGGGCCGTTTCACTAAACTTCGTACGACTAAAATGTACGTAAGTGCAAAATTATGATAGTCTGTAAATTTCACATTAACAATGTTTTCTTGTAAATAATTATTGGATTTACATTAATTGAGCATAGGCTGCATATGCAGCCTATGCTCAATAAATGTAAATCCATAAATTGACATTTACAGACGATCTTAAATTTGAACTTACGAACATTTTAGTTGTAAGAAGTTTAGTGAAACTGGCCCCAGGACGTTTCCATAAAAACTAAGTGTTCGCAACACCACTTTTTTTAAATAATGTATTTGTTTACGGAAACCCATGATACTTGGTCAGGGAACATATTGGACCGCTGCTACACGTACAAATGTGTTCATCATATGATACACATAGAAGCAATATTTTAATATAGGAATGAATGGCCTTTTTGTGGCCATTCATTCCTTATAATTCCAGCATTTGAAATAAATTCATCAAGAAAATGTGTTTATTTTCCGTTTTCTTAAGAATTATTTTAACTGCGCCTCACGGTTACGGAAAGTAGTTCGGCATGGGAGTTTACTGGGATATAAATTTTGGACAGAGACTTGCTACGGACCAATCAAATGTTAGGGAATTGTGTAAATATTTTTGTGCTGGAATTATTGATCTATTTTACCATATTGTGCACATCAAAGACCCAATGCCTTTAACCATTCCAAACATACCTGTACAGTCCAAAATCGAACATTTGCAAACATTTGCAGCAAGCATCGTAGTTCCTGATGAGCCGGCTCGTAACGAGCCGTCTCATCAGGATCTGCAGTGTTTGTCATTAGTTTTAAAAGTTTGACACAATCCCCTTTGATTGATTAATGGATTAGTCCAAAATTAACATGGGACAGACTAAGTTATATACATGTATTTAGGGGCGAAAGGGTCAAAAAGTAAACGGCAAAATGACGATTTCCTGCCTTTTCAGTATTACAGTAGTGATATCACTCAGTCACGCAGTTTGACACACGTTGTATACGCACGGTCTATGGGCTCCTTAACTGGTTTATTTGTTATGACGTGAAAAGTCGACAAACGGGTTTTCCAACTTCGGTAAATTATAGAATGATTTTGGGTTCTGTGAAGCAACGAAGCACACCATATACAAGGTATAGGGTGATATATAGAAGTCAGCAAGTTAGAGCCACCGCAAAAGCCAACTTTACTTTCAGTTATGCAAGCAGCTAAGATAACATCGGCTGATAGCGAGGACTTTTACTACTTCATCAGTTGTTGTATGTTTTCTGTATCTTGCAGAACGCACAGAATATATTAAATACAGATACAGTGTTAGACGATGTACTGATATCACATATGGTTTATGTGTCCTAAATAGTATGATACTCACATAATTAAAGACAGATGAAGTAGTAAAGGCCATCCACATAAGTCGAGAGTATCTCCACTGGATGGCAATGTGCGGTTATAGAGTGTCCATTCGAGGAATGTCTTGTGAGTTATGGAATTATAGTGTGGCAGCCTGCGAACTAGTGATAATGGATAGTTAACGGAAAGCGAAAGTAGAAGTGCGGGTCCAAGTAATATACAAATATCGTAAGTATTGCACTTATGTAGAGTTAATAAATGTAGTACGTCTACAGTCGCTCATGATTACCGACCATCACATTCAGGTGCGGATCCAGGCGGGGGCGTATCCGGCGCACGCCCCCTCTAAAATTGGTCGAGTTTAGAGACTTTAACCTATTTTTTCCGTGGAAAGATCTGATTATTTCCTTATTTCTCATACAAAGTGTATGTTGTTACCACTCAGTTGAACCGTCTCGTCGAGACGGTTCAACTGAGTGGTAACAACATATACTTTTGATGAGAAATAAGAAAAAGTGCAGAAAAAATAATCTGAATTTTATGAAAATTGAAATCCACGCCCCCTCTAGACATAAATCCTGGATCCGCCCCTGACATTAGCTGCAAACATTATATACACAAAGTTAATCGTATTATTGTATTGTTTACTGTGTGTGTAAAATGTATTTTATCTATTTTATAATTTAATATCAGCGTAATAAAGTATAAAATGTGAAAGTGTTTTTAGTGCATTAGTCATGCTGATAAATGAGGCCCCCACAGGTTTTCTAGCGAAGTCCTAGAGATACGATGCGGTTGCTGATGTAAACACTAAATCAGCAAATAACGTAAATACTATAAAATGATCATAAAATAAACAGAATATTTGTTGTTTTCGGTGTACAGGGCTCCAGATAAGGAATTAGTAATTGAGTATTGTCACTCTATCATTCCTGAAGCAATTGGGTATTTCAAAATTGTAACTGTGTAAAATAGAATCACACTACCATTTACACATCAGCAGACCGCACCTATTGAATAGTTTGCTTCTAAATGAAAACACATCTCGGTATTTCATTATAATTATCTTCTGACAATTCTAATGAAATGCCAAGATGTGTTTTCATGGAAAAATAAGAACATTTGCTATATTTCTGGTTCGTTTATTGTTTTCTGTAGCATGATAATGAAACCACAACTTTTTCATTGCTTTTTGATACTCATTACTTCTGATTTCAATTGGGTTTTTGGCAATTTTAATCGGGTATTTACGCAAATACGGAGCTTATCTGGAGCTCTGAGTGTAATATCGAATTATATTTCATTCCGTGAACACCAAAGGTTATATTTGCACCACAACTACGTAAAAAGACTACGATTTGTGTTCACTCGATAACAAATAAGTTGATCTTACACTGAAAACAACAAATATTCTCTATATATTCTTATTGAAAGTACTACCCCATCATAATTGTATCCCCCGGACTCCGTCGGGGGATACTATGGATTTGACAGCGCGCCGCGTCCTTTGGAATATTTTCATGAAACTTCACACATGCATAGACCACGACCCGAAGGTGTGTCGCGCACAAGAATGACAACTCTTGCATAGCTAATTTTTTAGTTATCTCCCTTTTTTGTTTCTCACACTGATTTCGTGTCCGGAGCATAACTCCACCACCCTTTGGAATATTTTCATGAAACTTCACACATGCATAGACCACGACCCGAAGGTGTGTCGCGCACAAGAATGACAACTCTTGCATAGCTAATTTTTGAGTTATCTCCCTTTTTTGTTTCGCGCACTGATTGACCATAACTCGACCACCCTTTGGAATATTTTTATGAAACTTAACACATTCAATTAGACCACGAACCGAAGGTGTGTCGTGCACAAGAATGACAACTCTTGCATAGCTAATTTTTTAGTTATCTCCCTTTTTTGTTTTCGCGCACTGATTTCCTGTCCGGAGCATAACTCGACCACCCTTTGGAATATTTTCATGAAACTTCACACATGCATAGACCACGACCCGGAGGTGTGTCGCGCACAAGAATGACAACTCTTGCGTAGCTAATTTTTTAGTTATCTCCCTTTTTTGTTTTGCGCACTCTACAAACTGGACAATAATGCATGAAGACCCGTTTTCTCGTCTGCTCTGTACACCTTTTCTCGTGTGCTCTGTACACCTTACCTGTAGAGAGAACAATAGAGACTGGGAGAACCATCTGCTAGCATGGGCTTGCATGTGCAAATGTCCAGTGCTTGACCACTGCTGACCACAGGTAATTTATACAGGTAAATTACTACATTGGGTACTGTGTTGAAAATATTGTGGCATTATGTGGACCTGTGCAGATATATGTAGATAAATATAGGACTATTAAAAAAAAATCTGGGCTCCAGTAGCAAGCATTATTATTTAAACTTTTTTTTTCCATTTATTTTTTTTTTCATTCTTTTTTTTTCCATTTTTTTTGTCATTTTTTTTCCCATTTTTTTTTTCATTTTTTTTTTATTTTTTTTTTTCTCAATATTAATTTTTTTTTTTTCATTTTTTTTTTTCGTTCTTTTTTTTCCATTTTGTTTTTTTTTTCATTTTGTTTTTTTTTTCATTTTTTTTTCCATTTTTTTTTTCATTTTTTTTTTTCATTTTTTTTTTTCAAATTATTTTTCAATTTTTGTCTAGTAGCATAAGGTCGTAAGTGCTTTATACAGAATATTCACCTGTGCATGTGCTAGCATGTGCAACTGACCACTGACCACTTACAGGTAATTTATACAGGTAAATGTGTTCAAAATATTGTGGCAATATGTGGACCTGTATATATATGATATGTAGATAAATATAGGACTATTAAAAAACATTCTGGGCTCCAGTAGGGAGCATTATTCTTTTATTTTTTTTAAATTTAATTTTTTTTCCATTTTTTTTTTTACATTCTTTTTCAATTTTTTAACTGACCACTAACTTATTACAGGTAATTTATACAGGTACATTATTACATTTCCGTAACTATTAACAAAAATTCTGGGCTCCAGTAGCGAGCATTATTATTTTATTTCTTTTGTATATTACATTTCCGTAAACTGTGTTGAAAATATTGTGGCATTATGTGGACCTGTGCAGATATATGTAGATAAATATAGGACTATTAAAAAAAATTCTGGGCTCCAGCAGCAAGCATTATTATTTTTAATTTTTTTTTAAAAAAAAATTAATTTTTTTTCTAATTCTTTTTCAATTGTTGTCTAGTAGCATAAGGTCGTAAGTGCTATATACAGACTATTATCATATAATAAAACAATTATTGACTAGTGAGCCATAGAATATAATCTGATATTCTATGGCTCACTAGTCAATAATTGTATAATATATTCGGGCCAGTGAAAATTGCTTTGGGGGCCCAGGCTCGAGGTCAAGGCGGGACAAGGCGAGGCATCTGATTCCGCGGAATTCTTGTTTACTTATCTCCCTTTGTTGTTTCGTGCTCTGATTTTGTATCCAGAGCATAACTCGAACACCCTTTGGAATATTGTTATGCCCCACCACGATAGTGGAGGGGGCATTTAGTGTTACCCTCGTCCGTCCGTCCGTCCGTCCGTCCGTCCGTCCGCACACACGAATGGGTACTTGTTGTAAGCGTACGGGGATCTTATTGGGTAGGGTTAGGATAGTGTTGGGTACTCTTGTTGGGTATTTTTATACAGTAAAAACCCAACAAGTATTCATTCGTAGGAACGTGCGTCCCGTCCTCCCGTCCGTCCGTCCGTCACAAAACTTTAACACTCGGGTAAATGTCACATAATTTCTTCATCCTTCGACCGATCTGCTTCATATTTCATATACACATTGCTCTGATGGTTCACTACCGCCCTGTGCCAAATCCACGTTCGTCCTGCCCCCGGCAAGCCCAGGGTCAAGGTCACATACTTGGTGCTTCAAAAACTTTAACGCTCGGGTTAATATCTTATAATTTCTGTTTTCTTTCACGGATCAGCTTCATATTTCATATACACATTGCTCTAATGGTCCTCTACCGCCCTGTGCCAATCCACATTCGTCCTGCCCCCGCCAAGCCCAGGGTCAAGGTTACATACTTGGTGCTTCAAAAACTTTAACGCTCGGGTAAATATCTTATAATTTCTGTTTTCTTTCACGGATCAGCTTCATATTTCATATACGCATTGCTCTAATGGTCCTCTACCGCCCTGTGCCGCCAAATCCACGTTCGTTCTGCCCCCGCCAAGCCCAGGGTCAAGGTCACATACTTAGTGCTTCAAAAACTTTAACGCTCAGGTAAATATCTTATACTTTTTGTTTTCTTTCATGGATCATCTTCATATTTCATATACGCATTGCTCTAATGGTCCTCTACCGCCCTGTGCCAAATCCACGTTCGTCCTGCCCCGGCCAATCCCAGGGTCAAGGTCACATACTTGGTGCTTCAAAAACTTTAACGCTCAGGTAAATATCTTATAATTTTTCTTTCCATTCACGGATCAACTTCATATTTCATATATGCGTTGCTCTAATGGTCCTCTACTGCCCTGTGCCAAATCCACGTTCGTCCTGCCCCGCCAATCCCAGGGTCAAGGTCACATACTTGGTGCTTCAAAAACTTTAACGCTCAGGTAAATATCTTATAATTTTTCTTTCCATTCACGGATCAACTTCATATTTCATATATGCGTTGCTCTAATGGTCCTCTACTGCCCTGTGCCAAATCCACGTTCGTCCTGCCCCCGCCAAGCCCAGGGTTAACATACTTAGTGCTTCAAAATCTTTAACGCTCAGGTAAATATCTTATAATTTCTGTTTTCTTTCACGGATCAGCTTCATATTTCATATATGCATTGCTCTAATGGTCCTCTACCGCCCTGTGCCAAATCTACGTTTGTCCTACCCCCGCCAAGCACAGGGTCAAGGTCACATACTTGGTGCTTCAAAAACTTTAACTCTCAGGTAAATATCTTATAATTTTTCTTTCCATTCACGGATCAACTTCATATTTCATATATGCGTTGCTCTAATGGTCCTCTACCGCCCTGTGCCAAATCCACGTTCGTCCTGCCCCCGCCAAGCCCAGGGTTAACATCACATACTTAGTGCTTCAAAAACTTTAACGCTCAGGTAAATATCTTATAATTTCTGTTTTCTTTCACGGATCAGCTTCATATTTCATATATGCATTGCTCTAATGGTCCTCTACCGCCCTGTGCCAAATCCACGTTTGTCCTGCCCCCGCCAAGCCCAGGGTCAAGGTCACATACTGGTGCTCAAAAACTTTAACTCTCAGGTAAAAGAAAATTTTGACTTGGAATTTGGCCTCATTTATTATCAAAGCGATATGTGGGACATCCGTGTTCTATGAACACATTTTCTAGTTTATTAAACTTCACACATGCATAGAAGACGACCCAACGGTGTGTCGCACGTAAGAATGACAACTCTTGCGTCGTTAATTTCTTAGTTATCTCCCTTTGTTGTTTCGTGCACTGATTTCGTGTCTGGAGCATAACTCGAACACCCTTTGGACTATTTTCATGAAACTTCACACATGCATAGACCACAACCCTAAAGGTGTGTCACGCAAGAATGACAACTCTTGCATCACTAATTTTTTAGTTATCTCCCTTTGTTTTTTCCGTCACTGATTTTGTCTCCGGAGCATAATTCGAACACCCTTTTTTCAAACTACTTGTGTAACTGGGGAGGGGGATACACATGCGCTTGTCGACAAGCGTCCATTTCTAGTTGAAATAGTATTCGTCTTGTCCCATATATGGACGCCTGAAAAGAGGTACATGTACATGTACATTGTAAGGTTGCAAATAGATATATAATAATAGTATTTCGTCGTTTATGAGATGTTCTATATACCGTTTTGTACAACATGTATTGATACCACCGCCTTGGCTTAGGGAGTATGACGTCCGTCCGTCGGACATTAACATTTCGTTTTTCGGTCAAGGCGGCGGCAAGGTGTATCCGCCACTCCTTGCTCATTTTCTGTATACGTTTTTTTAATTACTGAATAAAACCAGAGGCCGTTGCGTTTACTATAGGAATGAATGGCCTTTTTGTGGAATTTATCATGGTATAAACTTGGAAAAGTCGCGGGAATACTGGACGAAGACTTTTCCAAGTTTATATCCCCGATAAATTCCACAAAAAGGCCATTCATTCCTTATAATTCCAGCATATGAAATAAATTGATCAAGAAAATGTGTTTATTTTCCGTTTTCTTAAGAATTATTTTAACTGCGCCTCACGGTTGCGGAAAGTAGTTCGGCATTGGAGTTTACTGGGATTTAAATTTTGGACAGAGACTTGCTACGGACCAATCAAATGTTAGGGAATTGTGTAAATATTTTTGTGCTGGAATTATTGTGTTGTGTACAGTAAAATCAACAGCCCATGGTTTTATTATTTATATTTACACTGAATTTTCTGATAGTTTAAAAAATATAAATAAATAAATATGGCGTTAAAATTAAGAATGCCATTGTTTTACGTCAATTCCTGCAACAGCGACGTTGCCGGTCAATAGCGTGTAATTTACGGACGTCAAACGAAGTTTAACCAATCAACGACATAGCACGACGTCACGTGGCACTAATGTATTGTATTGGGATGTAAACGCAATACGTCCAATGGGCGTTTGCATTATGAATTTATAGAAGCTGTAAATATTTCTACAAACAATCCAACCCTCAAATATTGCATTACTGCAATTAAATAGATATAAATATACTAGTTTCCCTATATGTATTATGTTTCTAAATGTATAATTGTGATGTGTTTTAGTCTCATGTATCTGTAATGGTGCTGTCTGATCAAGATGGCAAAACATGCCAACATAGTTTGGTGTGTTCATATACAAATGTACCTGAATTACAGTGGTACCTCCATAAACCGAACACGCTGGCGATTTCTATACTGAAACGATTTAAAAACGGAACGGATGTTGACATGTTATTGGACACGCCTATGTGATTTTATCCCGTCAACACAGTGCGTATGTGCCGTAAAACATGGTGCCGTGAAACATTTTTGATATCCAGTCAATACAATTTTTGCATTTTACAGCCATTTGTAGGTGTTGACGGGATAAATAGAATAGTAGGTTAGTGCCGTGAATGGGAAAAAATATCTGGCGCGGCACGGAAATGGGATGTGCTCGGCAGAGCCTCGCCCATCCCATTTCCTGAGCCTTGCCAGATATTTTTTCCCATTCACGGCACTAACCTACTATTCTCTATATCCCTGTGACCGCAGTGTACCACGTGACCGGGTTATTTTGGCAATGGTTTGTTATTTCAAGGTACACACCCACTCAATAGGCACAAAATGTTCTGTATAATAATTAAATAAGTGTATAATTGTGTCACTATTCCACCAGTTCTAACAATTACGCGTGTCCGCTATACAGATATATAATCACTTAGAAATATTTATTTTACTGATAGTGACTCGCGGTGGTATCATGATATTTTCATATGCTAATGAGGCATGATACTTTTTAATTATTTATACTAATTAAATGCGTCACCTGAAAAGAAAATATTTTCGACAGATTATGAAGTATGATCATTGCAAATCAAATAATACATACAGAGAATAACTAGTAATGTCCGTTAACATTTCAAGGAATCAGGGTTATCGCCCCTGATATCAGTGTGAAAATTTACGTCTGATATAAAGTGTATAATAATGCCAATACATACGTGGTGTAATGGTGAATGAATGTTTATTTCGAAAATTGTAATTATTTATCGCCAATTGTTTATTTGTATCGCCAATTGCGAAAGTGGCGATCGCCAGCGGAATCCCAGCCTACATACATTGTAATATACAAAACTATCTGTCTCCTAGCTGCACGTTTTCAGCTTTATAGGCAACAGGCTGCACGCATATCGTATATAATTCAGTGTAATGAACTGTAATTAGAGTTGCATGTCTGTACACACAACTATCTGTCTCCCTATATTATAACATGGCATGTGGGACCCCCAGCTTTAACCGAATAATAAAATGTTTTGCTAGATTATGTAATGGATGAATAAATAACATATCGACCTCATGTTGCGCCTTTAAATCGTTTCAGTATATAAAACGTACGCCAACATTACATGGCATGTGTAGTAAAGCTATAGGCGAGGCGTCCGTGTTATTTTAACCCTTAGCCTGCTGATCGCGAAAACTGTCGTCTGCTGTTGCTTTATTTTTTGCCCTGTTTCTCAATAAAAACATGGTTTGACAGCACTTTAGAATCATTTCCAATGGAAATGATTCTAAAGTGCTGTCAAAGCATGTTTTTGATGAGAAAAATCGAAAATAAAACATAAACAGCAGACGAGAATATTTCATTCAGCAGGCTAAGGGTTAATACGTCAAATAGAGGTCCCGTCTCTATGTGACATTAGCTTTAACCGAGACGGTACGCGGTTTTACTTTTCACTTTTCACATGTGTTGTGGTTTAAACACATACTTAAAATTTTCTGTTTAAATGAGTCATCGTCCTTTCGTGTCAACCTTCACGAATTAAATGGAAATGCTACGTTTATAGAATAACTAATTACTGCAATCGTCATGGGGACCGTTTCATTAAACTACGTACGAATAAAATGTTCGTAAATGCAAATATAGGATCGTCAAAAATTCAAATTATTCGATTTACATGTATTGAGCATAGGCTGCATATGCAGCCTATGCTCAATACATGTCAATCCAATAAGTGTTTATAAGAAAACATCATAATTTTGCACTTACGAACATCTTAGTCGTACGAGGTTTAGTTGAAACCGCCCCCCATGTACGCCAAATGTATTAGGAACCGTGGCAATCCCACTTTTACGCAGTTTAGGCGGGGGGGGGGCATTTCAATGTTCAACGCACTGGATGATAACGATGTGTATTATATAAAATGGTTCACAGTGTCACGGTGTATACATTCATAATACACTAGTGTATTAAATATGCAAATTAGACGTCTATGGAATACATGGCACGTGATCAGTGCATCTTCAATATATGGTTTTCCGCAATGTACTGTAATGCAATTGGAGTAATGTACTCAGAACAACATTGATATAAGTCTCTCACAATTCTTCATGTACATGTCGTATGGTTTTATGTATGTATGATACTGTGTCAATGACAGACGGGCATCTATATGAGCCTGAGTTATCCCATGTGCAAGAGTCAGTGGAGGAAGAGGGCTATATATACGTGTATACACTGCTGCAGCATTCCGCACCGGCGTAAAATGTTTCACGTCGAAATTGGCGCCTCATTCCTGACGAATTCAGATTCAGCTTCATGCAGCTATACTTCATAAACACATTTTCGTATAGTAACCGGTGCAAGAAATTTGCGCCGGTTACTAGACGAAAAATGCGTTTATACGATAGCTCTATGTAGAGCTCAGTGGCTGATCTCGTCAGGAAACTGGTGCATTCTTCGACGTGAAACATGTTATGCCAGTGTGGAGTACAGCATCAGTGGTATAGGCTGGAAACATGTATAGGAAATATTGAGACAGTACGGAGCCCAGCAGGGGACGTAGAATTTTTATTTTATTAATTTGTTCCCACGAATAACAATTCGCTACCTCAATTTAACAATTCGTTCCCACGAATTAATAATTATTTCCAACGAATTAAGGAATGAATTGTTAATTCGTGGGAACGAATTGTTACATCGTGAGAACGAATTGTTAATTCGAGGGAAGGACTTGTTAAATTGAGGGAACGAATTGTCATTTTGTGGGAACGAATTGTTAAATTGAGGGAATGAATTGTTAATTCCAGGGAACAAATTGTTATATCGTGGGAACGAATTGTTAATTCGAGGGAACGAATTGTTAAATTGAGGGAACGAATTGTTATTTCGTGAGAACGAATTAATAAAAAAAATCCATGTCCGCTGCGGGGCTCCGTAAGACTGGGTTTCTGAACGTTAATATGTGTGTCTCTCGTCACTCGCGTCCACTCACTTAGTAGTGTCTATGTTCGCGAGGCAGAACGGTCATATTCACTGAACATCTGACGTAAAGGCCACCGACCGCCTTCAATCACGGCGATTTGCCGTCAACATGTTGAATTGAATAACTTGACGTTAACGTATGTTTAACTCTTTGTTCGTTAACACGTTAGTTGAACTTCTCCAAACCGGTGTGGAAACACTGGGGGTCTCCATGGGATACGTTTTAGAGGGTACATGTGTACATATGAATGTGTTCCTTATCGGAGGGGAAGGGTGTGTGGTGACGGGCAAGCAGTACAAATTAGACAGCCATATATGTCGGGAATTAGACGACAACAGCAGTTGGAGGGTGTGGTTATTAGATATCCACATATATGTCCATAATTCCGTAATTCCATAATTCCGTTTCTATATTTGAGACAACACTCCACCACACTCTTAGTAGACACACATTAAATTCCGATATTCTGAAATTGGCCCGTAGCAAGTCTCTGTCCAAAATTTAAATCCCAGTAAACTCCCACGCCGAACTACTTTCTACAGGTGCGCTGTCAGTGCTGTCAATGTAAATAAATGGCTGCCGTCTGTCAAAATAAACTAATTTTGTTTATGAATTTATTTCAAATGCTGGAATTATAAGGAATGAATGGCCTTCCGGCTTTCGTCCAGTATTCCCGCGACTTTTCCAAGTTTATACCCCGATAAATTCCACAAAAAGGCCATTCATTCCTATAATGTCTAATTGCCGGGATTTTCTTGCCACTTCCCCGACCAGGTACTACATTGGTAAGTGAACGGTGTTCATGCATAATTATGCGTTTTCTATTAAATATCGGTCAAATTGTTACACTAAAACCCATTTAAACTGGAACTGAATACAAGGGTCAGTTTCTAGAAATCCCCAGTGAATGCGAATGTCTGCCTTGTCTGATAAACTTGATATAAAAAGACAGAGCCTGGTATTTTCTATTTACAAACTCTTCAGCAGATCTTCTAAATTTGTTTCGGGATGCCATATGGTAGGGGTAGGAACTATCGTGGACCTGTCTATACCATATATACATATTATGTACAAGATGACATAACTCCATGTGTATACTACATGTACACGTATAATTATAAGTTATTGTTCACATATTGTATTTTTAAGGAATTAAATGCGAGGGAGCGCTAGCGACCGCAGCATTTAGTTCCTGAAAAATCCATATATGTATATGTGGTATAGACAGGTCCACGATAACACAATAACATACTTATAGTTCAGTCATGTGTACACTGCAGTGTCCCATCCGAGTATTGATTTTCCATTTCCTGTCGAATAGTTAATCATTAAATATGATAATATATAACTTATTTGGGTTAAAACGTTGTAATATGTGAAATAAGTGGAGCAAAATGCTGCCCAGCGATTGGCTTAGAATGTAGGGCGAACTAAAATATCGTTTCAGTAGTCACTATTTAGCTTCAGTAGTCAAACATATTGTAATATACGAAACCTGTGGCCCGTTTCACTAAACATCGTACGACTAAAATGTTCGTAAGCGCAATTTTAGATTCATCTGGAAATTTCAATTGATTGATTTACATTTATTGAGCATAGGCTGCATATGCAGCCTATGTTCAATAAATGTAAATCCAACAATTGTTTACAAGAAAACAATGTTAATATGATATTTACAGACTATCATAATTTTGCACTTACGAACATTTTAGTCGTACGTGGTTTAGTGAAACGGGCCCCAGAGGGTGGCGTAATGAGATGTGTTAATGGTATAGTGAAACCTCGCTAAACCGGACACCCTGGGAGGTCCCCAGGGTGTCCGGTTTAGCGAGGTTTCACTGTAAATCAGGCATTTGATTATTCCGAGCCATAAGTGTGTGCTATGCGATCACAAACAGGCATTACCACCTGAGATAAATTACAAAGAAACCCATCTCAGGTATGATCACATAAATTTCGTGTTGTCCGGTTTAGAGAGGTTCTACTGTATTAGTGTTTGCCATAGGTCCGAATATCAGCTGTGTAAACTGCAAAACTCGTCCGTATATTGTATATTGTCAGCCCCCCCACCCCCTTAACCCTTTCACTCTTAACCCGCAGGTATGTATAGTGGTATTAGCAAACAATGTAGATCCAGATGAGCCGGCTCGTAACGAGCCGTCTCATCAGGATCTGCACTTTTTCAATTAATTTTCATAATTTTTAGAACAAAAACACTCCATGTTCATAGACTGGTCTGAAAATCATTTTGTGATTATTTAAATTGATTGCAAAATTAACAAATCAAAATCCATTCCAGTTACTTAGGGGTGAAAGGGTTAATCTACCGAGGTCTGTCCGTGGATGTGCAAAAACAATGTTTAGCCCTTCGCGCCGTCGATAACGCACCCCCCTAAAATAATTTCTGCGTACGGGCCTGAGTGTCTCTATACTCACACAGTAGTGGATTTCAACACAATATTCAATGTTCGTATTTACAATATTTCCGCCGGTATTTGTGTACACGCTTTCAGTGTACACATGTTTATAGTTGACTGAACAATGTATTCGGATGTTGATCGATTTTATACAGCCTTCTGTAATGGTATAATGGAGTGGAGATACATCACCGATATTGAACACAAAATTGTCCGTCATTATATTACGTAATTACGTAATCTTAGCCATAAGTAGCCATAGTGCATAATAGCTGACAATTTGCAGTGTCAAATTATCGCCCACTTTGTGCGAAATTTACGACGGTTAGTTCGCGGTTTAAGATACATCTGATTTTAAAATGGAATTTATGGCTTAACTGTGAATTTATCAAATTGGGTAATAAATGACAAAATACGTCACCGGCTGGTAATCATTTTCCGATCGTTTTGCTCGATAAAAGGGTAAAGTAAATGTGGCTGTTACTGGAGAAATGGGGCTTATGTGATTTGTGACAAGTGTAGTTCCTGATCAAATAACAGAGCCCTGTAGCTTGATAACGCTCTATATTGCTTGTCCGATTCATGGCGGTTGTTTCATTGATGAAATGGCGACCGGTGCAGATCCTGATCGGACTGTGCGGATGCACAGACTGATCTGAATCTACACTGGTTGCGAAACCCATAAGCTCCATTTATCCAGTCACAGCCGCAAATGTGTACTAATACAATATTTACTATCGGGGATTGTCTAACATTTCCCTAGGAACATCGCTGTATTTTACCCATTGAATTGTTAATTGTGGTTGCGACTGGAGAAATGGGCATCCGCACAGTCTGATCAGGATCTGCACTGGTCGCTTATGATATTTGTGACCAGTGTAGCTGCTGATCACATAGTACATCCATGTAGCCGTATAGCTATATCTGTATTGCTTTTTAGAAGGATGAAGGGTGTTTCACTGATTCAATGGCGAACAGTGCAGACCCTGATCAGACAGTGCGAATGCACAGGCTGATCTGGATCTACGCTGGTCGCACACCCAATAACCCCATTTATCCCGTCAACACAGTGCGTATGTGCCGTGAAACACGGTGCCGTGAAACATTTTTGATATCCAGTCAATACTATTTTTGCATTTTACAGCCATTTGTAGGTGTTCAGGGGATAAATAGAATAGTAGGTTAGTGGCGTGAATGGGAAAAAATATCTGGCGCGGCACAGATGTGCTCGGCAGAGCCTCGCCCATCCCGTTTCCTGAGCCTTGCCAGATATGTTTTCCCATTCACGGCACTAACCTACTATTCTCTATCTATTTTCCTTATTTCTGAACCAAAGTATATGTTGTGACCACTCATTTGAACCGTCTCGGCGAGACGGTTCAAATGAGTGGTCACAACATATACTTCTGATGAGAAATAAAGAAATTCTTGAGCCTTGCCGGATATTTGTTCCCATTCACGGCACTAACCTACTATTCTCCATTTATCCAGTCACAGCCACATTTGCGTCACAATTGCACAATTATTACGACTCATGTAAACATCCGCTAAAAGCTGCCAACTTCCATTCCAAGTGCCTGGTATTAATGTACCAGTCTTATAAATAGAATACCGAACTTGGAAAGGAGTAACTTCCCTTAGAACAACTTCCGAGGCATCATGCCCATTATAATTAGTGGGATTTGTCTGTTTGGCGTCACGTTGCTTAGTATAAACTAAGCAACGTGACGTCAAACCCGCAAGTTCGATAGCCTATTTATAACACTGGGACCCGTTTCACTAAATTTCGTACGACTAAAATGTTCGTAAGTGCAAATTTATGATCGTCTGGAAATTGATGGATTTACATGTATTGAGCATAGGCTGCATATGCAGCCTATGTTCAATAAATGGAAATCCAATAATTGTTTACAAGAAACCAGTGTTAATGTGAAACTTAATTTTACACTTACGAACATTTTAGTCGTACGAAGTTTAGTGAAACAGGCCCCTGGTGTATACATATACCCAGGGGCGAACTCATAGTTATTGGTTGAATCGGACAAAATTGTACTTGGAACTAATGGTATAGTATCTGATGTACAGCAGGGTCAGCGTGTAAGTGCACACACGAACGAACACGACAGGTTGGTTCCAACCTGTCGTGTTCGTTCGTGTGTGCACTTACACGCTGACCCTACTGTAGCCGACTGGCCTAGATAATCGCAGCAAACATACCGGATGTCCCGTTAGGGGAGGTTCCCATGTATTTATAGAAAGCGAGTTGTCCGATCTACTTACAGAAATCTACTTGTGGTCTTCAAATATGAGTAATTTGATAGTTATTTATGTTTTCGAATATAATATGCAAAAACTTCAAATGTATGGATATTTTATTTCTAATGTATGGAGTAATGCATCAACAAAATTAGTTCATGCATTACCGATTACATCTATCATCTGTACGAATACGAACCCGTGACACAAATGAACAACTGTAATAACAGCACACGCATGGCTATGAAAAGTGTGTCCTCTATCGACGTCATTTACAGAAAATATCACAGTGTCTGTAAATATATGTCATGAAATATTCTTAGGTACAAAATCGCATGGCGTCTCGCATATGTAAAATAACCGCATTGCTTATAAATGTATACATTAAGATACATACATCAATATTACCTGAATGACCCACCATAGTGGACTACAGAAGTCACGGAATACATACACGTACACTACAGCACGGACTGTGATCGGTAAGCTATGTTCCCCGTGCGGCAAACTATCGACACGTGTATACATACATGTACCACAGGCTCTTTGTGGTATGAACGACCAACGATATTTCAATCATACACAATTTTACTCTGATATTAAATATCTACAAGGTAAGACACTCGCCATCTTTTCAACCAACGGAAGTGGTACTAGTGTAATTGGGCCCAGCTCGCTGATTCAGTAATTGTAACGCGCAAGAAGGCCGGGACCCTGCTGGTCCCGGCCTTCATGCGCGTTACAATTACTGAATTATCGAACTGGGCCCAAGGTAATGAATTCACTTCCGTTGGTTGAAAAGATGGCGAGTGTCCTACCTTGTAGATATTTAATATATGAGTAAAATTGGGTATGCTTTAAAGAGCGTTTTGTGTCGTTCATACCCCAAAGTGCCTGTGACATGTACCTTTAAGTTCACATACACGCCTCTGTCATGGCGGACGGTGGTGAACAGTGCCGTATTCCGCTGTGTTTAGTGGCCGACCCCAGCCTGGGGGTGTCGTGTGGGGCGGGCGTGCAGCTCGGGCATTACTGGTGGCGTTCGGGCAAGTTTCTGTAAGTAGATTGGGCAACTCGCTTTCTATAAATACATGGGAACCTCCCATAACGGGACATCCGGTATGTTTGCTGCGATTATCTAGGCCAGTCGGATACAGTAGGGTCAGCGTGTAAGTGCACACACGAACGAACACGACAGGTTGGAACCAACCTGTCGTGTTCGTTCGTGTGTGCACTTACACACTGACCCTACTGTACATCAGAGACAATACCATTAGTTCCAGGCTACATGTATTACGGGTTATTTTACTGCTTCATATGTTTAATGTACACCGAAAATAAAGTTGAAGTTACATATTGTCCGTCCGTCCGTCCGTCTGAACATCTCTCCGTCTGTCTGTCCGAAATTAGCTTTAAAGTTTGTGGCTACCTACTATCTCTGTTACCGTAAGTCACCTTAGCTTGAAACTTCATTTATGATTATTTATCATCCATATTTACTTCATATAGACCATATATGTATAGGCTTGTCCCTGTGCCCTAGGTCAAGGCCAAATGAATTATATTTGCGTTAAGGACCCGTTCTATACAGGAGCCTGATCATCATAAGATTTAAACATAATTGCTTCCTAAATGTATCTATAACATATATGTGAACATTGCCTCATTTCTGTATCCTATACTGCACATGGAGCAGTCAACTCGGCCATCTTTGCGTGTTCAAACCATCAGCCAATTTCACATATAGTGGCGTTTGACAAAGACCGTAACATGCAAAGTAGAAGATATATGATAAATTATCATACATGGAAAAGCCAGGAGAACAGACCTCTGTCAGTTATATTACACCAAGATGTACTGCAAGTCAGATATCGGTATACTTTTGCCAACATTCTCAAAATGTATATAAGCTATGGCTGACGTGTACACTTTTCATAGATACTTTACTGTGCTATATGTTTTACCCTTGATCCATATATACTCGCCCGTATGAAGCTCCACTTCACTATTGTAATAGTGTCTAATGATAGAGTACAGTAGTATATATGGGATGTGTTGTGTGGTCAGCCAGGTAAAAGTGACACACTGTGCCATTTTCTGTGTATGCGGCTATTGACAATAGTCCTTCGTGTTGTTAAAAAGCAGTCAAAAACTGTCCAGAAATCTTTCATATTTTACAGTTTAGTGCAATATCATTGACTGGAGTGTGTTTTCCTGGCTTTTCCACGTATAGTTATATCATAGGTTATACTTCCCATTTTCCTTTGTTTGGCAAACGCCACAAGAAGTGAAATTAGCTGATGGCTTCAACACACAAAAAAAGCCGAGTTGGCGACTACGTGTGCCGTATAGAGGAAACAGTAACAAGGCAATGTTCATATATACATGTATATTATACATATATTCCAGCACATTTACGAAGCACTGTACATGTAATGTAGCAAACGCATCCCTATTAGCACTCGGGAAGCCTCGACCCATTCCGTAAAATCGTCGCCATTTTTGTTTCTATAAACCTTACAACAGGGACCCTATAAATCCGGAACGATGGACGAAAGCCGGGACATAGGCAACGTGAAACAGAATGCCCAATTAGAGCTACATGTACGGTAGCTACACTAATTCGCCTCCGATATGTTATCTCGCGAGAGGTATGGAGCGGGGTCGCAATTTTGTTTCTACATGGACTGGTAATCAAGGTGTATGATCACGTGGTACTAACAAAAACAACAAGTACCGATTCAAAGTACGTATTATGTTATAGTGTGCTTATTACGTAACGGATTTTGATGAAATATGGCGCATCAAACGCGTCTTGTTAAGTTGCATTTGGTGGTCTCTGTATTTTCGCCCAAACTTCTGTATTTTCGCCCAAACTTCTTCGCAAAAACGGCATAAGTCTATGCCAAACTTCATAGACCACCAAATGCAGCTCATGAAGACGCGTTTGCTGTTCCATATTTAATCAAAATCCGTTGCATATTAATAAAAATATCAAATAATACTTACTTTGGAGTGGGCGACATTGTTGTTGTTGTTGTAACCACGTGATCATGCACCTTGGTAATGTTGTCCTTTGACGGACGTCGGGTATGCCTTGTTTAATTCGCATGTCGTCTGGGACATATGGCAGTTGTAGCGGTGATTATGTAACCACATTCCTGTTATCTCGGCGATATCTCGCCATTGGCCTTGTCTGTGCGTTGTTTGTGTTACCAGCTTACTACGCAAAGATACTATCTCGACGTCAACAGGGTGCATTTTGTGCATATTGTGATCTGTGCTGTTTATCACTTTATTGAGTGTGTGATCAGTGTAGTTCTGATTGGATTGCACACGCAATCAGGGCCCGGTTGCTCGAAATCTCTGTTAGCTTAACGGACTGTTAAATCTTTAACAATGTTAAGGATTTAACAGTCCGTTAAGCTAACAGAGGTTTTGAGCAACTGGTTCCAGGCCGATGGTGATAGTGTCAATTAAATGACCCATACAAATTGCTCGTCTTGGAGCTTGGAAGGAAATGTTCATGGACTTTGAATGGTTAATTATGTCGTTCCCAGTGGGGCACCGATGGGTAGATCTGTTAGTTATACCCCCGCAACGAGTTGTTGGTGGGAGAGGTATACTGCAGTCAGGTTGTCCGTCCGTCCGTCCATCCGTCCGTCCGTCACTAAACTTAACATCAGAGAAATATGTTATAACTTATATTTCCTTCATCTGAAATGCTTAATATTTCACACATGCATTCATGTAAGGCTCTACTACCATGTTGTGCCACATCCACGACCTTCCAATCCTCGCTGATCCCAAGGTCAATGTCAAATACTTAGTCTCTTTACAAAACTTAACATCAGAGAAATATGTTATAATTTCTATTTCCTTCATCTAAAATGCTTAGTATTTCGCACATGCATTCCTGTAAGGCTCTACTACCATTCTGTCCCAAATCCACGACCTTTCAACCCTCGCTGATCCCAAGGTCAATGTCAAATACTTAGTCTCTTTACAAAACTTAACAACAGAGAACTATGTTATAACTTCTATTTCCTTCATGTAAAAGGCTTAATATTTCACACATGCATTCCTGTAAGGCTATACTACCATACTGTGACAAAGCCACGACCGTCCAACCTCCGCTGATCCCAAGGTCAATGTCTAATACTTAGTCTCTTTACATGTACAAAACTTAACATCAGAGAAATATGTTATAACTTCTATTTCCTTACATATTTAGGGTCACATGGGCTCACGCGGGGGGTATTCCGTAAGCCTCGCTTACTGACAAATCTAGTTTACACTGTCAACAGGCTGATACGGATCTGAGAATGCAATTACATTCGTCATTCATGTATCGACCAGTGTAGTCCCTGATTGGACTGCACAGATGTGCAGTCCGATCAGGGGCTACACTGATCGCATCCACAATAATTCCATTTTTTCACAGCGGGTGAAACTCTGCAAAATGCATACACGCTCTTTTCATGTGTGTGTCATTGTCTCGCCCGCGAATGCGGAAAGCGAAACTAAGGTTTTGCTTTTCCCCCCGAGTCGTCGTCAGCGGCGGCGTCGTCATCATTCAATGTTAAGTTTTCGTGTTACGGTCATTACTTCAACACCTTATCAGCTACAGTCATCAAACTTTATACATACCTTTACTATGATATGTAGATGAATATAGGACTATTCTCGGGGCCCCAGGGTCAAGGTCAATGCCCCAAGGTCAATGTCAAGGCGGAACAAGGCGAGACATTTGATTCCGCGGAATTCTTGCTATGACATAGCCGGCATTCCAAAGTGCATGTAGACACTAGCCAATGAATATACACAAACAATAGATACATGTACTATGAAAACAGACAACTAACAGAAACGTAGGTTATTGACATCAGAAGAAAATAAATTAGGGCATTGACATATCTGTTGTTTTTATCCCGTCAACACAGTGCGTATGTGCCGTGAAACACGGTGCCGTGAAACATTTTTGATATCCAGTCAATACAATTTTTGCATTTTACAGCCATTTGAAGGTGTTGACGGGATAAATAGAATAGTAGGTTAGTGCCGTGAATGGGAAAACATATCTGGCGCGGCACGGAAACGGGATGTGCTCGACAGAGCCTCGACCATCCCGTTTCCTGAGCCTTGCCAGATATGTTTTCCCATTCACGGCATTAACCTACTATTCTCTATCAGTTGAACAAACATATTCATTCAGTAATGCAGCTCATCAATACAGTCATTAGGAATGGAGATATAAATTAGCCCATATCTGGGCTCGTAAAAGTTAGAAGTCATTTTAATATATGGTCCGCATTTGACTCCACATCCACCCACCTCTCTCTCTCTCTCTCTCTCTCTCTCTCTCTCTCTCTCTCTCGATATTTGCGGTTGTATTTTAGGTCTCATTATTTACGCCCGTTTAAAAAAAAAAGGTACGTAATTAATATGTGATTCCGCGGGTGGGCAGACAGCGGACAAAAAAATGCTGAGTTTGTGTACGCTATTCTTCTAAAACCTTTAAGTCAATCGATTTGAAACTATATACACACGTCTTCTATATATAATTGAAGATGTGCACCTTGATGTTTTTATGTCAATCGATCTGAAACGTTACACACGTATTCAACACCTGATGTTGTTTATGCCGAATAAATAGTTATATAACAAAATTCTATAATGGGTGCATAGTTTTTTGTGCATTGCTCCTCTACAACCTTTCAGTCAATCGATCTGAAACTTTACACACGTTTTCTATACCTATTGAATATACGCACCTTGGTATTTGTATGCCGATAAACTATTCACAAAAATATCCCCTTTTTGAATTGGCCATTTTCAACAGTTCTGTAGGCACCCACCCCTTGTATATTGACTACACCTCGACTGGCGTATATTGTGACCTTCTTGTTCACATTTCATATACACATGTACGTAGCCTGTTTTCGTCAAAACGAGTATAAGAGGCAGGGGTGGATCTAGAGGGGGTCCGGTGTTGCACCCCCCTAGTTGCGAATGGTATCACTCCTGTACCATCCGTAGCTAGCTACGGACGGTACGGGAGTAGATTGCAAGAGTTACCTTCGCAACTAGACAACCCCCCCCCCGTTCCCCAAATGCTGGATCCACCCCTGAGAGGAACGCATGCATCGACCCATTGAATTATCTGACAGATCATAAAAGGTTAAATTTCCCATTTCGGTCAGTTTGCACCACATGTGGTGCCCGGGGGCTAACTGGACGGCTGGACACTTAAGTTGGCGACGGTCTGTATTGAACGGTAGAATAAGTTGACAAATACGTGTAAATGCCTGCGATTTTCAATTAAATACGTCGCCGATACCATTTTACCGTAGTTTATTGTCAAACTGGTACACTGTGTTACCGTGGGAATCCCACTGTGTGGTCACTCGATTGTCGGTGATGGCAGATCCGGTTGTGATGCGTATTCCGGGCATCTTCGTATTGGTCGCTCGTTTCTATAACATCGCAGTATGACAACCGGCCGTGTGTGATCGTATACACCTGTATTAATTGGCAGTCTAATTAAGTGAAAGGACGATACGGCAGTTATTCGTAAATGGAATTATTAATGATGGTGAGACGTTTCTTTCCGAGACTGTCCACGTGACACGTGATGGAATAATTGTCAACATGATGTTGGTATGGAATCTCACGAAGCAACGACGACGATGCAGTATGTATACCTTGTATAACCATTTGTGATGATGCTAAATGGGGCTTATGCGTTTTGCGACAAGCTTAGTTGGGAACAGTAACTCTTGCAATCTACTCCCGTACCGTCCGTAGCCAGGCTACGGACGGTACTGGAGTAGATTGCAAGAGTTACTGTTCGAAATTACGACCGGTGTTGATCCAGTTCAGCCTGTCCATGCTTAGGTAATTAGCAATTATCCCTTGATATATTTTGGGCATTATATTAACCGGTAAAGGGGTTTGAACAAAACTGCAAAGTACAAATACTGCAGCTCCAGATGCGACAGCTCGCTACGAGCCGGCTCATTTGAATCTACAGTGTTGGTAAATGGTATATTTATGACCCCATCTGTATACATGGATGTTCTTGTCGTTGAATGATTATAACACCCGTGCTATCAATATATACACGTGTAGCATGCGGGTTGAAATGTTTAGTTTTCTGCGTCCATTTGAAATCATAGACGACATACATATTAAACGTGTGTAATGAATTAGTATAGCAAAACTCTTATGCAATCAGTAAACTCGTTCAGCGGACATCATATTAAACCATCATTCATGTACAGTGAAACCTCTCGAAACCGGACACACTGGGAGGTCCCCAGGGTGTCCGGCTGAGGGGTTTCACTGTAAATCAGACATTTGATCATTCTACGCCATAGTTGTGTACTGTGCGATCACGAACATACATTATCACCCGTGATAAATGTCCAAGAAACTCATCAAAAATAAGATCACATGTGTGTATTGGTGTCCAGTTTAGAGCGGTTCCATTGTACGATCGTGTATGTAACCAATAACACAGTAACATTGATGGGAGACATAGCCTAAGAACATTAACGCTAAGTCATTTGACCATAACGTACATTGAGCAGAGGGGCCGCATGCGTTGGCTATAACATGAATCTACGGATGATGACAAATAAGCATATGGCGTTTCAAGCAAATCCAACTTACGGTAGCAGAGATGCTAGGTAGCTTAAAACGTTAACGCAAATCTCGGACAGACAGACTCATAGACCATAGGCCCCGTGCAGGCACCGGGGCGGGATCAACTGATCCTGAGAATAGTGCTGCAGTAGCCATTGCTTGTCGTAAAAGGCGACTAAACTGGCTTAACGATTGTGTTCATACTTTCCGGAACCCACTATACCGGATTTGGCCCTCCTGTACATTTTTGGCTTTCTTGTATGTGAGAGTTGAGTCGGGCTATGCCCCATATATAAAAGTAAGATTGGCGCTAATCCTATTACTTTTAGGAGATGCTGGTGTGGCGAGGGCCTGGCACCAGATCAGGTTGTTCTAATTTCAGGACTGAATATATATTTTGATTGTAAATATTGAGTTCTGAAGTTGGGATTTACCCCCCTTGGACAGGTGGATACGGGACTCGACCCCGTTGACCCGTCTGCGTGTAGACTCCCTGAGGCGTGTACCTCTATGTCAGAAAAGCGGACGTTAAACCCTATTCACTCACTCACTCATAGACCATAGACGAACGACTGACAGGGTGACGACTATATACAGCCCGAAAGAGTTTCGGGGTACATCTTAACTGAGCAGCAATGTCCATTAAGTATGACAAAAGCTATAGAGAATACCAGTCTAGTGTATTTTGATATCAATTTTATCAGGCTAGGCTAGGAAACGCGTAGGAATTCCGAGGCTAGTCGATACTAGGCTGAGCATGGTATTCTATTATCAGGTAAATTTTAGGATACAGGATGAGCACTTTTGATGTGATTTTCTTTGAAAGAACACGAACTTGTTTCTGTGACGTCAATCCTCTGTCGTCATTCGGTAACGTCATTTGACGTCGTTTGGGCAATGAAACGTCAGCTTTAATTCGTTGTAACCCTGATATTTGTGTCAGGTCAATGCCTGATACAGCATTATGTTATTAGTAAGTACGTATTCGGTCAATACAAAGCTCGTTACGTGATAAAACCTGCTCGTATCAATGGAAGCTGATTCATGAGGTTACCTATCAGCATTATTTTGCTGGACGAGACTGATGCAGATACTAAACTGACAGTATAACCAGGAATCAATTCACTTTCACATTTAGAAAAAAAATATCAGTTTTTGGCAATTATCGTTCATGTGACAATACCACATTTCCCACGAATGTGCTCTTTCTCTAACTTGAAATTCACGGATCAAATGATTTACGGTATGAAAGAACCTTTCAAGATACAGCGGAACCTCTCTAAACCGGACACCAATAAAACACCAGTGATCGTATTTTTGATCAGTTTCTTGGCCATTTATCGAAGGTGATAATGTATGTTCGTGATAGCATAGCACACAACTATGGCTCAGAAGGGTCAAATGCCTGATCTACAGTGAAACCTCTATAAGCCGGACACCCTGGGATCTCCCAGGGTGTCCGGCTTAGAGAGGTTTCACTGTAAGTTTGCTAAAATACAAAATACGAACCTAGCTGCTCCGCTTACTTTAATAACATCGAGTTTTAATTTATGCAGACAAATGCGCTGTGTCTGGTGTGTGACTGACAGACAGGTTATTAAAATATAAATATGATAAAAACGAATCTTAATTTGATAAACTCGCCCTGAGCGTATTAAGAATACATGTTGTAATTTCACGAAACTTTCTTCGGAAATTATCATAAATGACGTCGAATTGTGACAATAACACCAACTAAATATGGATTTGAACATTGCTACATGTACGTAGTATGCAATTAACATACATGTATACATATATATATATATAATTTAAAACTTGTATGAAGTTAGAAACGACTCGTATTCAAACTAATTTCCACGTGATAAGTCTTAAAGGGAAAGTGCACGTACTATTGTATGCATAGTAAACCATCAGTATGCGCATAATGATATCGTGTCGCCAATCTTTACACTCTGCTAGTGGGCATATAGTTCATCGACATGCATGTAGGCCTATTGAAGGTAAACATGCCGGAACTAATGTCAATGGAAAAGCGATGCGCATTAAGCTGTTCATTACATGTATAGACGACATTTTCTGTTTAGAATTTTATCGGCTATGAACGTTTAAAAGTTCAACTGTACTGGCTGAAGGCCGGGAGGCCTTCAGCCAGTACTGTTGGACTGTTAAACGTTTTATTCCCCAGATGAATACAATACACAAATGTGTCATTTATTCCTTACAATTCCAAACGAATTCTATAAAAACTATGAAATTAATCTTATTTTGCCTAGCGTTTCTAGATTCCGACAAATCCGTACGCCAAACAAACGGCAAACGAAAGATACGGTGGAAATCAGCACGTTCCTCATTAGGACTGGATCTTGAACAATACGGTGTTGTTATGTGTTATGGCTCCCCCCCCCCTCCCACCCCCACCGATAGCAAGTGAGCATATTGTGTTGCTCTTGAGGTTCCGTCCGTCCTTACATCCGTCCGTCCGTCCGTCCGTACGTCCGTCTGTACACCCGTGCATCCGTTCGAACGTCCGTTCGTCCATGTACATTTACGTCGGAAAGATTGTAAGAGTTACTCCAACATGTAATGTTCTTTTTTATCTCTAGTTTTTGTTGTTTTTCATGTGAGCTACATGCAACCAAATCAACGTAATACTACAACTGACAACTGGAACTATGCGTATTACATGTACATGTATATCAAATGTATACCCGGGTTTTATATAGAGAATAGTAGGTTAGTGCCGTGAATGGGAAAAAATATCCGGCAAGGCTCAAGAATTTCTTTATTTCTCATCAGGAGTATATGTTGTGACCACTCATTTGAACCGTCTCGCCGAGACGGTTCAAATGAGTGGTCACAACATATACTTTGGTTCTGAAATAAGGAAAATAGATAGAGAATAGTAGGTTAGTGGCCGTGTTAGTGCCGGAATGGGAAAACATATATGGCAAGGCTCAGGAAACGGGATGGGCGAGGCTCTGCCGAGCACATCCCGTTTCCGTGCCGCGCCAGATATTTTTTCCCATTCACGGCACTAACTTACTATTCTATTTATCCAGTCAACACCTACAAATGGCTGTAAAATGCAAACATTGTATTGACTGGATATCAGAAATGTTTCACGGCACCGTGTTTCACGGCACATACGCACTGTGTTGACGGGATAAAACTGGATTTTGATACGATGTTGAATGATTTTTAATTAAGTCTCAGAGTTCACGTTAATATTTACGAACCAGGGCCCGGTTGCTCAAAGTCTCTGTTAGCTTAACATACTGTTAAATCCTTAAATGTGTTAAGGATTTAACAGTCCGTTAAGCTAACAAAGGTTTTGAGCAACTGAGCCCTGATTGCCACACATTGCGGGAATTCGTGTTGTGCTTTGAAAGTAGCAAGGCAAAATCCAAAGTAGTCCCCGGTCTATGAATTGGATGTTGTGAATAAGGATAGTAACATACAGCGGTCAAGTCAAGGTCAATTCGGTACTAGACTTTGACAGTCATCCGGTTTAGAACCATAACAATTATTTTCCAATTGGCCATTGATTCGTAGTTGCTATGTTATTGGCGTCTTACACTGTGCTGCGTCAACCAACAACTCGGGTCCGCCAATACTGGAAGACACCGACCGTTCAACACAATTTATCCCGTCAACATAATGCGTATGTGCCGTGAAACACGGTGCACGGTGCCGTGAAACATTTTGATATCCTGTCAATACGACCTATACTCACTGCGTATGAATATGTGCGGTTGTCATACTAGTCGATTCTCCGATTTTGAGGATGCGGCTGGGGTTATTTTTTGCATTTTAAAGCTATTTGTACGTGTTGACGGGATACATAGAATAGCAGGTTAGTGCCGTGAATGGGAAAAATATCTGGCTCGGCACGGAAACGGGATGGGCTCGGCAGAGCCTCGCCTATCCCGTTTCCTAAGCCTTACCAGATATTTGTTCCCATTCACAACACTAACCAACTATTGTCTATACCTGTTACATGTGCATGTATAATACATGAGCGAACTCATTGCCGAATTGCGTGTTTATGTCTTTACCTGAATAGAGATGTGATTTTCATCTCGTCAATTGAGTGGTTCAGTGAAAGAAGGGGGCTAACTATGTGACGGAGTTAGCCCCCTTATTCCACTGATCCATTCAAACGCTGTTACCCACTGATACAAAATGGCATAGACCTTTCACCTCTAAATAGTTGACATTGTTTGTTCCATTGATACATGTATGTGTGGACTGTCCCATTAATCAGAATATGATACTTGGATTTGAAATATTATAGTGATGGATTGATAGTCTAGTGGTATATGTAGAGCATTGGTCTTCAATACCGGAGGTATTAACCCTTTGAACCCGAAAGCCCGCTTTGAAACCGAAAGCCCGCTATAGCGGTTTATACAAATAGTGCAGATCCAGATGAGCCTGCTCGTAACGAGCCGTCTCATCAGGATCTGCACTTTTTGAAAGTAATTTTCATAGTTTTGATAACCAAAAAATACCCCCTTTTCATAAATGGACTAGTCTGAAAACCATTCTGTGAACGTTGGATTGATTGTAAAATTAACATATAAAAATCAATTTCAGTTACTTCGGGGTGAAAGGGTAAACGATAGCTTGGACGTTAGACCATTTCAGTTTTTAATTTGATATATACATGTACTGTCAAACGCTGCAGATTCAGATGAGGCAGCTCCTTGCGAGCCGACTCATAGAGAATAGTAGGTTAGTGCCGTTAATGGGAAAAACTATCTGGCAAGGCTTAGGGATGGGCGAATCTACAGTATTTACACACACGGAATGCATGCCAGTGTGTGTTATTAGGGTAGGACAATGCTTGGTCTCACATGGAAAACGTATGTATTGTTCATGGTCAACTTTGACACTTTCAACAATCTTGTAGATGGTATTCACCACAACTATTGGTGTGTTTCAATGACTATATAAGTATGACAATGTAACCATGGGAACCATGATCTCATACAGTGGAACCTCTCTACACCGAACACCCTGGGGGTCCCCATGGTGTCCGGTGTAGAGAGGTTTCACTGTAAATCAGGTATGCGATAATTCTGAGCCACAGTTGTGTGCTATGCGATCACGCACGGACATTATCACCTGAGATAAATGACCAAGAAACTCATCAAAAATAAGATAACATGTGTTTTCTTGGTGTCCGGTTTAGAGAGGTTCCACTGTATATGACACTGGGCTGGACGCAAAATTGAAGCGATACATTCTGTCAGGACTGGTCTTTGTATAATGGTTTAATTGGCGGCCTATTGATTATCAAACACACTATTATGTATTAATCATTTACCTTCAATTTGCGATAGTGTTCTATTACGGAGCATCATGGACTTGGTTGCTGTTTTATGATTGCATTTTGTCCATTCCATGTTGAATGGGTGTACAATGTAGCTACATGTACCATACATTTATTATCTCCTCGCCAATTACCTTAGCTGTGCTGCATATTTGATTGGGTGTGGTAGGCTGGTTTGCTCAGCATTCATGATCAATGTCAGGGATGGCGTGTGGACTAGTGGTTAGAACGCCTGACTTCCGATCAGGTTGTGGGTTCAACCCTCGCCTAAGGTATTAAAAATACGTTCATAGTATTTCCCTTCCCTTTGTCTGTCGGATGAGTCTCTCTATGACCTTTTGCTGTTGATATGACGTTAAGCCCATTCACTTTCACTTTTCATGATACATGTCAATATATCATATATCTGGCTAGATGTACATGTACGTGGTTTGTCATTCATTTTCAAAAACTTGGCGTATTACCATCCTCGATTATTAGAGGTTCCTGTGTTTTCGAGATTACTGCACATGTGCAGGCTTTGCCATGAGATACAAATGTAGGTGCAAACGTGTTACACTCGAGACACCCCAAATGTAGTGGGCATGTACATTTTCCGCAACATCTAGGATCATGTAAGGTTTGTCCTACCTATCAGAGCCTGGTTGCTCAAAACCTCTGTTAGCTTAACAGACTGTTAAATCCTTAGCAATGCTAAGGATTTAACAGTCTGTTAAGCTAACAGAAGCTTTGATCAACCGGGACCAGACTGTGCTTATAATCTCTGTTAGCTTAACGGACTGTTAAATCCTTAAGAATGTTATGGGTTTAACAGTCTGTTAAGCTAACAGAGGTTTTCGGCAACCTGACTGTGTCGATAACGCTGTTAAAACGCATGCATCTTTAAATTAACACACATGCATCATACATATGTTCAGGTTGGATACATTTTATTTTCTAGTTTGTTTATCATCGTAATGTATGTCCAGGATTGAAAATAACATGACATGTCGTTGAGTGTACAAATCGCAGAGTATAAGTGGTATCCCTCTTAAATCGGATACCCTGGGGACCTCACACTGAAAGTGTCTGATTTAGAGATGTGCATATACATGTGTTATTGTACATTCACAGGTGTTTAAATATACGAGAACTGTCACTTGAACAGGGCACATGTGAGAGGTCACCGTCTAACAATGTGTTATCTTCAATTACATAATCGTCTCTCCAATTTCGTTTAGGTCGACATTTGAAGGGGTCTTTAAGGGAGTTAGCCGTCTTCCACCACTAATCACTAATCACAGTCTAATAAATCAAAATATGTATAAGTAGCTTCGTTCCTCAGCATGCGCCCTGTATCCGATACCTGCGACTATTGTTATCTGTTCAGTAACGAATTTTATCCCGTCAACACAGTGCGTATGTGCCGTGAAACACGGTGCCGTGAAACATTTTTGATATCCTGTCAATACTATTTTTGCATTTTACAGCCATTTGTAGGTGTTGACGGGATAAATAGAATAGTAGGTTAGTGCCGTGAATGGGAAAAAATATCTGGCGCGGCACGGAAACGGGATGTGCTCGGCAGAGCCTCGCCCATCTCGTTTTCTCAGCCTTGCCAGATATTTTTTGCCATTCACGGCACTAACCTACTATTCTCTATGTTCCCGTTTCGTTGTCATCGATAATTGATTGTGGTATTAGTTTCACAAAAAAAACCACCACAAACATGAATGTGTTATTCGCTTTCCGATTCTGTCACCAAGGGTTCATCTGTTGTGTCAACGCCCTCTCTTGGTTTGTGATTCTGTGCACTGAGTCATTGGTAGCTACGCATACCTTGTTTAACAAACATTGCCCATACCTACATTCGTTGTATAAATATCATTGTTTCTGGTATCCGCTTGGTTATCAGTTCCGTGGGTTTTCTGCTGAGGCCAATGATTGTCTCCGTATGTTCTCAGTATGGGACGGTTCAATACGAAACTGTCATGGCAAACATACCTTTGCTTCGTGAAAGCTAGTTACACACAATATATACAAACCGTTGTTACAACCTGCGTTCCAGAAAGAGTTACATCAACGACAAGCACAACAACGGTATAATAAAGCACGAACACCAAACGTGCCCCTAAGAAGTAGACGATCATACAATTCCAGCCCATTCTGTCAGACGACATACTCTGTTTTCCCATGATCCTCTGCTTTTCCTGTTACAGGTGCGCACCGATCAGTAGTCGGCATCGATTTCTCTTGTAGTCTGCCGCTCGCTAGGAACTACTTGTTTATGTGTACGCAATTCCATTGTCGCATGTCACAACAAGATGATGGTGCTTCATTCATAAATAATGGTTCAAACGAGCCTGACGTTGAATCGACTATTGTACATGACAATGTATATTGTTTGACGTGAAATATTGTTACACTAACGTTATGGGTCTAAATTGGTCGCAAAAAGGCATAAGCCCCATTTCTCCAGTCACAGCCACAAAGTAAGAGCATCGTCACTAGTGGACTATTGTAAATTATTTCCAGAAATAGGTTGATTACCAATATTGCAACATGAATAGTATTGATAATGCATTAACCCTTTGAACCCGAAAGCCCGCTATAGCGGGGTTTGTAAACAGTGCATATCCAGATGAGCGGGCTCGTAACGAGCCGTCTCATCAGGATCTGCACGTTTGCAAGTAATTTTCATATATTTTAGAACAAAAACACCCCTTTTTATACGACATTTTTTAAAAAACGGTACGTATTATGTTTTACCGCACGGCGGGCGGGCGGGTGGCTGAAGAAAAAGCGCATAGTTAGTGTACACAACTCCTCCGAAACCGTTCAGTCGATCGATCTGAAACTATACACACGTCTTCTACACATATTGAAGATGTGCACCTTGGTGTTTTTATGGCGAAAAAATAATTTTTAACAAAAATATCACCTTTTTAACTTAGCCATTTTTTCTACATTGTTCTATACAATTCTATATACGGTACAGAGTTTGTGTACACAACTCCTCCGAAACCGTTCAGTCGATCGTTCTGAAACTATACTCACGTCTTCTACACATATTGAGGATGTGCACCTTGGTGTTTTTATGCCGAAAATATATTTGTTAACAAAAATATCACCTTTTTAGCTTAGCCATTTTTTCTACATTATTCAATTCCCTATCATTTCTACTTTACACTCTACTTTTCTATCTCTGTCTAAATTAGTATACATGTTTAGCACAACGAGATGAAGAAATAATGCTATAGACTTTCAAATTCCCATTAATGTTTCTTGCCTTGGTGACAGCTTCACATTTCTGCATCTTCGCTGTCTGGCCCATATTCGACGGGCGTATTTTAGTGACTTGCGGCACTCTTGTTCATAAATGGACTAATCTGAAAATCATTTTGTGACACTGGATTGGTCGGGAAATTAACATATCACAGTCCATCCTAGTTACTTATGGTTGAAAGGGTTAATTGTGGCATCAGGAGCTAAATATCGCATTATTTGTGATTGTCACTGGAGAAAATGGGGCATGTATTATATTTGCCTGTACATCCGCTCTGTCTCATCAGGATCTGCACCGCCATTGCATCAATGAAGCACCCGCCATGTTTTATAACAAGCAATACGCTGGTCAGAAATATCCTGAAGACCATTTCTCCAGTCACAACCACATGGGTGGGTTGAAAAACCCGCTCCTTGTAAGACTGTTATAATTCAAACGAAACCTGTACGACCGTTCCAAGGCGAGACCCTGATTTCTTAATGATATTGAGTTGAATACCGGCACATAGGTGTGTACCATCTAATGTTTGGGGTGCAGATTTAACCCTTTCACCGCTATCTTAATGTTTTTCGTCTGCTGTTTATTTCCATTTTTTACATGAACAACATGCCTTGACACCGATTTCGAATACTTTACAACATGGTTTGACAACACTTCAGAATCATTTCCATTGGAAATGATTCTGAAGTGCTGTCAAAACCATGTTTTTATTGAGAAATAAGGCAATATATAAAAGCAACAACAGACGACAATAGTTGTATGTAGCGGTCTAAGGGTTATGGTCAATATTCGCTATGCCTCTAAGCACGAACAGTATGATTGTATACGAACAGTATGATTGTATAGAACAGTATGATTGTATAGAACAGTATGATTGTATACGAACAGTATGATTGTAAGTATGATTGTATAGAACAGTATGATTGTATACGAACAGTATGATTGTATAGAACAGTATGATTGTATAGAACAGTATGATTGTATAGAACAGTATGATTGTATAGAACAGTATGATTGTATACGCCTCGTATTGTTAACTGTAGACGTATAGTGGGAGTACATTTATTTATCTGATCAAATTTCAATGAAAAACGTAAACATTGTGAAATCCAGGTTACGCATCTGTTTCAAGGAACCAGATATATTTGAGTGCATGTTTGGAATGTGTCCAATCACATTAACATCCTACATTAGTCGAAACCCTTTCCAAGCTTTCAAATAACTTTATTTTGATTAATAAAAAGTAAACATTTGCATGGTAGCTCGTGGTTTCCAAGAAAACAGGCGCGCAATTACGGGTGTTCTCTTCCCGGTGTATCATTTGTAAGGAGTTGATTACGGGTTTTCTCTCGCAGCGAAACCCGTGCAAATAATTTGCAAGAGTTTAATAAATTATTTATTTATCTGATCAAATTTCAGCAAAAACGCTTGCTGTAACAGGTGATATATTGCCTTAGTGGTGTAGACACGACTTGCATTGTATACCCCCATTTCAGTTTGAATATCCCGTATATTGGGTATGAACAACTGGAAATGATTTTTGCTGTTTGTCTTATTTCTATTAAAAAGTATATGGTGTGATTATATCAAATGAGTGGTCACAACATATATATTCATGATTTTAATAGAAACAGACAACTAGGAAACATTACTAGGGGTATTATATATTATATATATGATCTTACATGAGTGATGATTTAATATGATATTTATGAAACGAGTTTACTGATTTCATAAGAAACGAGGCTATGTCCGTTCAAAAAAACGAAAATCACTCGCAAAAAATGCGGCTCCTGATGAGGGGCTCGTCACGAGCCGGCTCATCTGGATATGCACTGTTTTCCAATATCACTATACAAGTGTGTAGTGTTTAAAGGGTTAGCTCAATGATCCGGAATAGTTGCCGTACCTTTCATTAAGAAAGTGGCGAACGGTGTCTTTGTACGGAGCCTCGCAGGGAACATAGATTTGTATGCCCCACCACGATAGTGGAGGGGGCATTTAGTGTTACCCTTGTCCGTCCGTCCGTCCGTCCGTCCGTCCGTCACAAAACTTTAACGTCTCAGGTAAATGTGTCCTAATGTCTTCATCCTTCCACCGATCTGCTTCATATTTCATATACACATTTCTCTAATGGTCCTCTACCGCCCTGTGCCAAATCCACGTTCGTCCTGCCCCCGCCAAGCTCAGGGTCAATGGCACATACTTGGTGCTTCAAAAACTTTAACGCTCGGGTAAATATCTTATAATTGATGTTTCCTTTCACGGATCAGCTTCATATTTCATATACACATTGCTCTAATGGTCCTCTACCGCCCTGTGCCAAATCCACGTTCGTCCTGCCCCCGCCAAGCCCAGGGTCAATGGCACATACTTGGTGCTTCAAAAACTTTAACGCTCGGGTAAATATCTTATAATTGATGTTTCCTTTCACGGATCAGCTTCATATTTCATATACACATTGCTCTAATGGTCCTCTACCGCCCTGTGCCAAATCCACGTTCGTCCTGCCCCCGCCAAGCCCAGGGTCAATGTCACATACTTGGTGTTTCAAAAACTTTAACACTCGGGTAAATATCTTATAATTTATGTTTCCTTTCACGGATCAGCTTCATATTTCATATACACATTGCTCTAATGGTCCTCTACCGCCCTGTGCCAAAATCCACGTTCGTCCTGCCCCCGCCAAGCCCAGGGTCAATGTCACATACTTGGTGCTTCAAAAACTTTAACGCTCGGGTAAATATCTTATAATTGATGTTTCCTTTCACGGATCAGCTTCATACTACATATACGCATTGCTATAATGGTCCTCTACTCTCCTGTGCCAAATCCACGTTCGTCCTGCCCCCGCCAAGCCCATGGTCAAGGTCACATACTTAGTGCTTCAAAAACTTTAACGCTCAGGTAAATATCTTATAATTTCTGTTTCCTTTCACGGATCAGCTTCATACTTCATATACACATTGCTCTAATGGTCCTCTACTGTCCTGTACCAAATCCACGTTTGTGCTGCCCCCGCCAAGCCCAGGGTCAAGGTCACATAATTGGTGCTTCAAAAACTTTAACGCTCAGGTAAATATCTTATAATTTCTGTTTTATTTCACGGATCAGCTTCATACTTCATATACGTATTGCTCTAATGGTCCTCTACCGCCCTGTGCCAAATCACGTTTGTCCTTCCCCCGCCAAGCCCAGGGTCAAGGTCACATACTTAGTGCTTCAAAAGCTTTAACGTTCAGGTAAATATCTTATAATGTATGTTCCCTTTCACGGATCAGCTTCATACTTCATATACGCATTGCTCTAATGGTCCTCTACTGCCCTGTGTCAAATCCACGTTCGTCCTGCCCCCGCCATGCCCAGGGTCAAGGTCACATACTTGGTGCTTCAAAAACTTTAACGCTCGGGTAAATATCTTATAATTTATGTTCTCTTTCACGGATCAGCTTCATACTTCATATACGCATTGCTCTAATTGTCCTCTACTGCCCTGTGCCAAATCCACGTTCGTCCTGCCCCCGCCAAACCCAGGGTCAAGGTCACATACTTGGTGCTTCAAAAACTTTAACGCTCAGGTAAATATCTTATAATTTCTGTTTTATTTCACGGATCAGCTTCATACTTCATATACGTATTGCTCTAATGGTCCTCTACCGCCCTGTGCCAAATCCACGTTTGTCCTTCCCCCGCCAAGCACAGGGTCAAGGTCACATAATTGGTGCTTCAAAAGCTTTAACGTTCAGGTAAATATCTTATAATTTATGTTCCCTTTCACGGATCAGCTTCATACTTCATATAAGCATTGCTCTAATGGTCCTCTACTGCCCTGTGACAAATCCACGTTCGTCCTGCCCCCGCCATGCCCAGGGTCAAGGTCACATACTTGGTGCTTCAAAAACTTTAACGCTCGGGTAAATATCTTATAATTTATGTTTTCTTTCACGGATCAGCTTCATACTTCATATACGCATTGCTCTAATTGTCCTCTACTGCCCTGTGCCAAATCCACGTTCGTCCTGCCCCCGCCAAACCCAGGGTCAAGGTCACATACTTGGTGCTTCAAAAACTTTAACGCTCAGGTAAAAACAAATTTTGGCTTGGAGTTTGGTCTCATTTAGTATCAAAGCGATATGTGGGGCATCCGTGTTCTATGAACACATTTTCTAGTTTTTATTAATTCGTTCCAATTAATCCGTTGGTCAATCGTATTGGCATAGGAATGCGAAGATGTACTAGGACTTGTTTTATTAATTCGTTCCCACGAAATAATAATTCGTTCCCTCAATTTAACAATTCGTTCCCTCGAATTAACAATTCTTTCCCACGATATAACAATTCGTTCCCATTCGTTCTCGTTGGAAAGAATTGTTATTTTGTGGGAACGAATTGTTAAATTGAGGGAACGAATTGTTAATTCGTGGGAACGAATTGTTAATTCGTGGGAACGAATTGTTAAATTGAGGAAACGAATTGTTATTTCGTTGGAACGAATTAATAAAAAAACGAATTCTACGTTCTCTGCGGGGCTCCGTATGTTTTTGCATGACGATCTCATTTGGGAACAGCATTGATCGTATCGTAATATCCGTTGGTCAATCGTTTTGGCATAGGAATGTGAAGATGTATTAGGACGCTTGGCATCATTTCCGTAACCGCCTCATACAAGGTGCACGATAACGTGGTTAAAACAACAAAAACAATGGCTGAAAGTGTTGAATGCGTGCCCACTCCAACTTAAGTATTATTTGATAATTTCCCTAATAGGCAATGGATTTTGATGAAATATGGCACAGCAAACGGGTCTTCATGAGCTGCATTTGGTGGTCCCGGGAGTTCGGCACATACTCATGTCGTTTTTGCGAAGAATCGAGTTCAATTCGATATTCTTCGCAAAAACGACAGAAGTTTGGGCCACAGTACCGAGACCACCAAATGCAGCTTAACAAGACGCGTTTTATGCATCATATTTCATAAAATTCTTCTATTTCCTTCATCTAAAATGTTTAATATTTCACACATTCCTGTAAGGCTCTACTACCATGCTGTGCCAAATCCACGACCATCCAACCCCCGCTGATCCCAAGGTCAATGTCAAATACTTAGTCTCTTTACAAAACTTAACATCAGAGAAATATGTTATAACTTCTATTTCCTTCATTTGAAATGTTTAATATTTCACACATGCATTCCTATAAGGCTCTACTACCATGCTGCGCCAAATCCACGACCGTCCAACCCCCACTGATCCCAAGGTCAAGGGCAAATACTTAGTCTCTTTACAAAACTTAACATCAGAGAATTATGTTATAATTTCTATTTCCTTACATATTTAGGGGCACATGGGCCCACGCGGAGGTATTCCGTAAGCCTCGCTTACTGACAAATATAGTCAACTCAACTCAAATACTCTTTATTACATCCCATTACAGTATAATTCCAGCACAAAAATATTTACACAATTCCCTATCATTTGATTGGTCCGTAGCAAGTCTCTGTCCAAAATTTATATCCCAGTAAACTCCCATGCCGAACTACTTTCCGTAACCGTCAGGCACAGTTCAAATAATTCTTGAGAAAACGTAAAATAAACACATTTTCTTGATGAATTTATTTCAAATGCTGGAATTATAAGGAATTAATGGCCTTTTTGTTGAATTTATCGGGGATATAAACTTGGAAAAGTCGCGGGAATACTGGACGAAGGCCGGAATTCATTCCTATAATATCACATGCAACATGGGGAAATACACATAAATATCGTTGAATGGCGGAATCTAATGCAACAACATGAATTATAATATTTGATTACATGAGTTTTGCAACAGTAGTTATTGCTAGCTTTAAATAAATAATTAGAGCTGGCATTACATATTTAGAGCTAGCTCCAAATGATTTAGAGAGCTCCAGATAAGCTGCGTATTTGCTTAAATACCCAATTAAAATTGCAAAAAAAAAAGCAATTGAAATCAGTAGTAGTGAGTATCAAAAAGCAATGTAAAATTTGTGGTATCATTATCATGCTACAGAAAACAATAAACAGACCACAAATATAGCATATTTTCTTATTTTTCCATGAAAACACATCTTGGTATTTCAAGGAGACAATTCTAATGAAATACCAAGATGTGTTTTCATTTAGCAGCAAACTATTGAATAAGTGCGTTCTGCTGATGTGTAAACAGTAGTGTGATTCTATTTGACACAATTAAAATTTTGAAATACCCAATTGCTTCAGAAATGATGGAGTGACAATATTCAATTACTAATTCCTTATCTGAAGCCCTGGAGCTCTTTGACGTTCATAGACAGCGTGTATGCAGTCAATACACACAGCGAGTTAGCTGAACATGTTAACTAATGATACTCTCCACACTCATGTTGGGCTGACCTCGGTCATTTTCGCAACAATTATGTGTTGTACTACGGTTACTATAGAAGATACCATCGGGTCGCCTTAAAACGACACAATTCATTCTCAAACGCTCTCCTTTGACACGGTATTAACCCTTAGCCTGCTGAATGAAATGTTGTCGTCTGCTGTTTGTTTTATTTTCGATTTTTCTCGTCAAAAACATGGTTTGACAGCATTTTAGACTCATTTCCAATGGAAATAATTCTAAAGTGCTGTCAAACCATGTTTTTATTGAGAAACAGAGCGAAATATAAAGCAACAGCAGACGACAGTTTTCGCGATCAGCAGGCCCTTAGCCTGCTGATCGCGAAAACTGTCGTCTGCTTTTGCTTTATTTAAAAGAACGCTGATTCAGAAACTAGTGAAGCGATCAAGTTTCTAAATTATAAACCATACTCTGCAGTGTATGCGTTAATGCCCAGTAGCGATTTATATAGAAGTATGGATTATAGGTTGTATTCGGTTATGGGACGGATAGTAGTACATGTACGGAACGTCGCGGTTTGAGTAAACACGGGTGTGTCTAGGAGGTTTGACCCTTTCGGACATTCGCGAAGTATTTGTCTGTGATTAGCTATGGATATGGTGTAGCGGAGGGCAGGCTTTGCTTGCATAATGGATCTGCGGATTAATACAGACAGGCAGAAACGGTAAGGTGTTTGATTTGTGGCTTCTGCAATGTCAACTTTGGTATAGAGTGACCCTGTATGTACCCGTCCTCAACGACTGACGGGATTTTTTAGACCAAACCGTTGAATAGTTTAACTTTCTATAATTGAACCAGTTGGTCAGGCACATAATTTGGTCAGGCAGAAACGGTAAGGTGTTTGATTTGTGGCTTCTGCAATGTCAACTTTGGTATAGAGTGACCCTGTATGTACCCGTCCTCAACGACTGATGGGATTTTTGAGACCGTTGAATAGTTTAACTTTCTATAATTGAACCAGTTGGTCAGGCACATAATTTAAAATGTTTGTTTGTGGAATAGTACTCAATTGTGACGCGTCCGTGCTTGTTGTATAATCCGCTGTAACACCCAATGTAAACGGCATCGTCTTGGAACGAACATAAACACTCAGTCAATCCATCAATTGATCAATCGACCAATTAACCATTTAGCCAACCGACCGACCGACCGACCGACCGACCGACCGACCGACCGACCGACCGACCAACCAACCAACCAACCAACCAATCAATGAATTGCAAATAGTTATTCAAAGGCAATGGAAAATGGAATCATTGGATAAGTTGATTTATTTATGTGGTACCATGTCAGGATTCCGCAATACAGTAAGAAGGACTGTTGGTGCTGGATTTGTAGTCGTACCTCCATCCCATGATCGGACGTAAAACTACATTCAATGAGCCAATTACATTTTGATCCGCTCACAGGTGTAAAGTTTACCACTTTCCAATGTGCTACACCGGCCAATGATTGGCTAACAGCCTATATTGACCCACACAACTACAATTCGAATTATATTCTGCAGTATACATACTCATGTGCAGGGATTCCGCTGGGGAAAATCAAAAAATCGCCACTTCAAAAAAAATAAAACAATTTTCGACAAAAAAATATCTTTTTTTTTTCGAAAATTGTAATTTTTTATCGCCAATTGTAATTTTTTATCGCCAACTGTTTATTTTTATCGCCAGCGGAATCCCTGCATGTGGAGACATGTACTCATTTCATAGATCATGCCAAACCGTTGTTAGCAACTATGTGAGCCAAATGTGAGCCAATCAGGCAATGCAGTTTTTACCGTTCCGAGCCTGATAAACATGATATAATGTATTAACGGACACTAGGCCGGTAAAGTTTGTGCAAGCCTGTGCTCAAATATAAACTATATTTCGTTGAAAATATCGCGGATTGTATACGTTGCGTCATTACATTGACGTCATTTAGTAACGTCATGTGACGCCGTTACACTAATGAAATGACTACTTTCATTTCGTTGTAATCCGGATATGCGTATCAGGCCAATGGCATTATGTTACATGTATAAGACATATGGTACAGTATGTACCAACGTCACAAGAGCAGTCTAGTCCCTATGTCATGTATCATCGTAACGATTTTGCGAATGAATGATCGGTACAAGGTTGGGGCTGATCTACAACTCACAGTATCTGTAGCCTATTTCATCAACATTGCAAAGTATACTTTGAGGGAGAAATTTTCATTTTTTTTTAATATTTATTAATTGTTATTATACTGAATTTATTACATTATCACAGCCATTTAATGGCTGTGATAATGTAATAAATTCAGTATAATAATTCTGCATACTTTTAATCATGAAATATATGCATTTGTTAGTTCTATATGAAATAATGCATTTCAGGAAAAATAAATGATTACTCCCTCAAAGTATACTTTGCTAGTAAAGTATACTTTGCAATGTTGATGAAATAGGCTACTGGTACACTGGTAACTCGGCTTTATATGTGCACAGTACTTAACACATTTTAAACATTGTATACCGTTCAAACACCGTTACGGTAGCGAACAGTTCAGTCAATATAGGGTTAACTGTTTAATGGCGACGCGCTAGCGGAGCCATTAAACATGTTTTCCGACCTTTCATTTTCTGATATACGCCGCAAATTTCAAAATTACAATGCGGTTAACCTATGTATAATGCACTCCTTTACTATTGGCGTAGGAAAACACATTGAAATAATTTGCGACCGTTCATCAACAATGATATACCTGTAATGTATGACCATCAGATTGCGTGATTTTTACAGAGTGCATTAGAACAAATCATTAATTACATAGTTACATGTACATTTAACAGATGAAATTAGAGAGAGATACTCCTGTGTTTTCCCAAAACACAAAAGCACCCTGACTGGGTGGCGCTCGTGGGGTGTCCACTATAAGGTAAACGCAAACGTATCATTGACGTCCCAGAGTGTTTGGTGTAAAGAGGTTAAAATTCAGTTTATTGCAAAAGAGGAAAGTCTACATGTACATGTACTTAGTTTCCTGGGGCTCAATACATGTAAATCCAATAATTGTTTGCAAGAAAACATTGTTAATGTGAAATTTCATAATTTTGCACTTACGAACATTTTAGTCGTACGATGTTTAGTGAAGCGGGCCCCTGTTTCGCAGATGCTTATTTGCATTTATTTATGTCGTTGTTTTTCGTTTTCCGACACCCTTGGAAAAAGGCTAAAACTCAAGATCTTGAGTTTTACCTTTTCCCAAGATTGTCTGGAAATGTAAAAAAGGGCACAAGTAAATGCAAATATGCATCTGGCAAAGAGGAAATTTCGTATAGCAGACTTTCCTATTTTGCGATAAACTGAATGTTAGACTGCAGTCGAATGCATCGATCTTTACAAACCCAGTGTCAAATGTAGCGATGTCCTCTCAAGAAGGGTGTCATAGAAGTACATATAGGTAATATTTCGATTCCGATAGACAATACCTGTTAACGCGTCTCGTGTTACAAAGGTGAATGAATAATTATGTCTTCGTCGAATGGTTTTATACAATGAAATAAATAATACATATTGAACCTATACATGGTCTTAAAGGTATATGCCCACCCAGTAGGCACAAAGTGTTCGTTATAGGAATTAAATAAGTGTATAATTGTGTCACTATTCGACAATTTCTAAAAATTACGAGTGCCCGCTATACAGATATAATCATTTCGTAATATTTATTTTACTAATAGTGACTCACGGTGGTATTAGGCTATTTTCATATGCAAATGAGGCATGATACTTTTTAATCATTTATACTAATTAAATGCGTCACTTGAAAAAATAATATTTCGACAGATTATAAAGTATGATCATTGCACATCAAAAAATAAATACAGAGAATAAATTGCAATGTCCGATAACATTTTAAGGAAACACGGTTATCGCCCCTGATATCAATGAGGACATTGACGTATGATATAAAATGTATTATAATAATACCAATCAATACGTGCGTAATGGTGAATGAATGTTTATTTTGCCAGAAGATGTCTCAGATGATGTATCTGATATAAAGAACATTTTGTACCTTCTGTGTGGGCATGTACCTTTAACCATATACATGCGGAATACCAACCCCTTTTGGGTTAAACCAATAATTAGTATGCCCCCTATGCGATAGCGGGGGGGGGGGGGGGGGGGGGGGGGGGGGGGGGGGCATTGTGTGGCTCTTGCGGTTCCGTACGTCCATTCGTCCGTCCATCCGGCCGGCCGTGTACATTTAGGTTGAAAAGTCGAAAAGTTTGTAAGAGTTTCTCCAGTTAGAGTCCGGTATACAACGGGGAGGAAATTGCCGTCTGCTGTTTTTCATTTTTGCTTTAATTCTTAACAAAAAACTAGATTTGCAGCACATGAGAATCGTCTCCACTGGAGACGATTATCATGTGCTGTCAAAACCAGGTTTTTGTCGAGAAATATTGAAAATAAAACATTTCCAGCAGACGACAATATTTAATTCAGCGTTGGAAGGGTTAAGGCAGTTACATGTGTATTCGTTTGTCAATCGTATTTACATTTAGTATGGCATCTGTTTCTAGAACATGTTATCTTGCGAGCAGCAAATAATACCTGCTTCTGTGCACGTATCTATGTCTTCCTCATCAGTGGCTAGAACGACGGACAATTCTCGGGGATTTCGATCCATTAAAACTGATTGATTAGTTTGCGGTTTACGTCCGTTCAACAGCAGTCATATACGACTGTGACTGGTGAAATCGGGATTATGGGTTTTGCGACCGTTCTATATCCAAATCACCTGTGTATATACACTGGTCACAAAGCCCATAAGCCCCACTTCTCCCTATACATTGATTTTAGCTCTCTATTTCCAATATTAGAGAATGTATCTCTGTTTAATTACCTGTATATTATACTCCTTGTATACGAACTATGTCGAGGAATATGCATGTATAGTGTTCGTATTTCCGCCCGACCGTCCTTCAGTTTGTCCGTCCGTAAGATTTGCGTCAAGGACCCGTTCTATACATGACCATCGTTTGATTCAAAGATAATTGCTTCGTAAATGTGATAGAATATAAGTTTTACATATATGTGAATACTGCCTCGTTACTGTATCCTATACGGCACATGGAGTGGCCAAGTCGGCCATCTTTGTATGTTCCAGCCATCAGTCAGTTTCACCTGTTCTGCCGTTTGACAAAGAACTCAAAGTGTGAAGTAGAACATATGCTATAATGTAGCTGATCACATGTAGAAAATCCAAGAGAAGGGACTCCTATCAATTATATTACACCAAACTGTAAAATATGTCAGTTTTCTGGACAGGGCTGTGCCTGTGTTTTTTAAAACATGAACCACCATAATAAACACAAGCAATTGCACAGTCACGAGTGTATCACTTTTACCTGGCAAACCACACAACACATACCATATATACCCACTACTGTACTCTGTTATTAGCTATCAAATCCAGTGATATGTAAGCAGTTACCTGAATGTATTCTCCCTATATGCGAGTAAATATGACTTTACCTATGGTCAACGTGTGCACTATAGTCCGCAGACGATAACTTGCTACTTGTTTACAAACAAACCGGCCATAAACAAAACACAGAATAGGTGAGAAAGGTAAATATACACGTGCCTGTATTCCACGTGTTTTCGTGTATACTACATACATGATAGAGTGCACGTGCCCGTGCACTCTATCATGTATGTATTATACACGAAAACGAGGCTAAGATATGGTAATATACCTGGTCTACTTATTTTTGGACTTGTCGATTGACCTCCAGCAACTTATTATCGTCTGTCATTTATAACACAGGCTGTGCATAAGATTAAAAAGTTTACAGATTAAAATTTGTTTTGCGATTGATGGGAGAAATGCTCAGATATCACATATTTTGTATAGTTTGCTGGCATAATATTTACAGCTTGCCGTTGTCATATCTGTCTATTATGTATTGCACCAATTTGTATTTGGTTCACTGTCATATTATTTGCTGTATGTGTCAAACGCACGAAGTGGTGAAACTGCACGATGGCTTGTACATACACAGATAGCGGAGATGGCAACGCAATGCTCCATATATTATACAGTAACAAGACAATATTCACATCATTTTTGTATGTACATCACTGTTATGAAGCAATTATCATTGAAGTATAGTGTATCTATCTATGACCTGTGCTCATTTGCCCTAGTATTTATATCATGTAAGAAATTGGATGTGACAACGGCTTCTCTTATATCTCGGAATGGCTTGATAGACAAGTGGTAGAGTACAGCAATGGAAGTATTGACTCAATAAAGGTAGCTCTAGACACTTTCATATACAGTGGAACATCTCTAAACCGGACACCCTGGGAGATCCCCAGGGTGTCCGGCTTAGAGAGGTTCCACTGTAAACCAGGCATTTGCTCATTCTGAGCCATAGCTGTGTGCTATGCGATCACGAACAGGCATTATCACCCGAGATAAATGACCAGGAAACTCATCAAAAATAAGATTACAGAATGTGTTATTGGTTGTTTAGACGTGTTCCACGGTATTCAGTAAACATGTCAATTATTAGAGATCTTAACGTATGTGTGTTCACTGGTGTATTGAAATCATTGGACCGTGCCATGCTATTCATCACAACTGCTTCTACTGTGTACTACTGTACAGGTCTTTCTCCGTTGTTTAATGAGCCGTGTGACCTGTACACTGTATCTGTGTTCAACGTCCGATGCGACGCCTAAGAATACAAATCGTCTGAGTATGCTGAATACACATATACGGGGTATGAGCAGATTGAAATAATTTTCTCTTGGTTTGCTTACTTCTTATCGACCTTGTTTGTGACCACTCATTTGAATCATCTCGACGAAAGTACAGTGAAACCTCTCTAAACCGGACACCCTGGGAGGTTCCCAGGGTGTCCGGCTTAGAGAGGTTTCACTGTAAATCAGGCATTTGATCATTATGTGCCATAGGTGTGTGCTATGCGATCATGAACAGACATTATCCCCTGAGATAAATGACCCAATAAGCTCATAAAAATAGCATTACAGGTTATGTATTGGTTTCCGGTTTAGAGAGGTTCCACTGTGTATGTATCGACCACTCATTGAGGCCCCGACGAGATTCGGCGGTGCCCTATAGGTTTCGCCCTGTCTGTCCGTCTGTTGTCCGTCTGTTGTCCGTCCGTTTATTTTTTGAAGTTTTTGTAAGAGTTTCTCAAATCATCTATAAGGGCCCTCAGTGCGTCGACAGACCACACTTTCTAGTTTGAATCGTCTCGACAAAAGTATGCATATACGTTGTGACCACTCATTTGAACCGTCTCGACGAAAGTATATGTCTTGACCACTTATTTGAATCGTCTCTTTGAAAGGTTGTCACCGCTCATTTGAACCGTCTCGACGAGATGGTTCACATGAGTGGTAACAAACTATTGTTTACACATTATTTTAAAGTCACTCTTTTTATTAAATTTCCGACCACATGGTCTTTATCAAAATAGTCTGAAACTGTATTGGCAGTTTATCAAAATAGGCTGAAGCTGTATTCAAAATAGTCTGAAACTGTATTGGCAGTTTATTAAAATAGTCTGAAACTGTATTGGCAGTTTATCAAAGTAGTGTGAAACTGTATTGGCAGTTTATCAAAGTAGTGTGAAACTGTATTGGCAGTTTATTAAAATAGTCTGAAACTGTATTGGCAGTTTACCAAAGTAGTCTGAAACTGTATTGGCAGTTTATCAAAGTAGTGTGAAACTGTATCGGCAGTTTATTAAAATAGTCTGAAACTGTATTGGCAGTTTACCAAAGTAGTCTGAAACTGTATTGGCAGTTTATCAAAGTAGTGTGAAACTGTATTGGCAGTTTATTAAAATAGTCTGAAACTGTATTGGCAGTTTACCAAAGTAGTCTGAAACTGTATTGGCAGTTTATCAAAGTAGTGTGAAACTGTATCGGCTGTAAAATGTGCTTCCCTTCGGAGGTTATTGGAAATTACTATTTGTTTATAATTAAGAGAAATATTTTAATTATTCATGTTGAAATTTGTGCAGCTGCAACATGTAATGTATTAATGTTTCTGTCTGTAAAGCTCTTCCAAGACAATAGTAGTGCGGATGGAGGATACACGTATCTCAGAAAATGAGGTAGGTTTTGTTCTCAAAAGTATGAAAATTACTTGCAAAAAGTGCAGATCCTGATGAGACGGCTCGTTACGGACCCGGTCGGTCGGTTCGAGGGCCATTGTGCACCGACTGGCCGCGTTTTCTTGTTATATATTTGGTACTTGTGTTTACTATCACTTTGTCAACTTGTGTTTCTGCCTGAACATTGACGTTAGCAGTGTCCACTGGGATTTTCGGAATTCCTACGAGTTTCTTAGCCTTACCTGACAAACATGGTACCAAAAGACACTAGTCTGGTATTACGTATATATGATAAAAAAACGTCGTAATTGTGCTGATGACACCTATATATGAGACACATGTGATTTTCAATCTTTTTTTTATAAATAAAGTCAAAAGTTGAGAATTTTCAGTGTATATAATTATATATTCAGTGTATATTTTCAGTGAATATAATTCTGAAACTTTTTGACGCCTTTTACGGAAAATATTGTAAATTGTGTAAACGCATTTTATGAAATTACGCAGATGTCCGAATGTACAAAATCACATGCCGTGTCTCAATTATGTAGCACATTGTATTTGAGATATGAATGTCATTGTCACAACAGTTAAAGAGGTGCTCCTTGTTCCTATAAGCGACACAGTGCAATATAACTTGTATTTTGCGAATTATGAAAAGCGAAATAAAAAACACACACTATCATATTGAAGTGCATTGTCAACATTTATTGGATAATTCAGTTCTGTCAATATGAATAATTGTTTTCTATTATATTTTAAAGTCTATTCATCGCCTCCGCGGCTACCCTTACGTGTGTAATTGTGTGTGTGACTGTTCTATGACTTAAATATGTTCGTGTGTAATTGTGTGTGTGACTGTTCTATGACTTAAATATGTTCGTGTGTAATTGTGTGTGTGACTGTTCTATGACTTAAATATGTTCGTGTGTAATTGTGTGTGTGGTTCTATGACTTAAATATGTTCGTGTGTAATTGTGTGTGTGACTGTTCTATGACTTAAATATGTTCGTGTGTTATTGTGTGTGTGACTGTTCTATGACTTAAATATGTTCGTGTAATAATTGTGTGTGACTGTTCTATGACTTAAATATGTTCGTGTGTTATTGTGTGTGGGACTGTTCTATGACTTAAATATGTTCGTGTGTTATTGTGTGTGGGACTGTTCTATGACTGAAATATGTTGTTGGTTATATTGATAAGTGTAACCTTATACATTCACTCGTCATGCATCTGGCATGAAATACCCAATCAATCAATCAATCAATCAATGAGTGATCATCAAGAGACACGGTGTGCGCTGTTGACATCAGGTTCATTAAATGACGTAAATGTGAAATACATTTACGTACATTAAACTCTGAGATAAATAGCCAAGAAACCCATCAAGAATAAGATCACTTATGTAGTATTGGTGTTCGGTTTAGAGAGGTTCCACTGTACCAGATATAAGTCACAACACAAACGTAGTACAATGTAATACTAGACTTATCACCATATCAAATATGTGTGTACTAATTGATCTAGTGTCAATGAGGAGATCTATATCGCGCTCGCCTTTGTCTAGGTTCACTCATTGTCAAGCACGTAATGTTCCGAGTGCATAGTATAATACAAACAAGGTTGGCATTCTTTTGTTGATGGTATCGCATTAAAAGATATTTTCATTTTTTATAAATTCCGAACATAAAGAGTCTGATGTGTGTAGATGATATCGTCACCCAGTTCACGAAAATAGTGTCCAAGTGTAACCCTTCCAACCCTGGATACCAAACATTGGCTTTTTCATATCAATTGCTGGACCATTCCATTAATGACAAACCGTGGATTTTTGTAGAGGTGCAATGGGTTAATGGTGGTCTATAACCAAATTAAAGTAGAGCACAGTGGATGGCACGCCGTCGCAATATACCTACTTGTCCCAAATTCTAAGACGAAAAAGAGGAGACAATTCATGGCCGGGGTCGAATCAAAAATCGAAATTCACTTTGCGCATCTACACGAAGTTTAAACTCCCTACCTATTGCAGTTAAAAAGATTTACTTCTTACAAGAAACGTGACGGACGGACGTACGTACGTACGAACGTACAGACGGATGGACGCACGGACGGACGGACGGACGGACACCCGATATGCCCATTTTTTTCTCAAAAAGTGGGATAATGAAGGCACATGTACAGTGGACGTCAGCCTCTCTGAATATGACATTCAAAAACCTATCGATGGGATTCGTGGTACTTTATCTGTTCTGGTATTCTTGATTGCAATGTCGACATACGCGTATAGGAGTGCTACATTTTCCTGAATTGCTGTTAACTTCTCTAAGCCGGATACACTGCCTGGGACCTCCGGTTTAGAGAGGTTACAATGTATAAGGTTATGCTTGTACGCTTGCACAATAATTACGTAACACACGCCACGACACAACGGGGGCTGAATAGTTTGTAATCAGGGCAACCCTTTTTCATCCTGAGGATACGCCATTATGTTTGCGGAAAATCCTAAATATCTTCCTTCTGCGTGCTCAGATGTATATGTCGCGACCACCATTTGAACCGTCTCGTCGAGACGGTTCAAATGAGTGGTCACAACATATACTTTCATTGAGAAATAACAAAAAGTAAAAAAACTAGAAAAAGTCGATGGCGCGCCATCGCAATATACCCACTTTCCCCAAATGCTAAGTCCGAAACGGGGAGGTAATCCATGATGGAGGGTCGGATAAAAAATCCGAATTCACTTTGCGCATCAGCACATCAAAACGAAGCTACGAACCAAATATCAGACGCGTAGGTATTAAGGTGAAAAAGTTTTTCGACCTACGAGGAAAAATAGTGAAATTCTAAGTCCGAAAGGGGGAGATAATCCATGATGGAAGGTCCGATCAAAAATCGGAATTCACTTTACACATCATAACGAAGCTACATATCAAATATCAGAAATGTAGGTATTAAGGTGAGAAAGTTTTTCGACTTACAATGAAAAATAGGGAAATTCTGAGTCCGAAAGGGGGAGATAATCCATGATGGAGGGTCGGATCAAAAATCCGAATTCACTTTGCGCATCTGCACATCATAACGAAGCTACATACCAAACATCAGGCGCGTAGGTATGAAGGTGAAAAAGTTTTTCGAGTTACAAGAAAAAAAAAATGGGAAAATGTGAGTCCGAAAGGAAGGGGGAGATAATCCATGATGGAGGGGTCGGATCCAAATCCGAATTCACTTTGCGCATCTGCACATGATAACGAACGATACATACCAAATATCAGGCGCGTAGGTATGAAGGTGAAAAAGTTTTTCGAGTTACAAGGAAACAATGGGAAATTGTGAGTCCGAAAGGGGGAGATAAATCCATGATGGAGGTTCGGATCAAAAATCCGAATTCACTTTGCGCATCCGCACATGATAACGAAGCTACATACCAAATATCCGGCGCGTAGGTATGAAGGTGAAAAAGTTTTTCGAGTTACAAGGAAAAAATGGGAAATTGTGAGTCCGAAAGGGGGAGATAATCCATGATGGAGGTCGGATCAAAAATCCGAATTCACTTTGCGCATCTGCACATGATAACGAAACTACATACCAAATATCAGCGCGTAGGTATGAAGGTGAAAAAGTTTTTCGAGTTACAAGGAAAAAAAATGGGAAATTGTGAGTCCGAAAGGGGGAGATAATCCATGATGGAGGGTCGGATCAAAAATCCGAATTCACTTTGCGCATCTGCACATGATAACGAAGCTACATACCAAATATCAGGCGCGTAGGTATGAAGGTGAAAAAGTTTTTCGAGTTACAAGGAAAAATAGGGAAATTCTGAGTCCGAAAGGGGGAGATAATCCATGATGGAGGGTCGGATGAAAAATCCGAATTCACTTTGCGCATCTGCACATCATAACGAAGCTACATACCAAATATCAGGCGCGTAGGTATGAAGGTGAAAAAGTTTTTCGAGTTACAAGGAAAAAATGGGAAATTGTGAGTCCGAAAGGGGGAGATAATCCATGATGGAGGGTCGGATCAAAAATCGAAATTCACTTTGCGCATCTGCACATGATAACGAAGCTACATACCAAATATCAGGCGCGTAGGTATAAAGGTGAAAAAGTTTTTCGAGTTACAAGAAACGTGACGGACGTACGGACGTACGGACGGACGGACGGACGTACGGACGGACGGACACCCGTGACGAAAACAATATACCCATTTTTTTTCCCTAAAAAAGTGGGTATAATAAAATTAATAAATTTCATACCCGTAAATGTGTATTCCGAAAGGAATGGGTTAATTTAGTATGCGTACCGGCAGTATCGGGTTGCAGAGGGTGCCGAGGAATAATGATGTGTCTATTATATTTATCAGTAACGTTTTAGATACGTATCGGGTTGCATACATATGTGGCTGTGACTGGAGAAATGGGGCTTATGAGTTATGCGACCAGATTAGCCCCAGATCAGCCTGTGCATCCGCACAGTCTGATCAGGATCTGCACTATTCGCCATTCCATCAATGACACGTACGCCATGCTTCTAACAAGAAATGTAGAGTATTACCAGACTACGGTAATGTGCTACATGTAGTTATCTATACGTACATTGGCCTCAAAACCCATAAAACAATTTATCCCGTCAACACAGTGCGTATGTGTCGTGAAACAATGTGCCGTGAAACATTTTTGATATCCTGTCAATACGACATCATCACTGCGTATGAATATGTGCGGGGGCTGGGGTTATTTTTATTGAATTTTAGGTGTTGATGGGATAAATAGAATAGCAGGTTAGTGCCGTGAATGGGAAAAATATCTGGCGCGGCACGGAAACGGGATGTGCTCGGCAGAGCCTCGCCCATCCCGTTTCCTAAGCATTGACACATATTTGTTCTCATTCACGGCACTAACCTGCTATTCTCTATTTCTCCAGTGACAGCGGCATAAGTGGGTGGTTGGTCGGGTGAACGCGATGGTGTAAATTAACAGTAGGGGTTCCTCCGTATAGGAATCACGATTTGCCTGGTTTGGCCCTCAGGTACGTTTTTATCTTTGTCTCTTTGTTACCTGGGAGTTGAATTGGGTTATTACCCATTATAAAAGTAGTAAGAGTATTACTGAACCTGCTGCTTTTAGGAGTGGCCCAAGTGATTCTGGTGTGGCGAGTACCTGGCATCCGATCAGGATTATTCTGATTTCAGGGCTGAATATATAGTTTGTTGTCTCGCCCGCGAAAGCGGAAAGCGAGACATAGGTTTTGCTTTTTCGGAGTCGTCGTCGGCGGCGTCGTCGGTGGCGGCGGCAGCGTAGTAGGCGGCGGCGGCGTCATCATTCAATGTTAAGTTTTCGTGTTACGGTCAGTACTTCAACACCTTATCAGCTACAGTCATCAAACGTTATATATACCTTTACTATGAAATTTAGATGAATATAGGAATATTCTCGGGGCCCCAGGGTCAAGGTCAATGCCCCAGGGTCAAGGTCAAGGCGGCACAAGGCGAGATATTTGATTCCGCGGAATTCTTGTTTATTGTAAATATTCAGTTCCGATTTTGGGATTTTCCCCCCATTTGTATATGTACTTGAACATATACATGTACTTATACAGGTAATATATGTGATTTAGTACTAACCCCATTGACCCGGTCTTAAATGACCTTAACTTTTGATAGGCCGTTAAACCCCAACAAACAAACAAACAAACACAGCGGCATATAGAACATTGGTGCATTGTAGTTAGCAGTCGTTATCAACTACTAACACATGATAGACGATAATAAGTTGCTGGAGGTCAATCATATCATAACGGTGACCATTGGGATGTACACAATGGGACGATTGATCCGGTGTAGTAAAGGTCCTTGGCACCAGACCAAGACAGTGTTGTTAAGTGCTGAAAGACTTTATTGTAAGTGTTCAGTGCTGAATGTACAGTGCAGTGCTTCCCCCATGCAGGTGAAAACCCAATCAATCAATCGTGCACCCACTACTCAATCAACCCGTCAATCGATATTTCAGTGATGCAGATATGTATATTAAAAAATGTTATTCGGGGCCCTATTTCTCAAAACCTGTTAGCTTCACGCTCTGTTAAGTCCTGAATAGTGTCAATTATGTAACAGACAGTTAAGCTAACAGAAGGTTCGAACAACAGGGCCCAGACCTTTAAAACCTCATTCTGTCTATTTCCAGGGAAGAACTAAAAACCACCCAACCGTCGGGCGATGGCAAGGGCGGACAGCCGCCCACGTCACAGGAGGGCCCGCCGGACGACATCCGGGCATTCTTCGGACACCCGCTCACTGCCGCAAATTCCGCCGTCAACGAGGACGACGATACGCATGCGTCGGCGGTTGCGCTGCTACACGAGTATATCAACCTTCCGGCGCTCGACCGGAGTGGGATGAGGATCGGCGATAAGATCAACAGCATCTACGACGTCATGCGGTAGGTTTTTATATCCCCGTTCTCTATTCTTCCACATATCTCTACAATGAGTTTCGTTTGGTCATCGCCACCATATCCCATACAGTGTATGTGACTGGTGTACGCGATGTATATAGATCCATCAAAAGCCGGGTTTCTGTATACGTTCGTCATCAAAAGCTGCATTAGTAAGTATCAAAGGGCTTATTCTTATTTTGTTTATAAAATGTAATATTATCGAAAATAATACTGTTTTTACATTGCGGATATAACCCTAAGATTTGGGAAGGTTTCCGTAAATAGACAGTACATTCAAACCTGTGAATAAAGGCCAGTCGTGGGAAGTGAAAAAGCTGGCCTTTATTCACAGGTGGTCTTTTTTCGCAGGGTCATTTATATCGTAATTGTGCCAGGTGATTGCTATTTGGGGGTGGTCTTTAGCACAGGTTCGACTGTAGTTCAAATGTAACCTTTAAACCTTTAACCCTTTGAACCCGAAATCCCGCTATAGCGGTTTATGCAAAAAGTGCAGATCCAGATGAGCCGGCTGGTAACGAGCCGTCTCATCAGGATCTGCACTTTTTGAAAGTAATGTTCATATTTTTGAAAACAAAAAACACCCGCTTTTCATAAATGGACTAGTCTGAAAAGGTGAAAGGGTTAAACCGGACACGCTGCAGACCTCATTTGTTGTTGTTATACAGTGGCATAATACGTGTACGCTTCTCGTCTTCCAAACGCCTTTATTTGCATACGCTTCCTTTTCTACAAAATCCGATCAACAACTTTACACAATGGTGTTTTGTGACTGACTAACAAGGTATTAGGCCATACCTCAAAACATTTGATCGGATTGCTTTTCGGCTCATTGAGCTGCATTCGTTTGTGTGTGGGTCTAAGCCCAAACAATATACAGATCCCCGCCTAACGACATGAACATGGCTCTGGAATTAACTCCCTTATCGCATCGCCGTATTTCGATATCGATTTCGAAAATCAATCCTGTTTTCCTTAAATGACGTCGAGAATTGACACACAAAAATCAGAGCAGATTTATTTTTTTCAATTTTAGATTTGATTTTGCGGGAAATATTGCACTTTTTCGAAATGAATATCGGCGATAATGGTAATGCGATAAGAGCGGGAATGGCAGAGCCAACCTTGTATATGTTTGACAATGGCCAAGGATTATGCGTGACCCCCATGGCAAATTGAGTCAATATTTGTATGTATATGATCAGTGTAACCCCCGTGTTCAAACATATCCTTTAATAGTAGTGTAGTCTGGTTACCTTAATGTATTTTATTAAGTAGCCTGAATACTATAGACGCCACCCTGTTCGTCTGTCCATTTGTCCGTCTGTCTGTATGAGATTTGCGTTACAGTGTTCAGCTACCAATAGCAACTACATGCATCTCTGATGTCGTAATTCGGATTGGCGTGAAACGTCATATACTTATTTGTCATCATCCATTTATTCATTGTTTTGCCCACCCATGCGGCAATTGTCTTCAATGTCAAATGACTTAGAAAAGTGCTTATATAAGGGGTACATACATCAGTGTTAGTGATATATTGTTTTAATTGGTTTCACTGTAAGTTATATATAGTCTACTGTCCGTTCAGAATTGCAAAGTCAAAAAGCACGTCATGTAGTAGTTGCGAACAGTACCTGTTGCAATCTACTCCCGTACTGTCCGTCTACGGGAGTAGATTGCAAGAGTTACTGTTCGCAACTACGTACTGTCTGTTCCACGTTTTTCTGTCAACGAACTTTTGGCTATTAAACACATTAAATCTAACAAATATTTAAATGTATGTACTTTTTCATCAATAACAAAAACAATCTCCCTCCTCAAATTATTAGCCAGGTTTTTTGAGAAAAAAATCCAGGCTATTGGATTGGCGAAAGCCGGGCGGGCGGGCTGGCTGGCGGCGTCCACAATCAATGTTAAGTTTTCGTGTTTGAGTCCATTTCTTTGTTACTGTACCACCTAGGACCACCAAAATTTCACAGCTTCATAATCAAGGGGTGCCCACCACATATCACTATCCAACATGTTACTTTTTTTTTAACTTGACCCATTTTTTCCGCGCAGTCGACTTAGCCATTTTCAATGTTAAGTTTTCGCGTTTACAATGTTAAGTTTTCGTGTTTAAGTCCATTTCTTTGGTACTGTACCACCTAGGACCACCAAACATTCACAGCTTCATAACCAAGGGGTGCCTACCACAAACAACTATCCAACATGTGACCATTTTTTTTACCTTCACCTATTATTTCTACGTAATTGACTTAGCCATTTTCAACGTTTACTTTTTAACGTACGTCTGGTTAAAGTTTTTTGGTTAAACGTTGTTCGTTATACTATATCTCTGCAACTGCTTCGCCCATTACCTTGAAACTTCACATGGGTGTTTATCAGCATCCATATTTTCATTCTAACCCCCAACCGTGCGGCCCCTGTGCCCAATGTCAAGGTCAAATTACTTTGAATTATTTTGTTAAATTATTTTCGTGTACTATATCTCTGCAACTGCTTCACCCATTACCTTGATACTTCACATGGGTGTTTATCATCATTGTCGCACCCGCTTGCGGAAAGCGCGATATCGTCGGCATTTTGGCATATGTCCGTCCGTCCGTCCGTCCGTCCGTCCGTCCGTCCGTGTGTCCGGTTAGAGTTTGTTTTTTTCGTTAATACCTTGATACTTCACATGGGTGTTTATCATCATTGTCACACCTGCTTGCGGAAAGCGCGATATCGTCAGCATTTTGGCATACGTCCGTTCGTCCGTGTGTCCGGTTAATGTTTTTTGGTTAAAGTTTTTCCATCTACTATATCTATTTTTTTAGTGTCCATGCCTCACCCCAAGGCGCGACATGCAGGCCACGGCCATCTAGTCTACAAAAAGTGGGTATAATTATGTTATGCAAGTGTCTATGCTTGGAAAAAACCTGGCCTTCGTGGCTTTGCCTCGTTTCTTGTTTTATTTGATGAAATGCCATCAAATATTGATTGTATTGCGAAAAACCGCGATTTTCCTATGGGAATTTAAACAAATTTAAAAACAAATTATTTTGTGGACCGATTTTCAAAATCCCTCTTGGTCAGCCTACTCCTCCTCCTCCTCCTCCTCCTCCTCCTCCTCCTCCTCCTCCTCCTCCTCCTCCTCCTCCTTTTCGTCCTCCTCCTCCTTTTCGTCCCATGTTAAATTACAATAGGAAAATCGTTTTTAGCCAGGTTTTTTGAAAAAAAATCCAGGCTATTGGATTGGCGAAAGCCGGGCGGGCGGGCGGGCGGGCGGCGGGCGGCGGGCGGCGGGCGGCGTCCACAATCAATGTTAAGTTTTCGTGTTTGAGTCCATTTCTTTGTTACTGTACCACCTAGGACCACCAAACTTTCACAGCTTCATAATCAAGGGGTGCCCACCACATATCACTATCCAACATGTTATTTTTTTTTTAACTTGACCCATTTTTTCCGCGTAGTCGACTTAGCCATTTTCAATGTTAAGTTTTCGCGTTTACAATGTTAAGTTTTCGTGTTTAAGTCCATTTCTTTGGTACTGTACCACCTAGGACCACCAAACTTTCACAGCTTCATAATCAAGGGGTACCCACCACATATCACTATCCAACATGTTACTTTTTTTTTTAACTTCACCCATTTTTTCCGTGCAGTCGACTTAGCCATTTTCAATGTTAAGTTTTCGCGTTTACAATGTTAAGTTTTCGTGTTTAAGTCCATTTCTTTGGTAGTGTACCACCTAGGACCACCAAACTTCATAACCAAGGGGTGCCTACCACATACAACTATCCAACATGTGACCATTTTTTTACCTTTACCTATTATTTCTACGTAATTGACTTAGCCATTTTCAACGTTAACTTTTTAACGTACGTCTGGTTAGAGTTTTTTGGTTAAAACTTTTTCGTTATACTATATCTCTGCAACTGCTTCGCCCATTACCTTGAAACTTCACATGGGTGTTTATCATCATCCATATTTTCATTCTAACCCCCAACCGTGCGGCCCCTGTGCCCAATGTCAAGGTCAAATTACTTTGAATTTTTTTGTTAAAGTTTTTTAGTGTACTATATCTCTGCAACTGCTTCACCCAATACCTTGATACTTCACATGGGTGTTTATCATCATTGTCGCACCTGCTTGCGGAAAGCGCGATCCTGTGCCCAATGTCAAGGTCAAATTACTTTGAATTGTTTTGTTAAAGTTTTTTCGTGTACTATATCTCTGCAACTGCTTCACCCAATACCTTGATACTTCACATGGGTGTTTATCATCATTGTCGCACCTGCTTGCGGAAAGCGCGATCCTGTGCCCAATGTCAAGGTCAAATTACTTTGAATTTTTTTGTTAAAGTTTTTCGTGTACTATATCTCTGCAACTGCTTCACCCAATACCTTGATACTTCACATGGGAGTTTATCATCATTGTTGCACCTGCTTGCGGAAAGCGCGATCCTGTGCCCAATGTCAAGGTCAAATTACTTTGAATTTGTTTGTTAAAGTTTTTTCGTGTACTATATCTCTGCAACTGCTTCACCCAATACCTTGATACTTCACATGGGTGTTTATCATCATTGTCGCACCTGCTTGCGGAAAGCGCGATCCTGTGCCCAATGTCAAGTTCAAATTACTTTGAATTTTTTTGTTAATGTTTTTTCGTGTACTATATCTCTGCAACTGCTTCACCCAATACCTTGATACTTCACATGGGTGTTTATCATCATTGTCGCACCTGCTTGCGGAAAGCGCGATCCTGTGCCCTATGTCAAGTTCAAATTACTTTGAATTTTTTTGATATCGTCGGCATTTTGGCATACGTCCGTCCGTTCGTCCGTGTGTCCGGTTAAAGTTTTTTGGTTAAAGTTTTTCCATCTACTATATCTATTTTTTTAGTGTCCATGCCTCGCCCCAAGGCGCGACATGCAGGCCACGGCCATCTAGTCTACAAAAAGTGGGTATAATTATGTTATCCAAGTGTCTATGCTTGGAAAAAACCTGGCCTTCGTGGCTTTGCCTCGTTTCTTGTTTCGCAATAAAATAAATATTTTACGGAATTTCATCAAATAATAAAACTTGAGGAGGGTGAGATTTGTGTTACTGATGAAAAAGTACATGTACTTACATGTAAATCTTTTTTAGATTTAATATGTTTAATAGCCAAAAGTTCGTCCTCAGCAAAACGTGGAACAGACAGTAGTCATGGCGTACTCATAATTCCTAAGTAGTGTACTTAGCACACAGTGTAAACTCCTTTCGTGGCAGTTCCGTTTGTATTACTCATATCCCGTGGGCGGGTGGATGGCAGGTGGGAGCATGCGATAGGTAATTGAACGATCGGGGTTCATCCGTACCGGTATCCCGATCAGAGACCTAATTTAGCCCTCGCGTACGTCTTTGGATGTTTTGTATGTGACAGTTGAATCTGGTTATACCCCTTATGTGAGTATTACGATTATTCGTAATCTTATTACTTTTATGGGAAGGGCCCAATTGACTTTGGTAGTAATCTTTATTTTGTTTTGTATGTAATATTTCGTTCTGATTTTCAGATCCCCCCCTTCCCCCCCACCCCCCCCCCCCCCCCCCCATGCAGCAGGTTAAATACGGGATCGAACCCGTTGGCCCGGCCTTAAATGACCATAGCTGTTAAACATCAATACCTCAAATCAAATCAATCCGGTGGGCGGATATGGTAGCGAAAATGCATGGATAATTAGTCAGCAAACTCTCAGAAGCAAGAAGTTATGGGTTGTGGTCTAAGGGTTATAACACCTGACTTCCAATCCGGAGGTTGTGGCTTCAAACTTAAAAAATAATGAGATTTTAAACTGTGGGCCCGTCTCTATATGACATTAGCTGTTGGTGGGATGTTAAACCCTTACATTGGTAAAAATTAAAATACACAAATGGTGCAGATCTTGATGAGACGGCTCGTTACCAACCGATTCATCATGATCTACACGATTTGCAAATATTAGGCAGGATGTATCCAGGGTGGAATGATGATCGATGACGATCCGAATAACATATACAAGAACGATAATGCCAATACAGTGCTACTAATGTGGCAGTCGAGTTATTTCCCTTTTGTTGTTAGTTCAATACAAGTTCACGATACAAATTGCGAGCGGTAACTCTGCAAGACTCCCGTACCATTCAGTTTTGAAGTTACTGACCGCAACTAATATGAGACACGCCATGCGATTTATTACCTAAGAACATGAGCGATATCTTGTGTAAAACATTTACAAAATTTACAATATTTTTCGTAAATAACGTCGGAAGATGATGAAAGTTTCATAGCAAATGCGGAATGGTATTCCGCATTTGCTTTGAAAGGTACGACAACTTTCGACGTCATTTACAGAAAATATCAACTTTTCTGTAAATATATTTCATGAACAATCGCACATGTGCTTAGTCACAAAATCACATTGCGTGCCTCATATGAGTTTGTACCTTCGGACATCTGCGTAATTTCATTAAATACGTTTACAAAATTTACAATATTTTTCATAAATAATGTCAAAAGTTGACAAAATTTTCAGAGCATAACCCGCATGTACTCTGAAAATGTTGTCAACTTTTGACGCTATATTGTAACTTTTGTAAACGTATTTCATGAAATTACTCAGATGTCCGATGGTACAAAGTCGCATGGCGTGTCTCATACGTACATTGAAACCTCTCTAAATCGGACACGCTGTGGTACTCTGTGTGTTTACTTTGGATGTGCTTTTTCTGGCATTGACATGTTTGGTACATGTTATGTTCTTTTCTGCATTTACATGCGTTTGTAACACGTTGGCAAAGTACACAGCAAAATGTGTCACATATGTAATTCATATTAAAAGGATACATAATGCTGTTCATATGTAAAACATATGAAATACATTCGCTGTTTTATGACTTGCGACAAACTGTCATAAAGTAAAATGACTCGTAATTTTAACGCCATATTTGGTTATATAAATTATTGAAGCTATCAGATAATGAAATCTAACTATATAAGTACCAAACATGGTCCGTTGCGTTTGTTGTGGTTACGTAAACCACTGAACTGTGGAAAGTTTGCGAGGAGACCTCCGCGCACTTTAAACAGACCAAATATTTTACAGAAGAAGTAGAGTTGTTTATTGACTTAAATTGAATACAGTTCCTCGGCATACAATAAAATAAATATACACATGATAGGTAATAAATGAACATGAGCTGATATGGATTACACTATTAGTGATATTATCAGAGTTTAGAACGTATTAAACCCTTTCAGCCATACATACAATAGGCCAACATTCGAAAATAATGTAGATCCAGACGAGCCGGTTCGTAATGAGCCGTCTCATCATGGTCTGCAATGTTTGTTCCTATTTTAAGATTTTTGTTACACACAACAGAAAACGCAACAGTCCATGGATTTATTCCTTAATTATTAAAAACATGCGAAACCCGGCATCTTGTATACGTTGAACCATTGACCGCATGACAAGTATTTCCATCCCACTGGTCATTCGGATGGGTCCCGCATAGACCATATTATGACCTTTCATATAGCTGTTTCTGGGGCATTAACCCTTACTACGCTGAATTAAATGTTATCGTCTGCTGGAAATGTTTTATTTTCAATATTTCTAGATAAAAACATGTTTTGGCAGCGCATGAGAATCGTCTCAACTGGAGACGATTCTCATGTGCTGTCAAAACAGGTTTTTTGTTAAGAATTAAGGCAAACATGAAAAACAATAGACGACAATTTTCGTCTCCCGCGTAGTGTTTAGAACCTTTCACGGCGGCGTTTTGAAGTGTATCACTGGATGCGACTTGTATCAGATAACACAGAAATATAGTATGCACTTCACTGACATTCACGTGATATAATAATGGCAATTAGGCGTAGGTGTCAAGTTGCGCAACTTGCTTACATAATATCCCACGACTCCCAGGGTTCATATTGTATCTGTTTCTGAATACATCCTTAATACACGGTAGTGAAGGCATTGAGCCAATTCCCACCCTTAAATGGTATTTCCGTGGGGTGTAAATTACACTTTGTTAGGCGTAAATTGACGTTCAATTTTCACGTTTGTCAACGGGCTAGGGGAAACAATTACGTGAGGTTTGCAGTGGAAGTGAGAAGACAAATATGTCATTTGGGCAATACAACTAGCATTACCCGGCTAATTTGTGGTTGAGACTGGAGAAATGCGGCTTACAGTAATTGCGATCAGAGCAGAACCTGATCAGACTAATTAAGGTCTGCACTGGCCGCCATTCAGTCTGCCAAACACCCGTTATGCATCTAACTAACCGAACCGTATCGGTCAATATTGTGCGACATATAGTGCATTAATAGTATGCTGGTCGCAAGTACCACAAGCCCCAGTTATCCAATAACTGAGACATTTAATTCCAGCCCAGTGTAGATTCTGATCATAAGTTGCGTATTCATCTAGATTTTAACCCAAATTACTCGCTGTGTGTACAGTATATATTTATCCGATTGAGGACTGTGAAGACCCGGATACACAGTCTGATACGGTTCTTTACTGGTCGCAAATGCAATTAACGCTGTCTTCCTCATATCGTAGTTTATAACGTGGTCCGCATGGTGACCGTATATTCTTAGTGAAATAGTGTATTGTATTATTTTTCTATATTATTATTATAATAATAATATTATATAACTATTATTCCATTATTCTATTGTATTATTACTTCACCGGTCGTACATGTAAATCAAATTAACCATATATTCCCATGTTGTGGACCATTCCGACATTGTGTCCCCAGGGTGACTGAATATTCTTACTTACATGGTACAGTTTATGATCACTTACTGAAATTACCACGTGATAATTGTGTGCTTAAATTGCTATCGATGTAGCGCTAAATTGTCATATTCTGCTTATTTTACCACAATATTAAACACAGGCTGTGAAAATTGACCTTCTGACGTTACCGACGACGTAACCTATCTCGGAAGGTACGTGTTGCGTGTATATTTGGAAAACAATGTATACTATAGGAATGAATGGCCTTTTTGTGGAATTTATCGAGGTATAAACTTGGAAAAGTCGCGGGAATACTGGACGAAGGCCGGAAGGCCTCGTCCAGTATTCCCGCGACTTTTCCAAGTTTATATCCCCGATAAATTCAACAAAAAGGCCATTCATTCCTTATAATTCCAGCATTTGAAATAAATTCATCAAGAAAATGTGTTTATTTTCCGTTTTCTTAAGAATTATTTTAACTGCGCCTGACGGTTACGGAAAGTAGTTCGGCATATGGGAGTTTACTGGGATATAAATTGTGGACATAGACTTGCTACGGGCCAATCAAATGTTAGGGAATTGTGTAAATATTTTTGTTCTGGAATTATATACATGTACATCTTCTTGTTAGAAAGTAGGTGTAAGCATTCTTATATGTCATTTTGATTGCATTCATGTTATGTGCTGTTAATTAATGACCACCGTCTGTATATGATATTGCTGCTTAGAGGACATAAATCCCAATAAATCAAACAATAACCGATATTACATACGTTAATGCTTCATTTAGTCATCTGGGGCCGTTTCACTAAACGTTGTACAACTAAAATGTTCGCAAATTCAAAATTGTGATTTCACATTAGCAATGTTTTTTTCAATTTTTTGATTTTCATTTATTGAGCATAGGCTGCATATGCAGCCTATGCTCAATAAATGTAAATCCATCAATTCAATTTTACAGACGATCCTAAATATGCAATTACGAACATGTTAGTCGTACGATGTTTAGTGAAACGGCCCCCTGATATATGTCAGCTGGTATCTCATAGTATCATAAATATGTCTGTTTTATTGTTCCATCTACAAACGCTTAGTCTGCAAATTGCATTCATGTATTATGTATTTACCTTTCATTAAGCTATTTCTTTCCAGTATGTACATGACATTACTATTGAGTGGACGTCACACACAATTCTATCAATTTATAGAAAAGACGCTACAAACTACGCACCACACATTTAAACACAGGTGCGGATCCAGGCGGGGGCGTGTCCGGAGCACACGCCCCTTCTAAAATTGGTTGAGATTTTATGCGTAAAGATCTGATTAAAGATCTGATTATTTTCTTACTTCTCACCCAAAGTGTATGTTGTTACCACTCAGTTGAACCGTCTCGTCGAGACGGTTCAACTGAGTGGTAACAATATATACTTTTGATGAGAAATAAGAAACAATGCAGAAAATAATTATCTGAATTTTATGAAAGTTGACGATCATATGTGCCTCATTTGCAATTGAGAATCCACGCCCCCCTCTAGACCTAAATCCTGGATCCTCCCGTGAAACCAAGACATCTAAAACACGCCATTGAATACCTATTCAATGCGTTTCAGTCCCGTTAATTACGGCCCTTGTCTGTTTCACACATACCTGACGCATATCTAGTTACACTGTCAAAGGCCCTAGCCAATCCCGTGGCCATATCGCCAGTAATTTGCATGACCCCTGTGTATTTTCCCAGGGTCTGCGTGCCTCCTGCAAAGTAGCAAAACACGGATCATTTTTACGTACATAATATGGTATGTAACTAAACATGACCAGTTATGAGTGTACATTGTATTTGGGAATGCCAGTCCTTGTATTACAGCTGTATTGATCGATGTATCGAAGTGAACGTGTTAAAATGTATTGCATAAAAGGGGCTCTTGCACTATACACAGTGTATTAAAGAAATAACAGTCACTACTTTTGTAAAATTAATGCAATGCATTTAAATGAGACCGCTGTAACAGAAACGCGTTAGGCATTATGTTCAGATTAACAGTAATACATGATGCTGTGCTTATGCTATAGATATAATTGAACAGGTTTGTTGCTGTAATGCGATATTTATTTGTCTCGTTGACTGGTGTAGTAAGATATACTCTGCATAGCCTCGATTATTAACATGAAATCAGCCAATTTGGGTAATAAATAGCATTATATCATCAATAATACCTTGCAAATATATGTAACAGTTACAATATTCAACTTGGTAAACAACAAAACAATATAGACACAGATCGGCCTGCACGTTCGTGCAGGCCGATCTGTGTCTATACTGTTTTACATTCACTGACGTATTTATTATTCACAACTTCGTTGTATTGTCCTCAGAAAAAAACGTTTGGGGCTACACGAATTAATGAATAATGCAATTGCGAAACCGTGGAAGCGTAGCGTTTATTTGAATGGATTTGCCGGATAAGTGTTACTTGGGAATACAATCTAAATACAACGAGGTGAATCTTGTTTACAATGCTATCATGTTTTCAAGAGGACGTTTTACAATTAGGATCATATGATCACATGGTGGTATTCGTGTTGTAATTATTAGAGATCACGTGCTCATCGCTTATCGGATTTCATTCGCGGTATGGTAATAGTGCCACGTCACGGAATAAGGAATCAAACGGATGTATGTAGAAGCAAATGGCGAAACAACAGGTACGTTTATTTTTTAATCGAAAATTCCCTAATTTGTTTGTGTTAATTCCAATATTTGATCTACATGTACATGTAATAAAAACGTTATGTGCATATACTGTATATACACTATATACTGTATATACAATATACCGTACATTTATTTATTGCATCAAATAAACATTGCCACTGCAGTGCAAGAGTGTGTTTTCGATTAAACTACATATTTCACCAGTGCATTATTATCTCTTTTTTTTCATTTGTAATGCACCGCGCTGCGGTGCATTACAAATAAAAAACAAGAGATCATAATGCACTGGTGCACCGAGTTATACTTTAATCGGAAACACACTCTCTGATCAGGGAAGCTTGGCTATATGGCTGTCGTTATTCAAGTGCACCAGTGCATTATGATCTCTTTTTTTTATTTGTAATGCACCGTAGCGCGGTGCATTACAAATTGAAAAAAAGAGATCATAATGCACTGGTGAAATATGTAGTTTAATCGGAAACACACTCTCTGATCAGGGAAACTTGGCTATATGTCTCTGTCGTTATTCAAGTAATAGAACATAACATGTCGGGTACAATGTACCTGGCATTACGGATAGGAATTGGGAAGTACGGATCGTCCGATAGACTCTCATTAGTCAAAATATGACTGACGCTTTACATATTGATGTCACTATAATAATAAACAAACTATGTGATGAATTAATAATATGTTAATTATTAATCTTGTTTACCTATTTCATTAGGAAGAACACGGAGCATCGTTTATAATGAAATCGGTAAACTCGTTGAAGCAATGTCATACACTACTGTAAACACAATGTGCCGCATATGCATTTCATATGAATTTCATATGAGAATGTCATATGAATTTCATGTGAAAAGTTTTAATATGAAATTCATATGCAAATTGTTCATATGAAATGCATATGAAAAGTCTTCATATGAAATTCATATGCACATCATATGAATTCCATGCGTGCTCTTTTCATATGCATTTCATATGCAATTCATTATATGGCACATTTTGCTGTGTATGCAAGCATTACTCATGCAAGATTTTCTTACAACAATAAGTGTTTGCATGTATACGTATTGTGTTATGGAATGGACATCCATAGACCTAGAGCTGATCCTGTGTGATAATGGTGCCTGGCACCAGATCAGTATATTGTTGCTTTAGTTCTGGATGGATACAATACAATACAATACAATACAATATCCTTTATTAAGCATTAAGCAATACAATGCTTCTAGCCTTTTAACATAAAACTTGTGTAGTGCACATAAAATACATGTTTTACGGAATATAAATGGAGAAGCTTTTGTTAATTGTAATTATACACTAATAGATGCCACCAAAATGATCACTTTGCAGTATTAGCAACTTAAATAAAAATAAGTTTATTCTTCCAGTAATTCTTTTCTCAAATTGCTGGCAAAATAAACATATTTCGACAGATTAATTACTGTTTTTCGATTGGTCGATGTCATTAAATGATCATACTTATTTAGTGTTGACCATCTACAAAAATAAGGTTTGAAATGTTGTTTTCTTATGTTTGTATAAAGAAGACAGACTAAAAGAAAGTGATACTCACTTTCTATCGAGTTTAAATTACAACATTTACAAATTCTTTCATCCCTGGGAATATTATGATATCTGCCTGTTTCTATTTCTAAAGAATGCGAAGATAATCGAAATCGTGATAGTGAAATTCTATATTTTCTATTCATTATAATATCTAAGTACGGTTCTAAAGTTAGTGAAGATTTATATCTAGCATACGATGAAAGTCGTTGAGATCTAGTTATATCATTATACCAAGATTGGTGGTAATTATCTAAAATTCTCTGTTTTATTTGCATGATATAATGTGTATTATTATGTAATAATGTGTCTTGATTAACCCATAACTCTGTTAACCCTATGTCATTAATCATTGTTTTTATCTGATAAGCCCAATTTGTATTGTTATACGATACATTATTTTCTGCGTCGCTTTTCAACATGTTATACATTTTTTTGGTTACATTATTGTCGTTTAATTTTAATAGTTTTATCCAATATCGGGTTATGTGAACTTTACGAATTACGCTCAGTGGAACTCTACCTAATTCCCCGTATAGCCCTATTAGATTAGTTGATTTGTTGACACATAATACTTTTCGAAGAAATTTAGTATGAATATTTTCAATATCTTTTCCTTTGTGAAACCCCCATATTTCTGATGAGTAATTTAAAACACTAGACACCAATTTATCAAACAATTTACATTTTTCATGTGTGGAAAATTCATAATGATTGAATACAGAAAATAGTCTATACATTGCTTTCGATGCATGTTCAGATATACATTTTTGTGTTCTAGCCCAGTTTCCGTTTTTGAAAAAATATATACCTAAATATTTGAAAGATGTTACAATTTCTAATTTTTCATTATATAGAAAAAAGTCATAATTGGTATGTCGCCCTTTTTCAAATATTAATACTTTTGTTTTTCCTGTATTTATTTTTAATCTCCACGTGTTACAATAATTTTCTATGTCAGTTAACATCGATTGCACAGATTCTGGTGAGGTTGCGAATAATACCTGATCGTCAGCATATAGTAGGAGAAATATTTTCAATTCGTTTATCGTAAAAATTCCATCTATATTGGTGTTTATGTTTTCTCAACTCAACTCAACATATCTTTATTTACATCCCATTACAGTGAATAACATGCAACATGGGGAAATAAAACAGAGTATATATGCATGGCGGTATCTGCTACAGTACAATATAGTGGTTTTTCAAATATGTAAATACCGTATAGTATTCAAATGCACGAAATATATTACTATTGCATGTCCGTATTAAACATGAATATGCGCAGTGTATATATGTTTCTGGGGAAAGCCAAATCCATCATATTCCTAGTAAGTATAGGTAATTGCAGAGAATTACTTGCGATGCGGATTATCGACAAAAATAGTGGTGTCGGTACGCCGAGTGGATTATATTACAAATGTATCACGTACTGAATGTGACGTACTGAATGTGACGTACATGGTTACAAACATGTCTGCGCACAGAGATACGTACTGTAAATGCTCAACAGTGTTATCAACAGAAGCCTAGATCGAAACGAAATATCTAGGAGACTGTTATATTCACGCGTTCGTAGCTATGTTAATACACACTGTAAATGCGTATCATCTACAGAAGCCTAGACAGAAACTAAATATCTAGGAGACTGTTATGTTTATGACATGGTAATATAATAATACTTTTGTGCACATAACTATTATACAAAGGCAGTCACTATATCTGCAGACGTACATTTCACGAGCAAACATGATATACACATATACTTCCAACAATGTGCATGATAGAACTAAACAGAATATCGAATTGTATGTGACACGGCCGTGGGTAAAGCTAATAAGTCCATATGAAAGAACGTGTATCACTTTCGCAGCGAGTTTGTCATCCGACCATATCACGTATATCCATGATCCGGGCACGTGTCACACTTACTACAATATTGGGGAATAGTAAAGGCGGTGTATAGACACCAAATACCAATAACTGTTCACATAGGTATACATAATCGACATTGTAGATTAGTATAAAATCGGCTATGCTGGACTGCATTCTTACAGTTAGTGTATTTAGTGGACCAGACATCGTTCACTTGTTATATCATTACCAGTGTCGCTATGTGATAAGCGGGCCTATTGGACTCTCGCCCGATGCAGTGTCGGATCAGAAGGCAGAAACGTGCATCCCGGTATGGACATCACTGTGAGTGTAATTTGTATGACAGAGTATCCATGTTTGAACAGGGAACTATATAGGTACATATCGGGCTGCACGGTTGTGCAAGCTAGCACGGGACTGCATTGTTCGGGAGCCAAACTTTCTCTGTCTTAATTGGTATGGTAACTTAGCGAAACTTGTTCATGATTACGTTTGCGAATTTACTCAGGTTAATTAATTCGACTTTATCTTCGGTAGTCATTAATAATTTAAATGTATGTTCGCTTGGCATTTCATGATATCGTGAATGGATAAGCTGTTCACGTTCAGTACGAAAAATGGTACATTTAAAAGGTAGTGTTTTTCGGACCCTACCTCGTTTAAGTTGCAGAGTCTACAAATGCGGTCATTGAGTTCATCGCCAGACCATCGTCCCGTTTCTATTGGGAATCTATGATTAGCTGTGCGTAATCTAAGAATCGACAATGCCGAGTTATGTGGTAGTTTTATTAAGTAATTCTCAAAGGATATTGCTGATTTAAAGCTATCATAAATCATACCTTTATTTGAGTTATTTTTGGCAGCATTCCAGCTTTGTATATATTGGTCAACCAATGTACGTTTTAACTCCAAATTTGATGCTTCGGTTTTGTAGTGTTAATTGATTTAACCATAAGTCGTGTCTTCCTACTGACGTTAATATGTTATAAATGCATGTTGGCCATTTATATTCAACTTCAGGATTATTAAGCATTGATAAGTATATAAGGTATGCATATTTGGTATGTTTACCTGTAATAAGTCTATTCCAATATCCTATTAGCCTACTTTTTACAATTATCGATAGTGGGTAACGGCCTAGTTCTCCGTATAACATATATATCGGTGTGCTTTTTCTAGTTCGGGTTATTTTCCTCAAAAAGTCGTTATGTACCTTTTCGATCATGTTAAGAGTTTCAAAGCCCCATACCTCGCAATTATACGTTAATATGGGTACAATTGTATGATCGAATAGCTTGAGTTGGAGGTCGATGGGAAGGTCAAGATTGTATATTCTCGTGTAAAGCAGATACATTGCTTTTTTTGCCTGTTCTGTTAAGTGTTTTCGAGTAGTAGCAAACGAGCCATTACTAGTAAAATATACACCCAGGTATTTGTATTTATCTATGATGTTTATATTCTCACCGACAACTTTGAATTGAAACCTATTCGTATTACGTGCCCCCAAAAACAATTACATTGCTTTTCGATAAATTAACTTTCAGTTTCCATTCGTGGCAATAAGTGGAAAAATAGTCCAATGAATTTTGGAAATCTATTGGATTATCTGATAAAATTAACGTATCATCGGCATATAGCAAAACAAGTAGCCTCAGCCATTGATGTGCATCACCATATTGAATATTTACTCCTTGTGATCCTGATATTATTAAATTTGATTCTAGGTCGTTCAGAAACATCGAAAAAATTATGGGGGACAAGTTTTCACCCTGACGCAATCCACGTTCGCATACAAAAAAGTCTGATGTTTGACCTTCACTAAAAATGCATGATTTAATATTGTTGTACATATTGTAGATCAGGCGAAATAATTTTCCATTTATTGAGGAAGATAGTAGTTTTTGCCAAACGCCCACCCTCCAGACTGAGTCAAACGCTGCAGCGAAATCAATAAATGCACAGTATAGTTTTTTCTTGCCCTTTTTCATCAGTTCTATTAGGCTATGCAGAAGAAAAACATGGTCGGTGGTTGAATATTTTTTTCTAAAACCAGCCTGATTCTCATTAAGTAGATCATTTTCTTCTACGAATATATTTATACGTGTATTTAAAATTGATGTAAATAATTTGCCTAAGCAGCTGAGTAAAGTAATAGGACGGTAATTACCGGGTTCTTTCGAATCTCCCTTTTTGTATATTGGTATGATGTAACCCTCGAGCCAGCATTCTGGCAATATTCCAGTATTTAATACTCTGTTAAACAAGTCAGCATAAACTGGTACCATACTATTCTTTGTGCTCTTTATGTATTCATTTAAAATGTTATCTGATGGACTAGAAGCTTTAGCATTGTTTAGGTTAGAAATATGTTTTATTATTTCATTTTCAGATATTGGGCCGTTAAGTTGCTCTTCGCTGTTGAGTAACAGATCATGTGGCAAGTCAAAATGCTCATTTTCGTCATTATTCTGGTTGCTTTGCTTGAAAAAATCGTACAAAACATCGATTGGTGGTAGGTCCATTTTGGACTTTGTTTTCAGACAGTTGAGAAAAGTCCAGTATTTTTTGGGGTTCGTACTGTGCATATTACGCAGTTTATTAGCATTTTTATATTTATACTTGTTAATATATTTGTGCATAGTTTTTTTGTAATATTTACTTTCACGAGCTAATTTGCCTTTGTTATAGCTACTTTTATTGTGCTGATATTTCTTTTTGGCTCTATGATACCCTTTTCGTGCTCTCTTACATTCATGACCAAACCATGGCTTGTTACTATCTGAGTTTTGTACATATTGTGAAGTTTTATTAAAAGTTTTATTTGCTGCCACTTCAATTATATCATTTACAAACAACATAAATAATAGAGATGAGCTTGGATCCCCCTGTTTTACCCCCATATGTGATTCAATAAATTCGGATGTTTTCTGGTTATGTTTTATTGCTGATCGTACAACAGAATACATAGCTTTTAATGCCTTAGTCATTTTAGTGCTTACATTTAGTGCTTACATGAAATTACCATAGTGGACACGTAACTTTGACCGCATGCAGGTCAATGCATATTCCCGTCTGTAGTATCCCCTCGCCGATGGGCAAAAGTATAGCGTTAGTCCATGTACGTACGTACGTTAGTAACACCTTTCATTTTTAAATAATTCATAAACCGCTTCACCGATTTGGATACAATTTGGCCACAATGTGTGCCCTGTGATAGTGCTTTGTTTTGCATACGACCCACGTCTAACCGTCCAAGGCTCAAGGTTGCCAGCGCGAGGATTAGTTTCGTTTAACGATGCCAGTTCTTGTATCACGTACTGTTGAACGGACATAAAATCCCATTCCATCAATCAATAACTCAATTACCAGCTTTGTGAGATGAAGTCCCGTAGCGTTGTCCTCGCTGTCCCAAGCGCGACACCAAAGTAATGCAGCATGGATATCGACGTTTAAATGATTTCAATGCCACCATTGTGTGAATTCCTGGCCCGGAGTCACAGAATCGATGCCAGGTTATACATGTTCCATACATTGTCAAAATGTGTGCCTTTTCGCCTGTGCGATCAGCGTAGCCCCTGATCAGCCTGCGCGTAAGCGCAGTCTGATCAGGGGCCACGCTGTTTGCAACTCCGTTACTGAGCGACCGTTCCTCCAACTCTTGACGATAGCTGATGTGCCTACGGTGTTTGGCGTCGTGAATTAGTAAGATGGTCTAGATCTAATACTCAAGTATAAGGTAGCTCTTTCCAGGATTGATTAAAACGTTGTCTGACATCGACCCGGGTAGGATCTGTGATTTGAATCTCGGTGACAAAGCAGTGGCATTACATTGGATGCGGCTTCTGGGATATTATTTAAAATGTATATACATTTGCATGTGCTTACATAGATACATCTGTACGTGTGTGCATGCTATACTACAAGAGTGTATGATTGTAAATACGACTACACAATTACAACATACATGCAGCTGATACAGAAATTATATGTTGTGAACAGTGTGTTTTTAGTGACATTACTTTGGATTCAGCATTTGTGATATTATTTAAATGTCTGTACGTGTCCATGTGCTTAAATAGATACATGTACCGGAGTGGATAATTGCATCTTCTGAATAAATACATAATTCAGTTTATTGCAAAAGAGGAAAATCTACAAAGTTTCCTCTTTTGCAAATGCATATTTGTATTTGTATTTACGTGTGCCTTTTACGTTTTCAGACAACCTTTGAAAAAGCTAAAACTCCAGTTGCCAGTTTTAGCCTTTTCTAAGGGTGTCGGAAAACGAAAACAACGACAAAAAGTAATGCAAATAAGGATCTGATGTAGATGAAACTTGATTGACTTTCCTCTTTTTCATTGAACTGAATTACATGTACTGGTGTGTCATAGTACGGCTCTGCAGTTACAAAATACTAGTAGGTGATGCAAAACTCCAATATGTGCAGGGGCGGATCCAGCATTTGGGGGAACGGGGGGTTGTCTAGTTGCGAAGGTAACTCTTGCAATCTACTCCCGTACCGGCCGTAGCTAGCTACGGACGGTACGGGAGTAATTGCAAGAGTTACCATTCGCAACTTGGGGGTTGGTCCTATTTTCGAGCTCTTCGAAATGCACTTTCTTGTGTTTTACGCCATTTAAATTCAGACTCCAACTGGTGGTAAACTGTGACTATGTAAACTCCGTGGCTGAACGGCGGAACCCCACCCCACCCCCCAGATCCGCCCCTGATGTGAACAATAACTTATACATGTACATATAATACCTCGGTGTGTCGATGGTTTCCGCTGAAATCCATATTTATTATAGGAATGAATGGCCTTTTTGTGGAATTTATCGGGGTATAAACTTATAAAAGTCGCGGGAATACTGGACGAAGCGATAAAAAATTACAACTTCCGAAAAAAATCTATTTTTTTTTCGAAAATTGTAATTTGTTAAGGCCTCGTCCAGTGTTCCCGCGACATCAAGAAAATGTGTTTATTTTCCGTTTTCTTAAGAATTATTTTAACTGCGCCTCACGGTTACGGAAAGTAGTTCGGCGTGGGAGTTTACTGGGATATGAATTTTGGACAGAGACTTGCTACGGGCCAATCAAATGTTAGGGAATTGTGTAAATATTTTTGTGCTGGAATTATTTGCAAATATAGTGTCTGCCTTCTCATGGCTACCAAGCACAAAAACGAGAAAGCATGTAGTCTACTGTCTGTTCCACGTTTTGCTGCCGACGAACTTTTGTCTATTAAACATGTTAAATACACTAAATCTAAAACATATTTAAATGAAGACAATATTGCATCAATAATAAATTGAAAATAATATAACTTAGAAAACAAGTTAGATTTTGAAAATCGGTCCACAAATTTATTTTGGGGAAGACAAATTTTTGTTTAGCCCCATGTTAAATTCCCGTAGGAAAATATTTGTTTCGCAATAAAATCATTATTTAATGGAATTTCATCAAATAAACAAATTTGGGGAGGGTGATTTTTTTTATTATTAATGAAAAAGTACTTACATTTAAATATTTTTTAGATTTGATGTGTGTAATAGCCAACGGTTCGTCGGCAACAAAACGTGGAACAGACAGTAGATTATCTGCACGCTAAAAAGTCATTTTCATCTCATTTCCACCTGACTTCCAATCCGGAGGTTGTGGGTTCAAACCTTCGAGTCGCCTTCGGCATCAAAAATACTTTCATAGTATTTCCATCCTATTGATCTGTCTGATGATACTTTAAACTGTGGTCCCCTCTCTATATGACCCTACTGTCTGTTTCACGAAAGCTGCCCAAATTTTACGGCTATATAGACAATTCAAAAACAATATTATTTTCGATAATATTAAATTAAAGGAAAATTTAAGAATGAGCCTTCTTTTTATTTCGTGAAATTCGGTCAAATATTGGTTTTATTACGAAAAATTGATTTCTCTATGGGAATTTAACATGGGGGGGGGGGGGGAAAGAGGTAAAGGAGTGTGGGATTAGTCAAAAAGCGAAACATTTTGGAAATTGACTCCGAAACCTAGCTAGATAGCTTGGATATGAAGATGTCTATGGGGATTTAACATGGGGAAATTTTGTTTTCGCAATAAAATCAATATTTGACAAAATTTCACGAAATAAAAAGAAGGCTCATTTTTCCTTTAATTTAATATTATCAAAAGAAATCTTGTTTTTGACTTGTTTATATAGCCGTAAAATTTGGGCAGCTTTCGTGAAACAGACAGTAATTGTTGCTGGGACGTTAAACCCTTGCACTTTGTCATCTCACTACATGTGGTCATTCGTGTGGGACTTGTAATCATGGAGCGATGACAAGATTGTGGCCTAAACCGGACACCATGGGAGGTCCTTAGGGTGTCCGGTTTAGAGATGTTCCACAGTAAATCAGGCATATGACTTCTGATACGTATGTGCGTGCTTTGCAACATGAACATACATTAACATCTGAGATAAATGGCCAAGAAATCCATCAAAAATAGGATCACAGATATTGTTTTGGTGTTCAGTTTAGAGAGGTTCCACTGTATAAGCCATACGAACATGTACATGTATTGGACGATATAGGGTCATGATTTTACCTAAATGGGCGTGTGTGTAAAAATGGCGACCTATTATGCGAATGCGAAGTGGTGCAAATATTGACTGACAGAAGGGCCTGGGGGCAGGCCCATGTGTTTTATTTACCGATCAGTACCAGGTCATATTTGTTCTATAAATTTAATTTATTAAAATGTTGAAATGTAGATCAAAAGCTTGCATAGGTTGGCTAACGGACTAAAGCTGGCGTGCTTCACAGTACAGTGGGGTCAGCGTGTAAGTGCACACACGAACGAACACGACAGGTTGGTTCCAACCTGTCGTGTTCGTTCGTGTGTGCACTTACACGCTGACCCCACTGTAGCTTTGGTTTGATTTTACGTTCAGTGATTGGAATAGCATGTACACATATTTACACGCAGATATTTGGGTTTTCATTCATATACAAGTAACTCAGAATATCCATGGCATTGTTATGTTTTCTCACGTGGTGGTTGGTTGGGAGCATGCGATGGGTAATTTAACGATCGGGATTCACCCTTACCAGAATCACGACAGGAGACCTGGTTTGACCCTCAGGTATGTCTTTAGCTTTCTTGTATGTGAGAGGTGAATCGTGTTTTACCCTTTATAATATAGGAGTATTCCGACCAGTATTACTTTTATGGGAAGGGGCCAAGTGACTTTGGTGTGGTATGGATCTGGCATCAGATCAGGTTACATGTATTCTAAATTCAGGGCTGAAGATATATGTATTTCGATGAAAATATATCTTTCTGATTTTCTGAGTTTGGCCCCCCCCCCCCCCCGGCCCCCCCCCCCCCCCCCCCGCCCCGCCCCAAATGCAGCAGGTGAAATTCGGGATCGAATTCCGTAACCACCTATGCCTATTCTGTTCCTTATGACAGCATTCCTTTGTTTAATATAGGAATGAATGGCCTTTTTGTGGAATTTATCGGGGTATAAACTTGGAAAAGTCGCGGGAATTACTGGACGAAGGCCGGAAGGCCTCGTCCAGTATTCCCGCGACTTTTCCAAGTTTATATCCCCGATAAATTCCACAAAAAGGCCATTCATTCCTTATAATTCCAGCATTTGAAATAAATTCATCAAGAAAATGTGTTTATTTTCCGTTTTCTTAAGAATTATTTTAACTGCGCCTCACGATTACGGAACGTAGTTCGGCGTGGGTGTTTACTGGGATATAAATTTTGGACAGAGACTTGCTACGGGCCAATCAAATGTTAGGGAATTGTGTAAATATTTTTGTGCTGGAATTATAAAGATGTGTCTCGTAGGGACGTCGGTGTGTCCGTTTAAAAAAATTGCCGGAGTTTCTCCAATCTGTCAACTAGGGCATTTGTTTGCTGAAATGTCACATTTTTATGTTATGTACACAATTCATTCGACAAATGATGTCAGATATACGTACAAGGAGGTTTCAAATAATTGAAGTGCATTAGATTGCCTTGGCCTATTTCTGTATGCTGTCTGTTGTAGCGACGGGTGCTAATTGTGGCTAATTATGGCTAATTATGTGTATTTTATTACAGATCAGGGGGTCGTTTCACTAAACTTCGTACGACTAAAATGTTCGTAAGTGCAAATTTAGGATCGTCTGGAAATTTCAATTGATGGATTTATTTTTATTGAGCATGCAGCCTATGGTCAATAAATGCAAATCCAATAATTGTTTACAAGAACACATTGTTAATGTGAAATTTACAGACTGTCATAATGTTGCACTTCCGAACATTGTAGTCGTGCGAAGTTTAGTGAAACAGCCCCCTGAATCATTTGGCAACTGCGCAATAATTGCCGTGCAATCATCATTCTCCCATATCACATAGATTATGCAAGTTTTCTCGCCGTGCTATTATTATGACTGAACCATACCTTGTACTGATATAGCGGTACGATACATGACTTATAATACGGTTGTCCGCCTGTGCAATCGATAATCCTAGTACAGTCGGACAAACCGTGCAAAATCTTGTTTCAATATTGTTCGACCAACATCTGGGAAAATGTAGTTTTTTTCCGGAGCCGCTTCAATCGGCAAACGAATCTTATTGAAAAATGACAGATAATGTACACTGGTCAGAAATTACATAAGTCTGGACCCGTGGCTGTGACTGGAGCAATGGGGCTTATGGGATTTGTGACCAGTGTAAATCCAGATCAAATAGCACACTCCTGTACTGCCCTCCCAAGTCAAACTGCAGTATCTGTTAAACTGCAGTATCTGCTATGCTGACCCTGTGCAATCATCCCCAGGTGCAGATATTGCAGTTTAACAGATACCGCAGTTTGACTTGGGATGATTGCACAGGGTCAGCATAGCATCATAGTGCAGATACTGCAGTTTAACAGATACTGCAGTTTGACTTGGGAGGGCAGTGTAGTCTAATAACGATCTATATTGCTTGTTAGAAGCATTACATGTGTTTCGTTGATGGAGTGGCGGACAGTGCAGATCTACATGCTGATCTGGAACAACACTGGTCGCAAAAGCCCCAGTTCCATAAGCCCCATTTCTCCAGTCACTGCCACATATACGTTTCCGAGCACGTACGTGTTGCCATGCTGTATGAACGGTTTGATTTGCCGAAGCTGAGCTGTGCATTTGTAGAACATTCTCGGATAGTTTCACATGTATAAGCTCGTGGCCAGATCTGGTGTTGTTGAGATCGTTAGAGATCGTTCTCCATATGCATATACATAAATTTACATACATTTACGAAAATAATTTCTGTCACAGGGAAGACGATTCTGAAGCGAAAGCCAACCCGGAAGCGGAAGTGAGCCTACATGAGCAGCACGAGCTGTTGGAGCTGCTGCATACGACACTGGCCTGTGACGTGGACAGATATTTCTCCCAGGACGGCACGGACAGTCTGGCCGTTATCCCGGGAGACCGCATCTCTACCCTGGCCACGGAGGAGGTCATACGCGAGGTCCGTAGTCTTGATGTATCGAACAAACCCACACCTCGCCTCACCCACAGATTGAAGTAACATACCAAAAAAATTAAGTTAAACTTTTTTTGCACTTTTTTTCAGCTGATTCTGTCCCACTTATTGATACTTTTAGGTATATTTAATATATTTATAGACATTGGTCAGTTACTTCAACCTGTGGCCTCACCATGCTCTCTCGCTCTCTCTATATATCTATCTATCTCTCTCTCTCTCTCTCTCTCATCTCTCTCTCTCTCTCTCTCTCTCTCTCTCTCTCTCTCTCTCTCTCTCTCTCTCTCTCTCTCTCTCTCTCTCTTTGCATCTCCTTGCACGCAGTACACAATATATATATACTGCTGTCTCTCTCTAGTGTATGCTCCCCCACCCTCGCCCCCTCTATCTCTCGCACTCTCACTATCCCCGCTCTCTCTCCCCGCTCTCTCTCTCTCTCTCTCTCTCTCTCTCTCTCTCTCTCTCTCTCTCTCTCTCTCTCCCTTTGTCTTTCTCTCTTTCTGTGTCTCCATTTTCATCACTTATTCTCCTCTTGATGCTCTATCCGCGCTCCCTCCTCCCTCTACTATATGACTCAAATATTTCTGTTTCGCCTTTACCCATTGGTTTTGTATATGTCTGGTACTAAAGGAACTCTGTGACAGGTCGATGTATATTCAGTTGTGCATTAGTGCGTTCTCTACAGTAATTATTCAAACTGTGAACGTGTTGTATTCGGCATTGATACATGTATGTCATTATTTCCAAACGAATAGACACAAACAACAGGTAGACGATACTGCAATTCAGCCGTAACGGCTGAATTGCAGTATCGTCTACCTGTTGTTTATCGGCAATTGTCTATTTCGCTATAATCAACTACCAATCTCCGTTTGAATAGCGTTTCCCGCTAAACCGCTGTTGTATCGTATTATCAGACTCAGTTTACACTGTGCGTATTGTCTTTGTGGACGGCTTGTGTCCAGGATTTCATAACTGGGGGGGGGGGGGGGGGGAGGCATTATAAGCGTGTGTCTAAGGCTGCAGCAGAGACAGAATGAAGAATGCCGTACATCATATATCTGATCAGGACAGCTAGCTTAGACTCAAGCTTAGTCAATTTTGTCAGCATAGGATCATGTAGGATAATTATTGTACACGGGCTGGGGTCAGCATGTACTAGGTGTATTGTTATAAAGGCCGACGAATGATGTAGACAGACTTACATGTATCCCTGGTCAGTGCTATTTCACATATTTCTATGTGATATAATTATAGTGCCAAATTAATATTAACCCGAATGTATATTATGGATGGTCACGTCCCTATTTGACCTTAGCTGTTGCTGGGGCGTTAACCCCCATTAATTTCATTTACTTTATTGTGATGTTGGAGCTGTGGTCGTCCTCCTTACATATTCTCGACATTCCTGCTCGAAAACATGCATTTTGATCGGCTGAGCCCGAGCAAAGCTCGGCATCAGCCAATCAAATAGCATGATTTCGAGCATGAACAATCTCCCCCTCATGCGAACAAGCAGGATAGTAGTGTGCATACTTGGCAACTTGCTCAGCAATTTACGGGTCAAGGCTTGAGTGATCATATCAACCGCGGGTTTCAAATTTGTTTCAAACACCTCCCATTGGAGGACTGAAACCAGCCTTTGACAGATGGCTGGCAATAAAAATGTGTCGTTCGCAATAAAGGCATAGGATCAAATTCACAAGATATCTATTTCAACCCTGTGACACGAAAATGTCTTCAACAGGATTGAGTAGTCCAGATTGCATGCCCTATTTAACAGCTATTCTAAACCGTGACACCTTTGGAAGAGTCACAAATGTGTTGAATTAGAATATCCGTTGTTTAATGTCAGGTTTATGAATTGTAAATCTCGGATCTTCAGTATATTAGGTGTTGTTCGTTGAATAGTTAGCTGAATAATTACTATTATCTGTGATATCAGTGGAACGTTGTATTCGTAACAGTGCATTCGCAGTTTTAGGGAAATACATCTGGTGGGTACACTGTTTGTTTAACCCATTCCTTTCGGAATACACCTTTACGGGTATGAGATTTATTCAATATTTTATTTTTTGTATTTCTCATTGAAAGTATATGTTGTGACCACTCGTCTCGGCGAGACGGTTCAAATGGTGGTCGCGACATATACTTCATAGATGGAGAATATTTCGGATTTTCCGCAAACATAATGGTATATCCTCAGCATGAAAAGGGTTGAAGTGTAATTACACGTGTATGTACATGTATTCACATTTATTTAGTTTGTCGTGTATGTGTAAATGAGTACATACACCGTACATGGGGGTAATACATATTTGCATAACATGACCTATTATTGATCCCCACGTCGACCCAAAGTTGTTAATATTCTTAACAAAATCGGGAGTAATTCGATTACAAGCACCTGCATGTGGTAATTTTATATACACGTAACAACCCCTCATAAAAAACACAGACATATTAGCAAATTCTCGGTTGAAACCTTCCCTAAATAGCAGTTGACGTGACCTACATTCCACACCTCGTGACCCGGTACATGTAGCTGTAAAATGCGAAATGTACACAACAATGTAAGTTTAATGCTAGCGTTTGTATATAGTTGTAACTGGATCCCCATCGGTTGACAACAATAAGATCGTCCGATCTAGCTACAATTTGGCATTGCGATATATATTCGGCCACAGAACAAGACAGCGGTTATGAAAAGTCACGGGTTTGCCTTAATAGCGCAAACAAGAATTTTCAGCGCAAACAGCGCAAATAGCGCAAACGAGATTAATTTTTCAAAATATCTATTTTAAATGCCTATTAAATGTAATTAAATCAATCTAATGATGATGATATGTATTTAATAATCTCATATATTTATGTTTTACAAAAAAAAGTCATAAATGGCCCGAAATAAATACCACTCGTTAAAACCGTCTCTATGCAACGATTAAAACATAACAATATTTCTCTTCTTCTTCAAATTCATAAAGATTTGTCATAATTATGTATGATGAAGTTTACCATATTTATTTGCATTTGATAGGCTAATAAAATACTAATCTGGAAAGTTAATCTTGTTTGCGCTGAAAAATAAAATGTATTCTTGTTTGCGCTGTTTTCGTCCAAGAATCTTATTTTCGCCATCCGCATCGTAGTACAAATAAGGATTTTATTCGGGTAATTTATGATATTATTTTTTGTAAAAAACAATTATATGTCATAAGTAAAGACCTTTAAGCAACACTAGATTGATTTAATTTAATTTAATAAGTATTAATGAGAGAAATACCTAATTTGAATCTTGTTTGCGCTGTTTCCGTTCACGAATATTGTTTGCGCTAGACGCATCGTAGTGCAAATAGGCATTGATTTCGGGCCATTTATGACTTTTTTTTGTAAAACATAAATATATGAGATGATTAAATACATATTACCTACATTCGATTGATTTAAGTTCATTGAATAGGCATTTAGTAGAGAAATTTGATATTTTATTATTGTTTGCGCTGTTTCCGAACAAAAATCTTTGTTTGCGCCAGACGCATCGTAGTGCAAATAGGCATTTATTTCGAGCCATTTATAATTGTTCTGTATAAAGCATAAATATATGACACGATTAAATACATATAATTATCATTAGATTGATTTGATTTCAATTAATAGGCATTTAGGAGAGAAATATGATATTTTATTCTTGTTTGCGCTGTTTCCGTTCGTGAATCTTGTTTTCGCCAGACGCATCGTAGTGCAAATAGGCTTTTATTTCGGGACATTTATGATTTTCTTTGTAAAACATAAATATATCAGATAATTAAATACATATCATCATCATTAGATTGTTTTAATTTTATTTAATAGGCATTTAAAATAGATATTTTTTAAAAATTAATCTTGTTTGCGCCGTTTGCGCTGTTTGCGCTGAAATTCTTGTTTGCGCTATTAAGGCAAACCGAAAAGTCACTATGATCGCAAAGAATAAAGCCGCAAATGGCGATTATTGAACACATTGAGATCATGAGGATGTAAACTTTTCACTCACACACATGTATGCTTCAGTGATTAATTGTGGGGCTTAGTGGAAGTAGGGGACTTGGCCCCTTTCTTCTACTGATGCCTTCAATTTCGAACTGTTCTGGGGCCCGTTTCACTAAACGACTAAATGTTCGTAAGTGCAAATTTAGGATCGTCTGGGACTTTCAGTTGGTGTATTTACATTTATTGAGCATATGCAGCCTATGCTGAATGAATGTAAATCCAATAATTTTGCACTTACTAACATTTTAGTCGTACGAAGTTTAGTGAAACGGCCCCCAGATGTGCCGGCTGATCTGGGGCTATGTTGTTCCAAACAGTCGTCTGGTCTATTTATGTTCGCTCACGTCCCAGTTCGCTGGATAAATACTTGTGTTGTACAGTGAAACGTGATTCTACGGAGCCCCGCAGGGGACATGGATTTTCTTTATTAATTCGTTCCCACGAAATAATAATTCGTGGGAACGAATTGTTAATTCGTGGGAACGAGTTGTTAAATTGAGAGATTGTTAAACGAATTGTTATTTCGTGGGAACGAATTAATAGAAAACAAATAATTCTATGTCCCCTGCGGGGCTCCGTATGATTCTGACTGGACAAATCGTGCGTATCGTATTCTCGGGAGATTTATGGCCTGTCTAGTTCTTGATATATTAGCGCACTCCTGTCGCATGATATAATCTTCGTAATGTGCGTCGATATAACGATTAGCATTGCCTCCGTGTCAGTGTTATTAGTACAATTGATTTCAAAGACACTTCCGCCAATTTCACTTTAATTGGTGAATGTTTTTTTTATAGTTTACGCGTTACTTCAATTAGAACAGCAGGTGAAGACATTATATTCATTCCCAAGGTCTACCTACTACGCTGCCGCAGACCCGAAACGAATATTGAGAGTTCCTAATTATTGCATTCCCAGTAATAACTGTTCGTGACATAGCCCCACGAATTATTATACCCCCACAAACAAAGTTTGTTGGGGGTATATAGGAGTCAGCTTGTCGGTCGGTCGGTCTGTCGGTCGGTCTGTGTCGGTCGGTCTGTCGGTCGGTCTGTCTGTTGGAAATTCCCTTCCAGGTCAAACCTATCGAAAGTCCCTTCCGCTCTATATCTTCTACACCGATGCATGGCTTATCAAATGGCTTGGCACAAATGTTTCTCATAATGAGAAGGTGTGTCACGATCAATAACCACGCACCTACGTCCAAGGTCAAGGTCACAGTTGAAGGTCTAAGGTCAAACCTATTGAAATTCCCTTCCACTCTATATCTTCTACACCGATGCATGGATTATCAAATGGCTTGGCACAAATGTTTCTCATGATTAGAACAAGGTGTGTCGTGATCAATAACCACGCACCTACGTACAAGGTCAAGGTCACAGTTGACGGTCAAAGGTCAAACCTATTGAAATTCCCTTCCGCTCTATATCTTCTACACCGATGCATGGATTATCAAATGGCTTGGCACAAATATTTCTCATGATGAGAAGGTGTGTCGCGATCAATAACCACGCACCTACGTACAAGGTCAAGGTCACATTTGAAGGTCAAAGGTCAAACCTATTGAAATTCCCTTCCGCTCTATATCTTCTACACAGATGCATGGATTATCAAATGCCTTGGCACAAAATGTTTCTCAGGATGAGAAGGTGTGTCGCGATCAATAACCACGCACCTACGTCAAAGATCAAGGTCACAGTAGAAGGTCAAAGGTCAAACCTATTGAAATTCCCTTCCGCTCTATATCTTCTACACAGATGCATGGATTATCACACTATGCCCAGGGTCAAGGTCACATACTTGATGCGTTTGAAACCTTGCATTTACGAACTTCTTAGTCGTACGAAGCTTAATGAAACGGGCCCCTGCTTTACAGTGAAACCGCGCTGAACCGGACACCCTGGGGACATCCCAGGGTGTCCGATTTAGCGAGGTTTCACTGTACGTGTATTTTGCAATAACGTCGATGTCGGTACTCACCATAGCCTGCAATGTAAACTATTCCGTCCCTGAAGTATTGTGTTTGTAACCACTTGTATATCTGGATAAAGTACGTTGACACTTTCAACCCTAAGTAACTGGAATGGACTGTGTTTTGTTAATTTCCCGACCAATCCAATCGTCACAAACTGATTTTCAGACTAGTCCATTTATGAAAAGGGGGTGTTTTTGTTTGTCTCCATGTTTAAAAGTGGATACAATGCATTTAATAGTATATATTGTTTTTCATTTACAGACACAACTAGATGACGTAGATGGCAATGCAGACTATATATTTTCACAAATCAATGGCGTTGATGATGTAACCGGCGCTATGAACAAACCGGAAGTGACGGAGTGCGCGAAAATGTCACTCCCGTCTCTATCAGCCATCGATATCCAAAATGGCGGTATCCAATCCCGTGCGTCGTTACAAGTCACCGCAGAAATGGCAGAATTCGCTAACAGCCGATCACCGATTATCAGTAACGTGTGTCAAACGGGAACGAACGCTATAACCAAAGCAGGCGAACACAAGCCTGTTGCCGAAGAGAAATCCCTGGAAATTTCTAAGAAACTAGTGAAAGCATTAGCTGAGAAAATTCTGAAGCGTCGGACGTTAAATCAGCAGCAACCTACACAGGAAGCGGAAGTTGTTACTGCTGCCAACGAGCTTATGAAACAGTCGTCAACGGCAAACACTCCAACGACAAGTTCGTCAGCGAACGTGCATGGTTACATCCAGGATTCTATGAATCTCAGCAGTAAGTCGTCATCCTTCTCGGCCAAACACGACGCATTCCTAGAGGAACTCCATAGTGATGCAATAACGATAATCGATGACACACCAGTGACGTCACCGTTGACAATAGCAACCAGTGCGCCATTTACTCAACCAGCATCTATGCCCACGATCACCACCACTTTGCCCCCTCAGCCACCCCCTTGCAGTATTCATGTACAAAGTGTTCAGCCACCACCGCATGGTCACGTTCTTACCCGTTCAGTTTCCACACCCGTGGAAACGTCAACAAACTTCCATCCATTGTTACACGTACCTGTCCAACCATGTGTCCAAACTCATCACACACCTACCGTCACGTCACCCGCTAAATCGACTCCATATCTCTGTGCTAGTGCTTCGAATCAAAATCTCACTCTCGTGAACAGTGCTACAAACGGTGCAAATCCACTTCCGGTTCCGGGTCACGTGCCAGAAATAGCTCCAAGTTATTTTCCCGCTGTAAACAATGCCTATGTGTATCCGACACGGACAGAAGCGCCACCTAGCAGTGGCCCAGACAGGGATATTACTGGAGCGCTATATTCAGCAACAAAATGCCTATTTCCACGAGCAGCAACACTACCCATTGCCATGTCCTGGGACAAACAAAGAAACTTACAGTATGAAGTCCCCGGATAGTGGTTACAATGAAGTTTGTGTGTCGCCATCAGAACGGAACGGTGTGGTGCGTATTCATACTGTATTGTTATAGTAACTGTTTTCGTTTACTTTAATTTGAACAGTACTTCCAAATACTGTTGATCTTGATGAGACGGCTCGTTACGAGCCGACTCATCAGGAACTACTGTGTTTGCAAATATTGGCAAAGGTCTGTAGAGTTCAAATGGTTAAATGAACATTAACCCTTTGAACCCGAAAACCCGCTATATCGGCTTATGCAAAAAGTGCAGATCCAGATGAGCCGGCTCGTAACGAGCCGTCTCATCGGGATCTGCACTTTTTGAAAGTAATTTTAATATTTTTGAGAACAAAAACACCCCCTTTTCATAAATGGACGAATCTGAAAATCATTTTGTGACCATTGGATTGGTCGGAACATTAGCATATCACAGTCCATTCCAGTTCCTTAGGGTTGAAAGGGTTAAGCGCAATGTCTTCATCAATCCCTTCAAAGAACAGTTGTATATCGGATATATCCGTATTACCATCGTCGTCAGTTTTGGGCATGCGAAATTCTGTGTTTTGTGCGTCTTTGCAAATGACTTGTCCTTGCTGTTACATTGTATTTATGTATTTATAAATGTTTTACTATTCTCCGTCCAAGAAGTTGCCGAAATTTGATTATCCTGTTATTTGAACTGCGATAGACGTCTAGATCACGTTCACATCGCATGGCCCGTCACATACATCATGTACTGTATCACACATGTATTCTACAACTGTTTAATTCTGCACCTGATTTCAGTTCTGAATATTTATATTTGTCAATATTCAGTTCTCATTTTGGGATTTCCCCCTCATCATACAGTTGCAGTACCATGGTGACCCGACATAACATGGCGTTAGCTGTTTATATGCCTTTAAACACCATTACATAAATAAATTAATTAATTTATTACATACCTACCCATGAAATATATAGTTATACGATGTAAATAAAAGTCATATGTTCTCATCGATGAAATAAACAACTTCCGGTGAAAATACGACTACTTCCGCTATCTATATTCATAACGCGCATCTGCAGTGCCGGACTGTAAATAGGCTGCAAATACACATTCATTACCGTATACAGTCTAAAAAACTGCTAATTTCCATGTAGCGGTATATAATAAATAGAAAATTCAAATCTACAATTGTCCGCAGTACAAAGACACGGGTCCTGTTCCTACATCAGACGCAGGAGAGAAAGTGGGGGAGAGAGTTGGCAAACGACGACGGTCCGCTCCAACTACGTACGTCAAGCAGTATTGGAACTCACAGGAGAAACACAACATCTACACCGTGCCAAAGCTGTTAGTATACATCACTTTTGTTTAAACATATTTAATTAGACCTAATAAACGAATTGTGATGCGGGCACCGGAACTTACATAGTGATATGCTGCCGACTCTACCTGTGACGTTTATGAAAAATAGCAAAAGTCTAACTTTCTATCACTTTAGCCATGAAAGCTTTAAACGGGTAATAGTAAACAATAAAAAATAAAAACACAGAAAGCCGTCCCTGCCTGTTATATGCTGAACTTTTGCCCGTACCACACCTAGTGTTGGTGTTATGATCTGTCGTGTTGAAATCGTTAAGGTGTTATATACATGTGCATGTACTACCAATTCTACTGGCATGTCGGCACAACCACTCATCTATATCAAATAATGCATGGTCTATGGTCGTGTTGTTAAATTAATCAATCAATGAAATGAATCGACTGCATTATCAGTATCTACTATTATCACAATAGACCAAGTGGGGCCGCTGACAATTCAGCAAACCATGGGCGGATTCAGGGGGGGGGGGCGGACCCGGCGCCCCCTCCCCCCCCCCCTAAAATTCGCCGAGTAAATATTTTTTACAAGTTACAAAGCACGTTTCATGCCAAGTGCCATATATTCCATGCATTTTTCGTTCATTGTGTCTTATTGTTTCAAAATGAAAACTTTTTCAATCGGCAAAAATCATGTCTAAACATACTGTGACAGTGTCAATAGTTTTGCTCCAAAATGCGTCCAGAACGCAGGAAAGGCGATGTAGATTTCAAAACATTTCCGTGGTGGAATGCCCCCGGATCCCCTAGCGTTATCCCGATCTCTGCACAGCTATGCTCGTTCGATAATATAGTCAAGTATTGCAAAATAGTTACGCGCCCCCGCGCCCCCCCCCCCCCCCAACCCGAATCCGAAATCCTGGATCCGCGCCTGCAACCTGTGTGATGATAGAAACATATACTGAACGCAACTCTTCTTCAGTGAGGTAGACCCAATTGGATACAGCTACTTCCTGGAAACACCTATATCTACGACACAAAGGGCAGATGAAGACAGAATAACATATTTAAACAAAGGTATGAGAAGACTAAAATTACAATGCATTTCCTCTTCTTAAACTGCTCAGACTGTTGTAGTGACTGCTGTATCGGTCAATAATATTGATTTGTAAATACATGTTTTTTAAAACGAAACCACAATGTTAGTGATGTGGGTATAAATTAGTACAAATAAATCCGTGCGTCTAATGTGATAGTTTTACTAAACATTGAAATGGGTTTTTTGTCAATGCCATAATGTACACATTTTTCCTGCGCACATAAGCGGAAAGTTCAATGGTCGTATGTGTAAACCTATTCAGGAGGCATTAACTTTGTCCGTTTGCATCTACTGTCTGTTCCACGTGTTGCTGCCGACGAACATTCGGCCATTAAACACATTAAATCTAAAAAGTATTTAAAAATAAGTACTTTTTCTTCAATAACAAAAAGTCACCCTCCCTTAAAATATTTATTTATTGATTTTATTGCGAAAAAAAGATTTTCCTATGGGAATTTGACATGGGGAGTCAATTTTCAAAATTTTTCGGTTTTTTATTCTAAAGGATCAAAAAACGAACAAAATTGGAAATTGACTCCGAAACCTGGCGAGATAGCTTGAAAATGATCTAACTACAACAAAAGTTAGATTTTGAAAATCTGTCCACAAATAAAAAATTGTTAATAAAAATCTATTTTTAGCCCCCGTGCTAAATTCCCATAGGAAAATCGTTTTTTCGCAATAAAATCAATATTTGATGGAATTTCATCAAATAAGTTTTTGGGGAGGGTTAAGTTTTGGTTATTGACGACAAGTACTTGCCTTTAAATATTTGTTTACATTTAATGTCTTTAATAGCCAAAAATTCGTCGGCAGCAAAACGTGGAACAGACAGTAAGCTTCTTGAAAGCACATGGGCATGTGTTTATCCTCAATGCTACAATGTACACATTTTTCCTAAGTTCAAATACAAAAATTGCAACACTGTTATAATTATGTTTTATTTGAATTACCAGGTCAGTATTACGGGTTGACATTGGACCACAATAGTGACCGGCATATCAAGAATCAGATGGTCAAGGTAAGTCCATATCTCTAAAACATACATTACAGTGTATGCCTATTTAGTGGTGACTATTGAACGTTCGATTAGGATGTGTTTAACATATACCAGCTGAACTTCTGATGGTCGCCAGCGAACACAGTTTAGTATGGTTTACCAGTTACCAGTTGTAGGGGATGATATAGAGAATAGTAGGTTAGTGCCGTGAATGGGAAAAAATATCTGGCAAGGCTTAGGAAACGGGATGAGCGAGGCTCTGCCGAGCACATCCCGTTTCCCTGCCGCGTCGGATATTTTTCCCATTCACGGCACTATATAACCTACTACATGTATTCTATTTATCGCGTCAACATTACAAATAGCTTTAAAATGCAACAGATAACCCTAGCCGCATCTCCAAATCGTATTGACAGGATATCGGCACCGTGTTTCACGGCACATACGCACTGTGTTGACGGGATAAAATGCGTTATTGTACTTTATCCCGTCAACACAGTGCGTATGTGCCGTGAAACACGGTGCCGTGAAACATGTTTGATATCCTGTCAATACGACATAATCACTTCGTATGAATATGTGCGGTGGCTGGGGTTATTTGTAGGTTTTGACGGGATAAATATAATAGTAGTTTAGTGCCGTGAATGGGAAAAATATCTGGCGCGGTACGGAAACGGGATGTGCTCGGCAGAGCCTCGCCCATCCTTGCCAGATATTTTTTTCCATTCACGGCACTAACCTACTATTCTATAAATTGCGCGATTTCTCCCTTCGATTTGTGTACTGACAGAACAGCCAGTCGAATATGTGTTGCATTGTTTCATAATTGACTGTCATCTGCATGACGAACCTTAACCCTTTCAACCCTAAGGAACTGGAATGGACTATCCAGAATCCACCTGATTCAAAGTATGTATTCTTTTATATTTTCCTTATTACGTAACGGATTTTGATGAAACATGGCGCAGCAAACGCGTCTTCAAGGTGAATGATCACGTGGTTATAACAACAACAACAGTGGCTGAAAGTGTTGAAATCTTACCCACTCCAAAATAAGTATTAGTTGATATTTTCCTTAATATGCAAAGGATTTTGATGAAACATGGCGCAGCAAACGCGTCTTCATGAGCTGCATTTGGTGGTCTTTGTACTTTGTACTTTGGCCCAAACTTCTGTCGTTTTTGCGAAGAATCGATTTCCGTGTCTGTAGACACGGAAATCGATTCTTCGCAAAAACGACATAAGTCTGTGCCGAACTCCCTGGACGACCAAATGCAGCACATGACGACGCGTTTGCTGCGCCATATTTCATCAAAATCCTTTGCATATTAAGGAAAATATCAACTAATACTTACTTTGGAGTGGGTAAGATTTCAACACTTTCAGCCACTGTTGTTGTTGTTATAACCACGTGATCATTCACCTTGATATATGAAGCTACTCGTAATTAGATTATCATTGTTACATGAATTGTATGTTCCAGTCGGTGATAATGGTCGTGTTCCGAGAAGACAAGCATTTGGAAGACGAAAGAAAAGCATGGGAGTTTTGGCACAGTCGGCAACATAGCCTCAAACAAAGAGTCATAGATATAGGTAATTATTTCGTAACTGTGTCAATATCGTCATTATTATGGTGGACATTTAGCCTTCAGTGATTGTGGAACATATGTAACGACGAGCTTTTTCCAATATATTTCACTCGCTATGCTATATACACGATACATATGTAATACACTTGAACATTTGCGTTCGCATTTAATTCACTAAACCGCACTGTTGCTTTGGCGAAATAAATGGTAGTTGCTGATGTATCGTGTCTAAATCGCCCGCATTGTTATGTTGTGATGATGAGCGATAAATTATACAGTATTGTATCAAGCATTTCGCCTTTCGCTACCCACATGTGCCAACGACAAGTACCGATATATGGAACATACATGTACATGTATTATATTACTACCCCAATGTTAAGTTTGTGCATGCCGACGCCGACGACAGACGCGGGGGGTATGCCATTACCTCTTCCTGCACTTCGTGTAGGCGAGCTAAAACTATACACTATGTGTACTATATGTTAGTGTTGGTCTTACCGCATTCCACATTTACCTACAGACACAAAGAACAGTACTGGTGTAAGTCCCAGTTGTATAGAGGAGCTCGCATACAACGCCGTGGCTGTACGCTGGAATCCCCGGGACTCTCCTGTCAAGGTCAGTAGCCGATTTCATCACAATTGCAAAGTATACTTATCTTGCTAAGTATACTTTGAGGGGGTAATCATTGATTTTTCCCAAAATGCATTATTTCATATAGAACTAACCACTGCATATATTTGATGATTAAAAGTATGCACAATTATTATACGGAATGTATTACATTATCACAGCCAAACTGGCTGTGATAATGTAATAAATTCAGTATAATAAAAATCAATACATTTATCATAAAATTGAAAATTTCTCCCTCAAAGTATACTTTGCTAGAAAAGTATACTTTGCAATTTTGATTAAATCGGCTACAGATGTCGCTTATTATAAGTGTTCTGCTTCGTCACACTGCAACTGTTCGTCTAATCCGGAATTGTCGCAATGCTCATCGTTCTTTTCGGACTAAGATATTCTCTTCCTGGAATAATATATAAAATAAGTATATATTGATTTGATCCGTACTTGAGCTTTTAACACAATTTTACCTCTGCCTGTGTTATCATTGTTCATAGAATTAATTGGTGTGTGGTGATCGTTTTGGTATAACATATCGATAACCATGTATTATCCATTTCAACCATACATGCCAGAAAGCCAACATGGGCATACACTGCAGATCCAGTCGAGCCGTCTTGTAACGAACCGTCTCATCAGAATCTGCAGCAGTTGTCCCTACTATTCACCTATAAAAAATCCACATTTTATTATTAATGGAATTGTCCACATTTAGCATGAACAAGCCAATGTAGGATATACAGGGTTGAAAGGAATAAGATATAGAGAATAGTAGGTTAGTGCCGTGAATGGGAAAACTATATGGCAAGGCTTAGGAAACGGGATGGGCGATGCGAGGCTCTTTCCCATTCACGGCACTAACCTACTATTCTAATTATCCATCAACACCTACAAATGACTTTAAAATTCAAAACGATAACCCCAATCACCGCACATATTCATACGCAGTGATTAGGTCGTATTGACAGGATATCAAACATGTTTCACGGCAATGAGATTCACGGCACATACGCACTGTGTGTTGACCAGATAAAATCAACTTTAAGTTAGCAACTTTTATTCCATTTGGCTCTATTGTGTTTTGTTATTATTCAACCCATAAGTTGCTCTTTTATCTAATTGCTAACACGCTAGGGATGGGTTGACAGTCTAGTGGCACACATGCAGCTTGTATTATGTCGCTGTCTTTGATATCCCAGGTTACTCTTAGTTAGTTGCGAAGAGTAAATCTTGAAATCTACTCCCCTACCGTCCGTCACAGGTACGGGAGCAGATTGCAATAGTTACTGTCCGCAACTAACTATTAGTGTGACGTGTTCCCGTCGTGTTTGCAGGTCAACGTGGCTGTCCACTGCCTTAGCACAGATTTTAGCAATCAGAAAGGAGTGAAGGTTGGTATATGTATACATGTGTTTTATTCTCTGCCCGTTGTTCATCTACAGTCGGGTCAGCGTGTAAGTGCACACACGAACGAACACGACAGGTTGGTTCCAACCTGTCGTGTTCGTTCGTGTGCGCACTTACACGCTGATCCCACTGTAAGCTGTTTATTATAGTCCATGCTGAGCACGATCTTGAATTGAACACAGTGTATTAAAACTCAAATATATGGAATTTCCACATGTTAAAAGAATTGAGACGTACACGTATTATAACTAGCGTATACTCAGGGATTCCGCTGGCGATCGCCACTTTCGCAATTGGTGATAAAAATAAACAATTGCCGATAAAAAATACAATTTTCGAAAAATCAAAACAAAAGTGAAGTGGCGATTTTTTTATTTTCCCCAGCGGAATCCCTGATATTGATGACCATGTTACTAATCATTTGATCACCTGCCACATCTGACCTACTATTTTACTATTCATTTCTTGATTCTTGTTCGTTTGTGTTGGTGGGCCTTTAAACACCATTCCTTTTCATTTTACAAAATAACTGGAAAATAGGAATGCACATTCATATGTTTGCAAATGTAATTGACATTATACATGTATAATTAATTGTGAATTAATACGAATGCATTTATATTTTGAACGTAACATATTTCAGGGTTTGCCTATGCACATACAAATCGACACATACGAAAGTACCAAAGAGAACTCTCCTATCATAAGTAGGGGATACTGCCAAATCAAAGTATTCTGTGATAAGGTGAGTGTTTGCTCGATTATTATAGGAATGAATGGCCTTTTTGTGGAATTTATCGGGGTATAAACTTGGAAAAGTCGCGGGAATACTGGACGAAGCGATAAAAAATTACAATTTTCGAAAATTGTATTTTTTTGGAAGGCCTGGTCCAGTATTCTCACGACTTTTCCAAGTTTATAGCCCCGATAAATTCCACAAAAAGGCCATTCATTCCTTATAATTCCAGCATTTGAAATAAATTCATCAAGAAAATGTGTTTATTTTCCGTTTTCTTAAGAATTATTTTAACTGCGCCTGACGGTTACGGAAAGTAGTTCGGCATGGAGTTTACTGGGATATAAATTTTGGACGGAGACTTGCAACGGACCAATCAAATGTTAAGGAATTGTGTAAATATTTTTGTGCTGGAATTATTGTCTGTTTCACGAAAGCTGCCCAAAATTTACGGCCATATAAACAATTCAAAAACAACTGTTTTTTAGATAATATTAAATTAAAGGAAAATTTAAGAATGAGCCTTCTTTTTATTTCGTGAAATTTGGTCAAATATTGATTTTATTACGAAAAATTAGTTCTCCATGGGAATCTAACTTGGGGAAAAAGAGGTGAAGAACCTGGAGGAGGAGTCGAAAAACGAAAGAATTTGGAAATTGATTCTGAAATGTAGATAGATAGCTCGGAAATGATCTAACTAACAAAACAAAAGTTACATTTTGAAAATCGGTCCACTATTTCTGAAACTATAAAAATGTTCCCTGTGTTAAATCCCCATAGACATCTTCACTCAATTGTTTTTTCTCAATGAAATCAATATTGGACAAAATTTCACGAAATAAAAAGTAGGCAACATTTTTGGTATGAGTTGGCATTCCGTATCTATATGCGTGATATTTACAATGGTTCTGCTTAGACATGTAATTGAAATTAGACTGACATCAAACTTTATATTAGTGTTCATGTACATCCGCATTCTTCACTGACGTGATTAAGGCATGATGTGTTATTCCTTTACTTAATATGTATTGCGTGTATACCAGGGTGCTGAGCGCAAGACGAGGGATGAAGAAAGAAGAAAACATTCACGCATCAAATGTGATACTCAGACATCTGGAAAAAGTAAGTAGGTTCTGTTAAATGTATAAGGTATTGGCATTTACGTCGCTCCTAATTGCTGTAAACATTCACACAGACAACAGACAACAGACAACCACACAACCACACAATGCACATTAACCACACCACCTTTATCAGGGGCGTCGGAACAGGTCCTGCAGGTCCGGTCCGGATCAATAATTTTAACATATTTGTAATTCATGTACATTTGTATAACAAAACAGAAAGTGTACGTATTTTTCTGCAATTGTTTTCATTTCTCAACAAAAGAGTATGTTGTTACCACTCAGTTGAACCGTCTCGGCGAGACGGTTCAACTGAGTGGTAACGACATACACTTTGGGTGGATAACGGGGCACCCAGTAGATTCGCCGGACCAATCTTATGATACTTCCGGCGCCCCTGTCTATAATGCGAGAATGTGAAGATACATATAATAGCAGTGGATTCATCATAACTGGATTTGCTCATTGGTGAATCCATATTTGCTGGATTCACACATGACACCAAGTGTCTAATGTGTTACGGACATCTTGCATCATCTTTGATGAATGATTTACGGTGCCGAACGTATACGTATGTTGCAATTCTACATGCATGTGTTTTCCTGTTTGTTTGTTTGTATACGCCCGTTTGAAAAACGTTCTATGTATTCACCTTGTACTGGCGGGCGGGCACAGCTTGTCCACGCAATAACTAGAGTTCTACTTGATGGATCGTAACCAAATTAGTATACATTTTTTTCATGGCAAGACGAAGACGCTTATTTATTTTCAAAATTCCCCATGGCTTATCTCCCCTTGGCGACCGTTTTTAATGTTCGCAGTATCCTTGTCCATGCAATAACTCATAGTTCTACTTGACGGAACATAACCTAATTCGGTTTAGATGTTTATCATGTCAAGATGAAGAACCTTAATGGTTTTCAGTGAGTTATCTCCCCTTGTTGACTGGCCTTGCCTCGTCGGGCGTATATTGTGACCGCGCGGTTTCCACTAGCATGATAAAACGTGTTATGCATAAGCATAATACTTATGTTTATGGTGATATTATATTTAATCATGTAAGCATGTTCACCTGTCTGAAATGGAAAGCAGTGACCTAAATATTGAACATGATCCGTCTATTACAGCGAAACGTCGACAAGAAGATGTGTTCCATTCTGCATTAGATCGCTCCGAGTTCTACGTTATGGCGGACTTTCACACGGATGCAATATTGTTCAGTCCCCTATTTGAAAGTGACGATGCGGCTAGAGCTAGCACAAATGTAAGCAAGCTGCCAATCCAAATACAACTGTAGCCTATTTCACCAACATTGCAAAGTATACTTATCTAGCAAAGTATACTTTGAGGGAGAAATTTTCAATTTAAGGATACATTTATTAATTGTTATTATACTGAATTTATTACATTATCACAGCCATTTTGGCTGTGATAATGTAATAAATTCAATATAATAATTTTGTATACTTTTAATCATCAAATATATGCAGTCGTTAGTTCTATATGAAATAATGCATTTCGGGGGAAATAAATGATTATGCTCCCTCAATGTATACTTTGCTAGATAAATATAGTTTGCAATGTTGATGAAATCGGCTACTGAACAACACGTAGCAGTACAATTGACGGAATCAGTGGAAGACGCAGTCTAAGGATTTAGACCTCTCCTTCCACTTGCCATCAATCCATGTATGTACAAATGCTATCTTAACTGTTTCAGATCTGATGTTATTATAAAGATATCACGGATTTAGTGTTGGAAGGATATATCTGTATTTATTGACTTTGATTAATACTGTGTAATGTTCTCACATAACGGTTTCTTCCCTTTTACACATTGATGCAATAAATTCGAGGACGTGTACAGAAACTATCACAACCATTTGGAGTTTGTGTGATCAGACACATCCGACACTACTCTGCACGCTTATGTTATGGCGTGTTATGCTGATATTCGTTGCTATTGTGTATGCATTATGTACTGTTGTCGAATATCGTTTATTCAATTCATAAATACATAACTATATGATATTAATGAGCAATTTGTGTGTGTTTATGTTCAATCACAGATAAATCAATTGAGCTAAAACACCACTACCGGTACTTTCATGGATAGCAAACACATGTAGGCATGTCCCACCACCAGTATTTTATTATATCTAACGTTATCAATTGTTGTATATTGGTGGCATTTATCCAAGCAAATATAAACTAATTATTGTGTAGAAATATTGTGCTTAACGATGTTATCTTTAGCAGATTTCATCAAAATTGCAAAGTATACTTATCTAGCAAAATATACTTTGAGGGAGTAATCAATTATTTTTCTCAAAATGCATTATTTCATATAGAACTACCGACTGCATATATTTGATGATTACTAGTATGCAGAATTACTATACTGAATGTATTACATTATCACAGCCAAAATGGCTGTGATAATGTAATAAATTCAGTATAATAAAAATTAATAAATTTATCTTAAAATTGAAAACTTTCTCCCTCAAAGTATGCTTTGCTAGAAAAGTATACTTTGCAATGTTGGTGAAATCGGCTACTGGTTATTCCGGGATCCAATGCTTCATACATGTACATCTTTTATCCCGTCAACACAGTGCGTATGTGCCGTGAAACACGGTGCCGTGAAACATTTTTGATATCCAGTCAATACCATTTTTGCATTTTACAGCCATTTCAAGGTGTTGACGGGATAAATAGAATAGTAGGTTAGTGCCGTGAATGGGAAAAAATATCTGGCGCGACACGGAAACGGGATGTGCTCGGCAGAGCCTCGCCCATCCCGTTTCCTGAGCCTTGCCAGATGTGTTTTCCCATTCACGGCACTAACCTACTATTCTCTATCTATTTTCCTTATTTCTGAACCAAAGTATATGTTGTGACCACTCATTTGAACCGTCTCGGCGAGACGGTTCAAATGAGTGGTCACAAGTATACTTCTGATGAGAAATAAAGAAATTCTTGAGCCTTGCCGGATATTTTTTCCCATTCACGGCACTAACCTACTATTCTCTCTATCATTGCAGACCAGTCCAGTCAACCTCGTATCCATCGATGAAGATTGTAATTCAAGGTATGCATTGTTGTTGACAACTTGGATTTTCAACGACCATTTCATCTCCCTGTGCATATATCACTACAAAATGTGTGGCGTATGAATTGCATACGTTTTTCATATGAATTTCATATGAAAATTTCATATGCAAATGATATAAAGTGAGCCGATATGCAATTCATATGAATATCATATGCATTTCATATCGGCTCTTTTCATATGAATTTCATATGCAATTCATATGTTTTTCATATGTTTTACATATGAACACCATATGAATTGATTTCATGTGAATTGCATATGTGACACATTTTGCTGTGTAAAATGGGCACATTCAGGATTCATTTGAGAGCAGTGCATCAATCGGAAAAACGATATTTTATTGTTTTTTATTGTAACATTTTTAATCGGGTAACGCCAATGCTAATAAACCAGCACATATCATGATGAGACGTGTCTGGATAGAAAACTGCCTGAAAATTAACTTGACTTAGGGCATTATGACATAAAACATGAAAATACTTAAATTAAAAGTCAACTGTAGATTATGGCCTGGGTCCAAGCAATGTAGTGTAGTAGTGGAAAAGTGGAAAAGTAATTTTATTTCAACTACGTAATTACCCCTTTTCAACACCACATGCCTGTATAATGGTGTTGGCAAAACGTATATATCCAGATGACCCGGCTCGTGACGAGCCGTCTCATCAGGATCTACACTTTTTGTTTCATAATTTTTTTTAGAACACAACACACTCTTTTCATAAATGGAATAGTCTGAAAATCATTTTGTGACGATTGGATTGGTTGCAAAATTGACATATCACAATTCATTCCAGTTACATATGGGTGAAAGTGGTAAAAGCTTCCCAAAGATTCTATTCGTAACTGTATATGACCTTCTTGCTGAATGAACGTAAGACCCCAGTCAATGAATGTAATGAACTGAAACAACATTATTTGACAAGTCTAGATTTACGTCATGACAACCCGTTGTTTTTTACAGTATTGCGAGCAGTGTAGAAGATATATATTTCCCCGCGGCCAAACGTACCCGGACAGACTCGCGCTGTTCCAACTCGTCCACCCACGGTAAGTACTCCAACGTGGAAACACACATGACTCTTTCACTAGCCCCACATTGACTGTATGCACGTTCGACTTGGTATTGCTATACTTTTGTGAGTGTTGTCTGATACCTTCGACACCAAATTGTACTAGCCTGTACATGTATTTGCTGCCGAAAGTCACTGAAGTAGCTGACTGCTATCAGTGACTCGTTATATCATAAATAAAGTGGAACCTCTCTAACCGAACGGCAAGAAAACACATGTGATCTTGTTTGAGATGATTTTCTTAATCATTTATCTCAGGTGATAAAGCCTGTTCGCACACAACGATGACTCGGAATGATCAAATGACTGATTTAGAGTAAAACCTCTCTATAGTCTGTTTCACGAAAGCTGCCCAAATGTTTAAAAACGCTTTGCCCAATTTCTCATGATACGGCTTTCTTATAGACAATTCAAAAACAATGTTATTTTCGATAATATAAATTAATGGAAAATTTAAGAATGAGCCTTTTTATTTCGTGAAATTTTGTCAAATATTGATTTTATTGCGCAAAAACAATTTCCCCATGTTAAATCCCCATAGACATATTCACGGAATTTCAGAAATATTGGACCGATTTTTATTAAAATTTAACTTTTGTTTTCTTAGTTAGATCATATCCAAGTTATCTAGTCCGGTTTCGGAGTCAATTTCCAAAATTTTACGTTTTTTTACTCCTCCCACACTCCCTTACCTCTTTTTTTCCCCCATGTTAAATTCCCATAGAGAAATCAATTTTTCGTAATAAAATCAATATTTGACCAAATTTCACGAAATAAAAAGAAGGCTCATTCTTAATTTTTCCTTTAATTTAATATCAAAAGAAATCTTGTTTTTGAATTGTTTATATAGCCGTAAAATTTGGGCAGCTTTCGTGAAACAGACTATAAGCCGGTCACTTATACCATAAACAGATTGGCATGTGTACATACAATTTATCAGGGTCTAAAGGTGACGCCAATGATGTCAGCATGCGCTGGCAGTTGTCAATATTGTATTTTATCCCGTCAACACAGTGCGTATGTGCCGTGAAACACGTTGCCGTGAAACATTTTTGATATCCTGTCAATACGATCTACTCACTGCGTATGAATATGTGCGGTTGCTGGGATTATTTCTTTGCATTTTAAAGCCATGTATATGTGTTGACGGGATAAATAGAATAGTAGGTTAGTGCCGTGAATGGGAAAAAATATCTGGCGCGGCACGGAAACGGGATGTGCTCGGCAGAGCCTCGCCCATCCCGTTTCCTGAGCCTTGCCAGATATTTTTTCCCATTCACGGCACTAACCTACTATTCTCTATTGACGCCAATGATGTCAGGCATGCGCTGGCAGTTGTCAATATTGTATTTGAATGTATTTGAATGTATTTGAATGTATTTGCAGTGTTGCTGTACGTGAGAGAACCCCATGAGTCCGTGTATACGGCTTTGATGTTGCGGATACCGACTTTATCGGGATTCTTACAAGCGGTATGTTGGTCGTGTTGTTTGTTTCATCAGGTAGCCTGCCCTGTATTGGCCGTATACGTACTGACTGATAACATATCGTTGCAAGCCACGGAATTCCTACACGTTTCCTAGACTCGCCTGACAAACTTGATATCACAATACACTAGCATGATATTTTCTTTCTATTGTATTGTCATACTTGCGACAATATTAAGGACAAGGATGGGTTGTGGTCTAGGGGTTAGAATACATGACTTCAAATCTGGTGCGTGAGAGTTCAAACATCGCCTTATGCATCACAATACATTCATAGTATTTCTATTCCATTGGCCTGCGGATGAGAGTTTTAACTGCGGTCCCGTCTCTCTTTGACCTTAGCTGTTGCTGGACGTTAAACCCATTCAATTTCCCATTGGTATTTTTGAAAATAAAATGTAACCATTGGAAGGAGGGGTGTGTTTATCTACGATACTTCACATGCTCCGATTTTTACTCTGCATGCTAGCGGTGGAAATATTCGCCAAACGAATTAGAAGCATATGTTTTATTTTTCTCTGTAAATGTGTCTTGACATTTCATTATAATTGAATCCTTAGGACTCAATTATAATAAAATTCCAAGACATATTCATGATATTTACGGGGAGAAATACAAGAAAATATGATTAATTTTTGTCCGCTAGTTTTGAACTATTTATAGCCCCCAAGTTTCCCAGTTAATTATGTAATTATTCCTGCTATTTGATATTCCTATATGATACTAATAGCTAACGTTTATCTTTTGACTGAATCTGCGGTTATGATTTAGACAGTAGCTAAGTGCGGTCTTTCTGATTGGACTACAGGGGCCCGTTTCACTAAACTTCTTATGACTAAAATCTTCGTAAGTGCAAATTTAGAATCGTATGGAAATTTCAATTGATGGATTTACATTTATTGAGCATAGGCTGCATATGCAGCCTATGCTCAATAAATGTAAATCCAATATATGTTTACAAGAAAAAGTTGTTAATGTGAAATTTACAGACTATCATAATTTTGCACTTAACAACATTTTAGTCGTAGGAAGTTTAGTGAAACGGGCCCCAGGTGATTGATACATTGATACATGGACATAATTCATTTTGAACGTTTTGTATTTATTTTTTCCAGATTGAAGAGAAGTATAACGTCCCAGTAAGGAAAGTTAAAAATTCATACAAGCGTTCAAAGACGGGGTAAGTGTGTTTGGATAGAATTGTGCTGCTGCATGTACCTGTTGTACGGTTGCCTGGGAGATTACACCAACCACCAGTGATACTATACTTACTGTCTGTTTCACAAAACTTGCCCAAATTGTACGGCCATCTACTCAACGCAAAAACAGTATTTTTTTCGATAATATTAAATTTTATCAAAATTTAAGAACGATCGAGCCTTCTGTTTATTTCGTGAATTCTTGTCAAATACATGTATTGACTTTATTACGAAAAAAAGATTTGTCTATGGGAATTTCACATGGGGGAAAATGAAGTGGAGGAGCTGCAGGACAGTCAAAAACTTCACTCCGAAAATGACGTAACTAAGAAAACAAAAGTTAAATTTTGAAAATCGGTCCAGTATTTCTGAAATTCGAAAAGTGTCCCCATGTTAAATACCCATAGACTTATTCACTCTGTGAAGATGTCTATATGGATTTAACATGGGGAAATTTTTTTTTCACAATAAAATCAATATTTGACCGAATTTCACGAAATAAAAAGAAGGCTCATGCTTAAATTTTGCTTTTATTTAATATTATCGAAATAAATATTGTTTTTGTATTGTTTATATAGTCGTAAAATTTGGGCAGCTTTCGTGAAACAGACAGTGAATACAGATTTGATATGATGTGTATTAAATAGAGTTTATTCAACTATCATTTTGAAATACCGGAATAAATTGTATATTACATGCTCATCGAAAATTGTGAAATTTGCTTTTTTGACGTGAGCGTATGAATTGTTTCTGCGTTGTAAATGACGTCAAAACGTGACCTCAAATACGTCTGGCGAACGTCTAGGAGGAAATATTTTAATTGAATCCCTCCAGAATTACGGTACATTGTAAATCACTGGGTAGCATGTAATATACGAGTTCACTCATTTCACATGAAACAACACTGCGCATGAAATTCATCAACGAATTTAATAAATGTCACTAATAATGTTATATAGAGAATATTAGTATAGTGTCATGAACGTGAATAAATATCTGTCGAGGCTGAGAAATCAGGATGGGCGAGGCTTGCCGAGCACATCCTGATTTCCAGCCGAGTCAGATATTTATTCACGTTCATGACACTATAATAATATTCTATTTATCCCGTTAACCACATCAAAGTTGTTCAAATGTCTCATAAGTTTGTCTTCTGAAGCGACAAGATTATCGTGTTACGTCATTCACATAATGACGTAACGTCATACATAATGACGTATCTACTAGACGTGAACGAGAAAAAATACACGTACCTGCTTTTCACGTCTAGTAGCGACATAGTTGACGGATAAATTCCATTTATTGCATAAGCACATATTTATAATTCAAAGCTGTACTGCTTATGGAACATGTCTTCTGTGTCGGGCTCATTTGCACATTGTTTACACTAGTGCATTATGATTTGTATTACACTGTGTTGATACGCTGTTAAATCCCATTTTATGCAATAAATACAAATATACATATATGACAAATACACGTTTCTTAACTATTAATCAGATAACCATTCAAACACTACATACTGCAGTGATTGTAAATTAGACTATCCCGTCGACACAGTGCGTATGTGCCGTGAAACACGGTGCCGTGAAACGTTTTTGATATCCTGTCAATACGACCTAATCACTGCGTATGAATATGTGCGGTGGCTGGGATTATCTTTTTTCATTTTAAAGCCATTAGTAGGTGTTAACAGGATAAATAGAATAGTATGTTAGTGCCGTGAATGGGAAAAATATCTGGCGTTGCTCGGAAACGTGATGTGCTCGGCAGAGCCTCGCCCATCCCGTTTCCTAAGCCTTGCCAGATATTTTTTCCCATTCACGGCACTAACCTACTATTCTCTATATAACAGTTGTCAACAGCCATTGGCTGTTTGTAGAAGGTGGCTGTTGTATGGATTAAATATAGAGGTATGAATGTTCAATTGTGATATGCAATTTATAGTGGCTGTTACATATAGGGTGTTCTTGTAGAGAGGTGGCAATTCGGACAGGTTATACTGTACAGTGAAACCTCGGAAACCCGAATAACAAGAAACATACGTGATCATAATTTCGATGGGTGTCTTGGTCATTTATCTCGGGTGATAATGCCTGTTCATGATCGTATAGCACACAACTATGGCTCTGAATAATCAAATGCCTGATTTACAGTGAAACCGCGCTAAGCCGGACACCCTGGGGACCTCACAGGGTTTCCGGGTTTGCGATGTTTCACTATCTATTATACACCGGTCATATGAGCATGCATGTAAGTTAAGTTATGGTACATGTAATAATGAACAATCATAATAAATTATACAAATATGTTTCGGTGTCATTCTCCTGCACATGCGTGAATGTTTTTGTTGTAGAATCCTTATCCGACTGGACGACAACATTATCCGCCATTACTCCCACGAATCCACCTTCGTCATAGAGTTCTCACACGTCAGCGAGGACCAGGATATGGAAATCGTCATGTCGGAGTACGACGTCGTCTCATCCTAGTCAAACTTCAATCATCGGTATAGAATAGCTTTGAAAACGGGTTACTGCTGCCGTTGGCGTTAATTTTAGCGGGAGTTGTCAGTTTTGCATTACAGTGGGGTCAGCGTGTGAGTGCACACACGAACGAACACGACAGGTTGGTTCCAACCTGTCGTGTTCGTTCGTGTGTGCACTTACACGCTGACCCCACTGTACGTTGCATCGTTTATTGTCGTTGTATTGACTACTATTGTTCGCCCCACTTTTTAAGCCAATCAATGGACAACATGGTGCTCCAATTATTGCACATATTGCAACGTGTAACCCAAATAAGTTACATATTACCAGATTTAATTATTAACTGTTTGACAGGAAATGATAGTCTGTAAATTTCACATTAACAATGTTTTCTTGTAAACGTTTATTGGATTTACATTTATTGAGCATAGGCTGCATAGGCATTTGTACGGAGCCTCGCAGGGGACATGGATTCTTTTATTAATTCGTTCCCACGAAATAACAATTCGTTCCCTCAATTTCACAATTCGTTCCCTCGAATTAACAATTCGTTCCCATGATATAAAATTCGTGGGAACGAATTGTTAAATTGAGGGAGCAAATTGTTATTTCGTGGGAACGAATTAATAAAAAAAGAATTATACTTCCCATGCGGGGCTCCGTACATTTGTGTGCCAACAGGTCACATTTTCTTGTTATTTTTCAGTGTTAGCCGGTTGCTAAGCTATATCTACATGCATTGAATGTATAGTGTATTTAAAAGGTACATGCCCACTCAGTAGAGACAGACTGTTCTTTATATCAGAGATATCATCTAAGACATGTTCTGGCAAAACAAACATTAATTCACCATTATCCCACACATTGATTGGCATTATTATACATTTCATATCCGATATATATTTTCATACTGATATCAGGGGCAATAACCGTGTTTCCTTAAAACGTTAACAGACATTACTATGTATTCTATGTATTTACTTTTTGATGTGCAATGATCATACATTTTATCTGTCGAAAAAAAAAATTCAGGTGACGCATTTAATTAGTATAAATAATTAAAAAATATCATGCCTCATTTGCATATGAAAATAGTCTGATACCACCGCCCATCACTATCAGTAAAATGAATATTACTTAATGATTATATCTGTATAGCAGGCACTCGTAATTTTTAGAACTGCTGGAATAGTGACACAATTATACACTTAGTTAATTCCTGTAAAGAACATTGTGTGCCTACTGAGTGGGAATTAACCTTTAACCTTGCCTATATGTGAAAAAACAACTTGTACCGATGTTACAATGTACACTCATTTCATGACAACACATTCATCATTAGTCTGGGTCGATGGGCCGCAAAGCACCATTTCATTCCATTTATCATCAGGCACGCATCTCAGTCTTTAAATTGTACCTGCATATGTATAAATTGATTCAAAAGTGTGTATATTCGCTTATTCTGCTATACATGTACCAATACTGAAGTCATGACATGTGTTGTACATATGTTATACATGTATAAACAGAACGTATAATTTTCTATTTTTGTATCCGAAGTTTATAAAAGAATACATTGTTCTTCCGTCCAGCAGAGAATTATCGAACATATTGTTACAGTGGAACATCTCCAAACCGGACACCCTTCGGGGTGTCCGGTTTGGAGAGGTTCCATAGTAATTTGGGTATATGACCATTCCATGACTAGATATATTGTGTTCGTGCTACAGGTATACATTTATAATCATGTACTTAAGCCACCAGCCTTGCATACGTGACTCAACAGTCACCATGACGGGCATGGGCTTATTGTTTGTACGTACCCCGAAAATTAAATCTGGCTAGTTATAATTGCCACCCTATCCATTTGTCTGTCTGTCTGTCCGTCCGATATTTGCGTTACAGTTTTCGGCTACATACTATGTTTTAAATGACCGTAAGTCTAATTTCCTCGAGACGTGATAGTTTTAGTTATTTGTCATCATCTTAATTTTCATTTTATAGCCCACTCAAATCCATTAAGTTTTAAAGGGGTATATCAGGATTTTTAAAAAGAAATATTATTAAAAATTCATCATGGCCCTGTGTAAAGCGGTTTAATTGAAGATATATGACGTCTCTAAGACTGCTGAGTTGTTTTAATTTTCACCGATATCGGTATACTGAATTTTCACCGATATCGGTACATAAGTATCAGATTTTCTATCTTGTTGAACCGATATGTACATGTATGTACCGAAATGGGTGACCATAGAAACAAGACAGCAGTCCTAGTATCGTCATATATCTTCAATTAAACCACTTTACAGGCCATGATGAAAACATGTTATTATTTTTTATAGTATTTTTTTTAAAAACAAATCTTGATATTCCCTTTTAAGGGTCCACTTTGGACGCTCTGTAAACAGCTTTAAATGTTTACACACCACAGTAAACGCATCAATCCATTTTAATGCTTACATGTAATTATTCGTAAATTGCTTTTGACTATGTGCTTACAAAGCTTTCTATATGTAGATAGATCACTTGTATGGAACGCCGAATCTACACAAACTCAAGTAATTAATGCGATCTCTAAATAATTAGAGCTAGCACCAACTCATTTGAAGAGCGCTCTAAATCAATTGGAGCTAGCTCTAAATATTTAATGCTAGCTCTAATTATGCTAGCTCTAAATATTTAATGCTAACTCCAAATGATGTAGAGCTCTTCAAATGATTTGGAGCTAGCTCTAAATATTTATTGCTAGCAATAATTATTTGAGTTTATGTATATTTGGCGCTCCAAGAACTTGAGAGTACCTATCAATACTCAATTATATAAACACCTTCACTAGTTATAGACACAGGCACCATTTCATTGTATATATACATGTACGTAGTAGCAACATTTATCCCGTCAACACAGTGCGTTTGTGCCGTGAAACACGGTGCCGTGAAACATTTTTGATATCCAGTCAATACCATTTTTGCATTTTACAGCCATTTGTAGGTGTTGACGCGATAAATAGAATAGTAGCTTAGTGCCGTGAATGGGAACAAATATCTGGCGCGGCACGGAGCCTCGCCCATCCCGTTTCCTGAGCCTTGCCTGATATTTTTTCCCATTCACGGCACTAACCTACTATTCTCTATATATGGACCCACACAACTACAATTCGAATTATATTCTGCAGTATACTATTTACTATCTCTATTTACACTGCCCATAAATTCATCATGGAAACGCCCATTCAACGTAATGCGTTTACATTCCAGTTTGATAGATTAGACCCACATGACGTCGCGCCATGTTGTTGATTGGTTAAAGTTCGTTGCGACAAAATTACCTAAAACCAGATTATTCTTAATTTTACCACCATGTTTGGTTATTTACATTTCTGAATCTATTAAAAAATGCATTGTCAATATAAGTTAAATAAAACCATGGGCTGTTTCATTTACTGGGGTGTATAATATATTTGGTCTGCTTAAAGTTTGCGAGGAGTCCGTCCTTCGGACTCCACGCACTTTAAACAGACCAAATGTATTATACACCCCAGTAAACGAAATAGCCCATGGTTTTATTCCTTAAATGTGTGTTTCCATAAAATATATTCAATGCACACGTAGGTAAAACGTAGTTAGTGCCTTAACCCTTAACATGCAGGAAACAAAACGTGTCGCCTGTTATTGTTTCGTATTTAGTTGTTCTTCGAAATAAATCATGGCTTGGCAGCACTTTCCATTGGAAAAGATTCTAAAGTGCTGGCATACTCAAGTTTAGTTGAATCATTTTGAAAATAAGAAATAATTATCAGACGACAACAATTGATTCGGCATTGTAAGGGTGCAACTATATTACTTGTATATGTATAGAGAATATCATGTAACTTAGGTAATAGTGGCTTCATTTCTCCGGAATATATTTGCAACGAACCTATTCGATTCGGCTCATATTTAAGGGTGGGAATTGACTCGAACACCTTCCATACCCGGAGCAACGAACCTGGGGCCCGTTTCACTAAACTTCTTACGACTAAAATTTAGAATCGTCTGGAAATTTCAATTGATGGGTTTACATTTATTGAGCATAGGCTGCATATGCAGCCTATGCTCAATAAATGTAAATCCAATATTTGTTTACAAGAAAAAGTTGTTAATGTGAAATTTACAGACTATCATAATTTTGCACTTACGAACATTTTAGTCGTAGGAAGTTTAGTGAAACGCGCCCCTGCTTATTTTGAATTTATAAATATGTATTTATTTTACATTGCTTTGTTGGTAGCATGTGTTCAATATGCTGTGACTCGTATTCAGCAATAAGTATATATCTTACATGAGTGATGATTTAATATGAAACGAGACTCTGCAGAGTTTCATAAACATCAACATAACGAGTTTAATAAACATATACAATCAACACAAATGTGATTACATGTACATGTGCATGTATTGCATAAGCACATCATCGTTATTTGGAGCTGTACTGATTACCTAATATGTTTTCTGTAGCGGGCTAATTTGCATAATTATTACACTAGTGTATTATGATTTTTAATGCATTGTGTTATTAAACTGTGAATGCTCATTTTATGCAATAAGTATGCTTATAATACTCGTCATCAGCATAATACTCGCAGTCGTGTACTGTGAAGTTTATCCAACATATTGCAATCTGGTCGGGTTCTACACCGCTCACGAAAACGACAAACCAATAGTTTACACAACTACCAAAGTCACATTCTAAGAGAAGTGGGTGGTCGGGCGAAAGCGTAAATTCACGGTAGGTGATCCTCCTTATAGGAATCAGAATTTTCCAGGTTTTGCCCTCAGGTGCAGTGGGATCAGCGTGTAAGTGCACACACGAACGAACACGACAGGTTGGAACCAACCTGTCGTGTTCGTTCGTGTGTGAACTTACACGCTGACCCCACTGTACGTTCTTATCTTTGGCGCTTTAGTTACCTGGGAGTTGAATTGGGTTATTACCCATTATAAAAGTAGTAAGATTATTACTGATCCTACTGCTTTTGGGAGGGGCCAAGTGATTCTGGTGTGGCGAGGACCTGGCATCAGATCAGGATTATTCTGATTTCAGGGCTGAATATATATATTTTTTATTTTAAATATTCAGTTCTGATTTTGGGATTCCCCCCCCCCATTTGTACATGTACTTGAACATGTACATGTACTTGTACAGGTAATATATGGGATTTAGTACTACACCCATTGACCCGGCCTTAAATGACCTTAGCTGTTGATAGGCTGTTAGACCCCAACAAACGATATTACACTGTAAAATGGTCACATAATATAGAGTGGGTGGTTGGTCGGGCGAACGCGACGGTGTAAATTAATGGTAGGGGTTCCCCCTTATAGGAATCACGATTTGCCTAGTTTGACCCTCAGGTACGTTTTTATCTTTGGCTCATTTGTTACCTGGGAGTTGAATTGGGTTATTGCCCATTATAAAAGTAGTAATATTATTACTGATCCTACTGATTTTGGGAGGGGGCCAAATGATTCTGGTGTAGCGTGAACTTGGCACCAGATCAAGATTATTCTGATTTCAGGGCTGAATATATAGGTAGATTTTTTATTGTAAATATTCAGCTCTGATTTTGGGAGTTTTCCCCCATTGGTACATGTACTTGAACATGTACTTGTACAGGTAATATAATGGATTTAGTACTAAACCCATTGACCCGGCCTTAAATGACCTTAGCTGTTGATAGGCCGCTAAACCCCAACAAACAAACACATACTATAGATGTTTTACAACAGTTACTGCTTTAAATGTGCATACTATGAGGTCTTATGATGACAATTATAATAATTGTCATCACGTTCCAGCTACATTAAATTGATATTAACTTACACATTCCCGGATATTAATAGTTATTTTGAATATTGACTTTTATCCCGTCATGTGCCATGAAACACGGTGCCGTGAAACATTTTTGATATCCTGTTCATACGACCTAATCACTGCGTATGAATATGTGCGGTGGCTGTGGTTATTTGTATTGCATTTTAAAGCTATTTGTAGGTGTTGACGAGATAAATAGAATAGTAGGTTAGTGCTGTGAATGGGAAAGAATATCTGGCGCGGCACCGAAACGGGATGGGCGAGGCTCTGCCGAGCACATCCCGTTTCCTAAGCCTTATCAGATATTTTTTCCCATTCACGGCACTAACATACTATTCTCTATTTCTCCACTTTTGTGTTGTTTATGTTGACGGTGACTTACATTGTGTTGATGGCATTACAATATGTGTTGATAACATTCCATTACGTTGGGACAAAAGCATAACCATGACAGTTTACTGTTGAAATATTATAATACATGTTTATATATTTTACTATGATGGAAAACTCCGTTGATCCTGAAAATAATAAAAAACAATACATTTTAAATTATTAGTTACATGTATTTGTCTTTCAATAAATTACTTCATTTCGGATTACTGTTTTGTGCATACGATATTTATATCAGCCTCGGTGTATGCGGCATCCAGATGGCGGCCATTTTGTGTTTATTGTTCAGTACAATTCTTGGCATTTCAATAACAAGGTGTATGATGACGTGGTACTAACAACAAAACAAGTACTGAAATTTCCAGAATCCATCTGATTCAAAGTACGTATTCTTTTATAGTGTCCTTATTACGCAACGGATGTTGATGAAATATGGCGCATCAAACGCGTCTTGTTAAGCTGCATTTGGTAAGCTGCATTCTGGCCCAAACTTATGTCGTTTTTGTGAAGCATCGATTTCCGTGTCTCCGACACGGAAATGGATGCTTCGCAAAAACTACATAAGTGTGCCAAACTCCCTGGACCACCAAATGCAGCTCATGAAGACGCGTTTGCAGCGCCATATTTCATCAAAATCCGTTGCATATTAAGGAAACTATCTATTAATATACTTACTTTGGAGTGGGCGAAGTTGTTGTTGTTGTAATCACGTGATCATGCACCTTGAATAAATATGTTTGCATATCAGAAAGATGGGGACTTCCTTACAGGGTTAATTATATGTTCAGTTGTTTTATTTGTAGCAATATACATCTTGTAGTGATTGAATTGTAAATTAGAAATATACCCGAATCCAGGATTACCTCCCTTTTTCGCCGATATTTGTTTCTAAAAAAATATTATAAGAATGAACGGCCTTTTTGTGGAATTTATCGGTGTATAAACTTGGAAAAGTCGCCGGAATACTGGACGAAGGCCGGAAGGCCTCGTCCAGTATTCCCTGACTTTTCCAAGTTTATATCCCCGATAAATTCTACAAAAAGGCCATTCATTCCTTAATTCCAGCATTTTCCGTTTTCTTAAGAATTATTTTAACTGCGCCTCACGGTTACGGAAAGTAGTTCGGCGTGGGAGTTTACTGGGATATAAATTTTGGACAGAGACTTGCTACGGGCCAATCAAATGTTAGGGAATTGAGTAAATATGTGCTGGAATTATATGATATTAATTAATGACGTCGAAAGTTGACAATAATTTCACAGCTCATGCGGACTTCAATTCCAAATGCGATCTAAAATTTATGCCAAATGTCAACGTCGTTTACGGAAAATGTGGCTGATTTTCGGAATCTATATCGGCGATTCGTTAAGGGGAGATAATTCCAGATCCGGTTAATTACATGTACCGCTGTTTTGTACTCGTTAGCGTTTAGTTTAGAATTATTGATGAACTATAGAACAAATACATTGTTAACCCTTACACGCTACTCACAACAATTGTCGTCCGCTGTTGCTTTTATATCTTGCCTTATTTCTCAATAAAAAACATGGTTTGACAGCACTTCAGAATCATTTCCAATGGAAATGATTCTGAAGTGCTGTCAAAGCATGTTGTAAATTATTATAAAGTGCTGTCAAAGCATGTTTTTGATGATGAAAATGGAAAATAGAAAATAAACAGCAGACGACAACAAAATTAAGATAGCGGTCTAAGGGTTAATACACTACATATTCTGCCGTCTTTAAAGATACTGTTAATCAGAGTACATTGTATGTTATTATATGTAAGTATATGCAACTGTTATATTACAGTAGCCCGAGTTAGGGCACTGTTGCGCGTTTCACTAAACTTCGTACGACTAGAATGTTCGTAAGTGCAAAATTACGATAGTCTGTAAATTTCTATAGTCTACGTTTTCTTGTAAACAAATATTGGATTTACATTTATTGAGCATATGCTGCATATCCAGACGATTCTAAATTTGCACTTTCGAAGATTTTAGTCGTACGAAGTTTAGTGAAACGGGCCCCTGTTGTTACATAATACATATCATTGACAGTTCAGTCCCCATGTTTGTTGCTTGCTTGTTCATAGTACCTGTTGTTGTCTCAGATTTTATAGTCCTGTTTTGTCATAAAACATATCAAATAGAAATTATGAAACCATGATCTATTGTGTTGTATTCATTTTAGATCCACTTGTCATAGTGTTTATGCGCCCATGGATTTTTCAATGCCCCCACCCCCACCCCCCCCCCCCCCCCCCCCCCCCCCCCCCCCCCCCCCCCCCCACCCCCTCCCCCCCCCCCCCCCCCACCCCCCCCCCCCCCCCCCCTCAATGGGAAATGGGTAGCAGAGCGAGGGTGATCGGTCGGCATCCACTGGGATTTAGAGTTTTGCATGATTCTCGATGTTTAATTTATATTGGTCTAAGGGATGATGGAGCAGCACTAGCTGCATATCCGATTCACCTGGGTATCACATGGGTATTTATATGCTTGTCTAATTCCCACTAGGGATTTTAAGTCAAATTCACTGTATATGTACACGTATTTTATGGTACGAAAACTGGTGGGTTTGGGTAATTATGTCTCCCCCATGAAATGGGGAGACATATTGTTTTGGCTTGGTTGTCCGTCTGTCCGTCCGTACGTCCGTCCGTCCGTCCGTCTGTCCGTCACAAAATTTGTGTCGTGCATATCTCCAAATGTTTTTGAGTTACAGTCGTGAAACTTTACATGAATACTTTTCATCGTGTGAAATTGCGCACCTGGGGGTTTTAGATGCGGATTCATCCTGTATTTACGGAGTTATGGCCCTTGACTTACCGAAAATTGGGGATTTTCAACTTGTGTTGCGCGTATCTCCAAATTTATTTCAGTTAGGGTCGTGAAACTTTACAGGAATACTGGTCATCGTGTGAAGTTGCGCACCTGGGGTTTTAGATGCGGATTCATCCAGTATTCACGGAGTTATGGCCCTTGACTTAGTGAAATGTGGGGATTTTCAACTTGTGTCGCGCGTATCTTCAAACGTATTTCAGTTACAGTCACGAAACTTTACAGGAATACTGGTCATCGTGTGAAGTTGCGCACCTGGGGTTTTAGATGCGGATTCATCCAGTATTCACGGGGTTATGACCCTTGGCTTAGTAAAAAGTGGGGATTTTCAACTTGTGTCGCGCGTATCTCCAAAAGTATTTCAGTTACAGTCACGAAACTTTACAGGAATACTGGTCATCGTGTGTGACCTGAGTTGCGCACCTTGGGTAGATTGAAAAATACAGCATTTCTTTGTGGAGGTTGGCGCACCTTGGGTTTTAGATGCGGATTCATCCTGTATTTACGGAGTTATGGCCCTTGACTTAGTGAAAAGTGGGGATTTTCAACTTGTGTCGCGCGTATCTCCAAATGTATTTCAGTTAGAGTCGTGAAACTTTACAGGAATACTGGTCATCATGTGAAGTTGCGCACCTGGGTTTTTAGATGCGGATTCATCCTGTATTCACGGAGTTATGGCCCTTGACTTAGTGAAAAGTGGAGATATTCAACTTGTGTCGCGCGTATCTTCAAAAGTATGCAGAAAATACAAGGTAGCTACATATATGCTGTTGCTGCCTTAAATTCTACTTTTCCAAGTCCTGATAACATGCAGTAGTGGTATTGGGGAGACATATGTTTTTGTCTGAAAATCAATCCTCTAGTTTAATACGTTTTAATATGTTTTTGTCGCGCCTGCTTTAGCAGACTATAGTCGTCACTTTTTCTGTCGTTGTCGTCGGTGTCGTCGTCCGCGTCAACAAGTGTCAAAAGGTTTGTACGTGGGTGGTTGGTCGGGCGAACGTGACGGCGTAAACTAACGGTTGTCCGTAGCAGTTTTATAAACACATGTTTATTTCATGAAATAAGGGTTCGCAGTGTAATAACAGTGTATTAAAATCGCAATACACTGGTGTAATAAATGGAAAACTACCTTGGAATTCACATATCAACTGGATATGCCTCTTCATGGGATAAGTTTCACTGTTCAGTTCAACGCAATGAGGGATCGTAGCTAGTTATCTCCCTTTGCACATATATTTATAGAGATCCGGTCCTATGCTGTATTCAGCGTTTATTTCTTACTGAATATCACTTAAAAAGGAGTTTTGCGAGCAGAGTAGACTCAGATCAGACTGTGCAGTCTGATCTGAGTCTACACTGATTGTAAAAACATTATTAAGTGTGAAAATACGAATCTGGCAAATAATGTATTCCCAGATCAGGGGCCCGTTTCACTAAACTTCTTACGACTAAAATGTTCGTAAGTGCAAATTTCACATTAACAATGTTTTCTTGTAAACAATTATTGGATTTACATTTATTGAGCATAGGCTGCATATGCAGCCTATGCTCAATAAATGTAAATCCATAAATTGAAATTTACAGACGATCTTAAATTTTAACTTAATTAATAAGTTTAGTGAAACGAGCCCCTGCTTGCTTAGATGTGAACATGTAGGATGATCTGGACCAACATTAGTGTAAATCACTATATTCACTCCTACTCCTTTTCACAACATATCATGCTTCGCCAATTCACTCGAAACTTCACATATGTGTTCATCATCATCCCATATTTTCATTATATGCCCAGCGCGTGCGGCCCGTGTGCCCCATGTCAAGGTCAAATTACTTACACATTTGGATTTAGGTTCAAGTTGTTTAGAACATTATATCTCTGAAACCGCTTCGCAAATTCACTCGAAACTGCACATGCGTCTTCATCATCATCGATATGTTTATTCTGTTCCCTACCCAAGCGACCCCTCTACCCAATGTCAAGGTAAACTTACTTTGATTTTGTTTAAATTAATCGATAGTATATGTACGGGGTAAAGCTTTTTTAACATTAAAAGTGTTTTAGTACTATCAGTTGCCTCTGCGGGTAGGACATGCGGGCTGCGGCCATTTAGTTTAGAAATCAATATCAACGAAAACTCGTCAATGCGATAAGGCGGGTAATACCAGAGACGAGCTCATCGAATACCTGCAAGAACGTGACCCGCCATAACAAAAATGTAGTTTTGAGTTTTTGACCAGAGTAGCTCCGAATAGCTTCTATGCGCATGGGCATATGTGGCTACACTGGTCGTACATTTCACAAGTCCCGTTTACATGTACCAGCCAGTTACCCATTCAAAGTGAAATTGAAACTTTTGTTTTGATTGAAGAATTTATCAACGTAATCTGTGACAACGGACACGCATAGTAGGCTAACTTTTGTTTTCACAATGCATTTGTGTGATTATAATACCATTGTATGACTGTATACTTTATTAAACTAATATTGAAGGATAAACGGCTTAAATAATGACCTGTATCATCCGTGGCAAGGGCAATTAATCAGGGATAGAATTAACACAGGATTATGCCGGGAGTAAGTACAGTATACGTATAATATAAACATGATAAATACTTATTGGTTGCAGTGAAGTAGAAAGTTAGAAGCACTATGGTTCAGGGGCCCGTTTCACTAAACTTCGTACGACAAAGAAGTTCGTAAGTGCAAATTTCTGATCGTCTGAAAATTTCAATTGATGGATTTAGATTTATTGAGCATGCAGCCTATGCTCAATAAATGTAATTCCAATAAAGTTTTACAAGAAAACATTGTTAATTTACAGCATATCATATGTTTGCACTTACGAACATTTTAGTCGCACTAAGTTTAGTGAAACGGCCCCCAGATCATGTCTCAGATATACAATATAAAAAGTATGTTTTTGTTGTTATTTTTGCCTTTATAGACTGTAAATGATATACTTGTACATTGTATATCAGTAGAATTATTTCAATTTTAGACACTAGTTGAAATCATTTGTGGCTGTGATTGGGGAAATGGGGCTTATTGGTTTTGTAACAACTGCAGATCCAGATCAGCCTGTGCGTCCGCACAGTCTGATCAGTATCTGCACTGTTCGCCATTCCATCAATGAAACACCCACCCACCATGCTTCTAACAAGCCGTATAGAGTGTTATCCGGCTACAGGAGTGTGCTGTCAGTAACCTATTTCAGTAACCTATTTCAGTAACCTATTTCAGTAACCTATTTCAGTAACCTATTTCAGTAACCTATTTCAGTAGCCTATTTCAGTAGCCTATTTCAGTAGCCTATTTCATCAACATTGCAAAGTATACTTTAGTAGCAAAGTATACTTTGAGGGAGAAATTTTCAATTTTATGAGAAATTTATTAATTTTTATTATACTGAATTTATTACATTATCACAGCCAATTTGGCTGTGATAATGTAATAAATTCAGTATAATAATTCTGCATACTTGTAATCATGAAATATATGCATTGGTTAGTTCTATATGAAATAATGCATTTCAGGAAAAATAAATGATTACTCCCTCAAAGTATACTTTGCTAGTAAAGTATACTTTGCAATGTTGATGAAATAGGCTACAGGAGCTATACTGGTCACAAATCCCATAAGCCCCATTTCCCAGTCACATATGAGACGCCATGTGATTTTGTACCTTCGAGCATCTGCGTAAATACGCTTACAAACTTTACAATATTTTTCATAAATAAAGTACATGCACTCTGAAATTTTATCAACTTTTGACACCATTTACGGAAAATATTGTAAATTTTGTAAACGTATTTCATGAAATTACGCAGATGTCCGAAGGTACAAAATCACATGACGTGTCTCATATATGGATGCATAAATAGAGAATAGTAGGTTAGTGCCGTGAATGTGAAAAAAATATCTGGCAAGGCTTAGGAAACGGGATGGGCGAGGCTCTGCCGAGCACATCCCGTTTCCGTGCCGCGCCAGATATGTTTTCACATTCACGGCACTAACCTACTATTCTATTTATCCCGTCAACATCTACAAATAGCTTCAAAATGCAATAGAAATAACCCCAGCCACCGCACATATTCATACGCAGTGATTATGTCGTATTGACAGGATATCAAAAATGTTTCACGGCATCGTGTTTCACATACGCACTGTGTTGACGGGAAAAATGAAAGTTGACATTATGAATCCGGTATGCGTAGTCAAATACATGTAAATGTAACATGATGTATGTGTGTTTTGCAACAATGTCAATATGATTTATGATTCATTACAGTGAACTACAGTGGATCCTCTCTAAACAAATAAAACAGCTGTGATCTTATATTTTATAAGTTGCTTGGCCATTTATGGCAGGTGATAATATCTGTTCGTGGTCGCATAGCACACAACAATGATCAAATGCATGTAAATGTTTAGTATGTTTTAAATTGAGATACACTGAAATATCTCTAAGTCGGACACACTTAGGACCTCCCAGCGTGTCCGGTTTAGAGAGGTTTCACTGTGTATCAATTTAAAACTTATTAAAAATGTATAGTCATCCGCTTCTCCCAACAACACCTCACCCATCCATCACCCCCGCGCTCCCGCCCTTTCCAAAAAAACAAAACAATAAGAAAACATGTGTTTATTTGTTTATGTGTTTCTCTGTTATTTATTTCGGGTTATAACATCCTGTCCATGATTGCAAATCAATCGAACATGTTTTGGAGTGCACATTTCCTATAGACATACAATGCAATCTTTCTAAACCGGACACTGAGTGTGTATTGATGGTCCTATGGTGCCAGCATTGTACCAGGCAGACATGTTTGGATAGGTTCCACTGTTCTACGGAATATCGTGCACCCATTCACCGCATAGGTGGGGGGGGGGGGGGGGTGGGCTTTGATCGGGCAAAGATCAATCTGGAACCAAATGAATTAAGAGGCCAGTGGATTAATGAATTAATGTGTTAACTACTAGAAAGTGACGCGAAATACAGGGTTATATTTATGCACACCCAGCACATAACACAACTATCCATACTGGGTGGAAACTCACCTCCAAACAGTTTCAGTCATTGCAAATCAATATGTGTGAATAATATTAACCATTGGCTGCGTTTTGTGATTACTGTATTCAGATATGGTAAATGTATGCTGGTTGTACGTGTTTAAACAAAACTTACTTCTTCATGCACCAATCAACATTGTCAAATATTAAATACTGGATTACAAAATGCACCGATGAGGTTCGCTTGCTATAAACTACATGTATGTCAGTAGTAAAAGTTAACTTGACAATTCACGAGACAATTATAGCTCCGACTATCTTTTCACGTTGAAATATATTTGGCATTGCGAAATGATGATAAAATTGCCGTAATTATTAAAGCATATTTCCGCATTTGCACAGGCGTTTTCCCATTGTGCCGTTGAATAAGAGAAATACCACAAACTTTGAAAATTATGGTCGGTACGCATCGTCGGTAACATTAGGCAGGTTATCTCGTGACACAAATCAAATGTCAATCACACTGAGTATAGTCCGAGTATACTTTGCCATGTGTTTATGTTTCAAAATTGACTTATATTCATGTATCTACTAAAATAGTGTTTTAATGCAGCAACTGTTTTTATTCAACAATAGCTATGGATTGTATCAAGGTGCATTATCACGTGGTTACAACAATAACAACGTCGCCCACTCCAAAGTAAGTATGATTTGATAGTTTCCTTAATATGCAACGGATTTTGATGAAATATGGCGCAGCAAACGCGTCTTCATGAGATACATTTTGTGGTCTATGGAGTTTGGCACAGACTTATGTCGTTTTTGCGAATAATCGATTTCCGTGTCGGTAGACACGGAAATAAATTCTTCGCAAAAACTACAGAAGTTTGGGCGAAAATACAGAGACCACCAAATGCAGCTTAACAAGACGCGTTTGATGCGCCATATTTCATCAAAATCCGTTACGTAATAAGGACACTATAAAAGACTTTGGATCGGTACTTGTTGTTGTTGTTAGTACCACGTGATCATACACATTGGATATGGATTGTATTGTACACTACGTTGATTTGACCATTGTGTGCCGGTTTACCAAGTCATACACAGGATTATGATTGATGCGCGCGAAGCTAAGTGAAGTTCGAACTTGATATTTTATATTATTTCTTTATTATAGCTTACAAAAGCTGATAAATTATAGCAGAAATATGTTTTAAGTATACTATTTAAATACAAGTAGCAACAATTATTCAAAGGCGTATTTAGACCGTCATATAAGTGCCGAACAATATGGTATCCTATTTACACAAGTAATAACAAAGGCTTTAAATTAATAAAAAGCACAGTGAATAAATGTTGTGTGTATGTCTTTATTTTATAGATTTTATAGTTTAGCGACCAATGTAGATGCAAATCAATCTTAGCGACAAGTGTCGATCCAAATCAGACTGCGTGTGCACAGTCTGGTCGGAGTCTACACGGTCAATTCGCGAATTGTTTAGTCAAATAGCGAAAGCAGGCTGCGTGAGTACGGTTTCCGAAATTATTTTGGATAAAATGAGCGCCTGTGCGAAAAAGTACCTTACGTCGTATACTCGTATAAGGTCATGGTCAGTCTGCACATACATACATGTACATACAGTTGTCTTGTCAACTCCTTTTCCTGACTGAGTCGCACAATGGCGACCAATGTAGGCCCTGATCAGACTGCAGGCTGATCTGGGACTATGCTGGTGGCTCGCGTCGTAAGATGTCACTTGCCATCCTTGTCAAACGCGATATATTTTATATCATTTTTAAGAGCGAGTATTGTTGAATGTGCGTTAGTATAAATTTGATATCGGCCAATTGGTTGGGAGCGTACTGTTAAATAAGGCTTCTGAAACATTACATATATGTTATTAGTCTAGATATGGAATACTTTGTAGTGCCAAGGGTGTATCTAAAACAGACCTGCTAGTTAAAAGTGTTTGAACTAACAGGTCTGTTTTAGATGCACCATTAACACTACAATGTGTCCCATCAGAACATTGGATACGTATTTATTGATATAGTATTATTCGGTGAATAAGGAGTATCATTAGAGACATTGTTAGCATGAGCATGAGCATGAGCACTACTCAAGCTCACTACGTGGATACTAAGGAATGGAAACCCGGCGCAGAACCACGATCTGGGTCAACGGTATGTATGTATAAGTTGATTATAGTATTTCACTGTGCATTACTTAACATTATATGTCGGGTAGTGTAATAAATATGTAAATGATATGTAAATGATATGTAAATGAGACCGCTATGTACATAAAACATATACACAACCGCCTGCTTTAATCTTGTCGAGAGTATCAACGTTTTTGAACATCTATTGGCGATGCCAATTCCCAGTCAACCAATTTGATTGTCTCAGCGTGAGCAGTATGAAGGTGCGCGATCACGTGGTTACAACAACAACAACAATGGCGGGAAGAGTTGAAATCTTGCCCACTTCAAAGTAAGTATTAGTTGATATTTTCCTTCAAATGCAACGGATTTTGATAAAATATGGCGCAGCAAACGCGTCTTCGTGGGCTGCATTTGGTCGTCCCTGGAGTTCGGCACATACTTATGTCGTTTTTGCGAAGAATCGATTTCCGTGTCTGTAGACACGGAAATAAATTCTTCGTAAAAACGACACAAGTTTGGGCCAAAGTACAGAGACCACCAAATGCAGCTGAACAAAACGCGTTTGATGTGCCAGATTTCATCAAAATTCGTTACATAATGAGGCCAAAATAAAAGAATATGTTCTTTCAATTCGGAGGGCTTCTGGAAATTTCAGTACTTGTTGTTGTTGTAACCATGTGATCATACATCTTGCGTATAGTGGAAATATTAACGCGGTCGGTAGGTAAAGTCGATAGCCATCGCAATATACACACTATTTCCATATTTTAAGCCCGAAACTGGAAGATAATCCATGGCCCGGGAAAGTTTTAAAAATCGAAATTCACTTTGCGTGTCTACACAAGGAAGCCACATACCAAATATCAAATACCCAGCTATGACGGTTTACTTCTTACAAGAAATGTGACGGACGAACATTCGAACGGACGGACATATTCACGCCCTGGATATTGTTTTTAATTATGTCATTTAAGGAAAACATAACTAATCTTTGAAATCGATTTTGGCAAATAAGGATATAATTCCAGAGCCTGGCTGTACATGATTGCAAAGCACACACAATCAGCACTTATACGTATAAGTGCTGATTGTGTGTGCTTTGCAATTATGTACAGTCCGGTACTGGTCTCAAATTTTTGCTCGGACCAATCTCGGATTGTACCAGTACACAGGTACACCAATTAATCCCGTCAACACAGTGCGTATGTGCCGTGAAACACGGTGCCGTGAAACATTTTTTATATCCTGTCGATACGACATATCCTGTCAATACGACCTAATCACTGCGTATGAATATGTGCGGTTGTCATACTAGTCGATTCTCCGATTTTGAGGATGCGGCTGGGGTTATTTTTTTTGCATTTTAAAACTATTTGAAGGTGTTGATGGGATAAATGCAATGTAGATGTGTAGGTTACTGCCGTGAATGTGAAAAAATATCTGGCGCGGCACGGAAACGGGATGTGCTCGGCAGAGCCTCGCCCATCCCATTTCCTACGCCTTGTCAGATATTGTTTCCATTCACGGCACTGACCTACTATTCTATGTATGTACACATATGTCAAACAATCTCTTTTCTCCACTGATTGCCCAATATCTTTATAATAATGACACCAGAGTAATTAAATTATTGATTCATTTCCTCTTTTATGATGTGATGTCTGTAGTAGCACTTGTTTTTTATTAATTGTTTCGTTTATCCAATACGATCACATCGAGATTGCATGAAACTTGTTAGAATAAGTGAGATAATGGAACTAAAGTGTTTGAAAACCAGTGTATTGCCAATTCAGTTTTCGCATCCATGTAGGCTGATCAGTATGGAACGCTAAATCAACATAAACTAAAATAAGTAATGCTACAGCGAGCAATAAGTATTTAGAGATAGCTCCAAATCATATGAAGAGCTCTCTAAATCATTTGGAGCTAGCTCTAAATATTTAATGCTAGCTCTAATTATTTAGAGGTAGCATTAATTATTCGAGTTTATGTAGATTTGGCGTTCCATGGATCAGGAGCTACACTGACTGATAAATAGCTAGCTAACCATTTGCGTAACGTGTACCTATTATCAAATATATTTGCATTATAACCTTTCTAAGACGCACGCCCAGAAAACGTATGTGTGCTTAATTTGGGTTTTCTTGCCGTTTACCTCAGTCGATAATATCTGATCATGATCGCAAAGCACACAAATGTGTCTTGCAGTGTCAAAATGCCTGGTTGTTTCCTGTTTAGATAGGTTCCACTGTACCCTGGGGACCTCACATGGTGTCCGGTTCAGAGAGGATGCACTGTATGTGTGTGCTCGTTTATCAAGAGTTATAAATGGTCATAACTTCAATAAGACCCGTTCTGCAATGGGTTGTCACCAATTGTTCCCAGTTTCCTGTAGTTTCCTGTAGTTTCCTGTAGTCCGTCATTAATCGTGTACTTGGCAACGGCAACGGCCATCCATACCAACTAACAAAACCTTTGAACTGTATGTGACTAGAGAAATAGGGCTTATGGCATTGGTGGTCAGTATAAGACCATTTGCCGCGTCCCACAGATTTCGCATTTGAAATCAGCCAGTTTGACTGGCCGAAATTGTGTGCAGATTCCTGTAGCTGATTTCACGAACATTGCAAAGTATACTTTTCTAGCAAAGTATACTTTGAGGGAGCAATTTTTTTGTTTCCTGAAATGCATTATTTCACATAGAACTAACTACTGCATATATTTGATGATTAAAAGTATGCAGAATTATTATACTGAATGTATTACATTATCACAGCCATTAAATGGCTGTGATAATGTAACAAATTCAGTATAATCAAAATTAATAAATTTATCATAAAATTGAAAATTTCTCCCTCAAAGTATACTTAGCTGGAAAAGTATACTTTGCAATGTTGGTGAAATAGGCTACTGGTTTAGGAGACGAAAACAAAGTACGGTGGAACCTCTCTAAACCGGACACCCTGAGAGGTTCCTGTAGTGGAGGTTCCCAGGGTGTCCGGTTTAGATAGTTATACCGTAATTAAGCACTCCGTGAACGACGTTTGTCATTTTCAATCATGAACAGATACGGCAGTGACATAAATTACAGTGAAACGCAGCTGAATTAAACACAATGGGGTCCTCAGGGAGTCCTCAGGTTGTCCGAATAATTATCTTTTAGAATGTATTCACAGTTCACATTCCCATTCACCAGAGCCGGTCTGGGCGGTCGAGCGCGGCGGGCAGTATGAGCTGGGCGCGAGACGTGAAGCAGCGGGGCGCCTACCTGTCGCCGCCCGGGGGAATGCCTTCCAGCATGTGCACGCCTACCAGCAGACAGAGTCAGGCCCAGGCCCTGGCCCGGGACGACGACGCGGAAACGGTGCTCGACCTAGACCGTAAGTGTGGAGCTCACGTGAGTCACGTGGTAAGGTGCTGATTTCCTAGTACAGTGAAACCTCTCTAAACCGGACACCCTGGGAGGTCCCCAGTACATGTGACCCTGGGAGGTCCCCAGTACATGTGACCCTGGGAGGTCCCCAGTACATGTGACCCTGGGAGGTCCCCAGTACATGTGACCCTGGGAGGTCCCCAGTACATGTGACCCTGGGAGGTCCCCAGGTTGTCCGGTTTAGAAAGGTCCCGCTGTAATTCAGGCATATGAACACTCCAATACATGCTCATGTACATTTTAATCATGAACATACATTATCAAAGCAGGCAAATGATAGTAAAACCCATCAAATTAATCACGCTGGAATTGCCCTGGTGTCAGGTTTAGAGATGTTCCACTGTACATGGTCATTGGTACCATGATCATTAGTATAAGACTACACGACTAACTAATTGAGAATTTTAACATCGCGGAACGACGTTTGGCAATGATTAAACGTGCTTGTGGATCCCGTTATTTTCTGTCTATTCCAATGTATATCTTTTATTCATATGTTGCTTAGTAAAATACATTTCAATTGTGTCTTTTAATTCACAATGCAATACTTTATGCAATGCCAATGCAATCTCTATATGCGCAAACATAGTACTCGTTCCACAGTAATTGCTTGCTTTGTATCGTTTACCTCGATGCTGAATAGACCATTACACAACGTGTTTGTTGCAGTCGACGACTTGCCGTATGACGACACGGGCCGACGGACGTACACCCGGGCCTGTGAGAAACTGGGCGTCGTCCCGTCGTCCAATGTGATGGCCAAGCTGGTCAATTCCAAGGTCATCGATTGCAAACACTACGGCATGGGGCCAAAGGGCACGATGGCCCTCGCTATAGCTCTCGTCGTAAGTTGAATTGACACGGTTCGTTGTCAGCGAGACGTGGACATGTTTAACGTTTTCGTCATTGGCATTGTCAGACTCTTCTGTTTGTTACAGAAGGTATGGTGCAGTGGAACCTCTCCAAACCGGACACCCTGGGAGGTCCCCAGGGTGTCCGGTTTGGAGATGTTCCACTGTATATCAGACATGTTAGCGCTTCATGACAGCTTAGTGTTTTGCAATCATGAAAAATCATTGTAATCAGAGATTCATAACAGCGAAACACATCTAAGTTAAACATCAATATTTTTCTCTAAAGTGTCCGGTTTAGAGGGTTTCCACTGTATTGTAAAGATGAAGAAACCATCTACGGATGTCATATATCCCAATGAGATGGCTCTTTACGAACCGGCTCATCTGAATCGACACCATTCTCATCCATCAGGAAAGAGGACGGAACTGCTGAAAGTACTGCATTGCATGACCGGTAGTGAAAACATATGTTAATAAATTGAGCTAATTTATGCAATTATAATGTGTGTTTGACATCTGTAAAATAGCTTTATATGCGTTCTTCAAGTTAGGTTATGTGTTTCCCCGCGACTGCTAATACGTCTTACGTCCACTGGCTTTTGTTATCGCCCGTGGATGCAGCTAAATGGAAACCGCCACATCACATTATGCATCCGCACAGTCTGATCATGATCTGCATTGTTCGCCATTCCATCAATGAAACAGACGTCATGCTTCTAACAATCAAGATAGATCGTTGTCAGGTTACAGTAGTGCGCTATTTGGTCAGGAGCTACACTGGTCACAAATCCAATAAGCCCCATTTTTCCAGTAACATCCACATATTTGCAGATAAACAACCGGATCACGACCATCAATCTTCAAGGTAACGACATCGGGGCGTCGGGCATCAACTTCATACAGAAAATGGTCTCGGAGAATCACTCCGTCACCGAGCTGGTAGGTTATGTTATTGCTGTGTACCACTATCAAGGTGCATGATCACGTGGTTACAACAACTGTTGCAACGTCGTCCACTCCAAAGTAAGTATTATTTGATATTTTCCTTAATATGCAACGGACTTTTATGAAATATGGCAAGGCAAACGCGTCTTCATGAGCTGCATTTGGTGGTCTAGGGAGTTTGGCACAGACTTATGTCGTTTTTGCGAAGAATCGATTTCCGTGTCGGAAACGACAGAAGTTTGGGCGAAAATAAAGTGACCACCAAATGTAGCTTAACAAGACGCGTTTGATGCGCCATACTACATCAAAATCCGTTACGTAATAAGGACACTATAATACGTTCTTGAATCGGTACTTGTTGTTGTTGTTAGTACCACGTGATCATACACCTTGGACTATTATAGTACATAGTCAACAGGGACAAGACATGTTTCTTAGTTTCGAACAAATAATGTTAATTAATTGTATATTTAATGTTGTAATAATACATATGTACATATTAACATGAAGTGGGTGAATGATGCAGCAATACTCTCGGACGACCAATCCATTGTCACTCTCAATTATCACGGAGTCACGGAGAAAACGAAACATAAATAATTTGGAAGGCTGTCGACACCCATTAAACATACACTACCACCTGAATAATTATTTCCAATAGTTGTCGATCTTTTTATTTCAAAATACTTTAATATTGTGCTTGCAATCAAGCCGCTTGATTGGCTGAGTCCGAGCTCTGCGACAGCTCCAGTTCATGCAATAAAATGTTAATTGCGAGTTGGCATTGTCAATAAACGTTCAGAAACGTCGATAATCTGATCAATATTAGCTCATTAGTTGTGTATGTGTATATGTCATAGGATGTATCTGCCAACAAGCTGGGACGGATTGGGGCGATTGCCATCAGTCGGATGCTGGCCGACAACAAGTCGCTACGGCGGCTTGACATATCAAGTGAGTGGTTATACATATTTCTAGATAACCCCTCAGGGGCGGATCTAGAGGGGGTGTGTTACGGTGTTGCAACCCCCTCATCCCACCACCCCCTCCACCCCCCCCCCCCCCCCTTTCAGCCACGGAGTTTACATAGATCACACTTTACCACCAGTTGGAGTCTGAATTTAAATACCGTAAAACACAGGAAAGTGCATTTCGAAGAACTCAAAAATAGGACAACCCATATAGCGGGTCAGATATCTGACCCCCGTAGCTAGCTACGGACGGTAAGGGAGTAATTGCAAGAGTTACCGTTCGCAACTAGACATCCCCCCACCCGTTCCCCAAATGATGGATCCGCCCCTGCCCCTCGTAATTGCATTGCTCTGATTGCATATTTTCCATTGTGTCCCAATAACCGTTGGTCATATGGATACTAAATTGTACTTACTTTATTACCGGATACATTATGTTTGCTCATTTCTTACATGCATTACACAATTAAGTGAGTTGTCACTCATGAAGTTAAAGCAATGTACTTGTCTTTTCTTCCATGGCAGCCATATTGAAATACAAAACATAATCGTATCTGACTTTTATAAATACATGTGCATGTATTCGATTCCATGATCGCCAATTTCAATGCATATGACCGCCATATATTTCAATATCTGATCGGATCATCATACACTTGCGTATATTTTGTTACTAATAAAAATAATACAGGACACGGTTGTCCACCAGTATGGTCCAACTACATGTATATCATCGTACAAGAGGACACGTATGCTCTCTCTGTGGCTATGAATTAAGAAATTGGGGCGGATAGCATTTTTGGATAATACAAACATTTGATCTTCTAGCGCACTCCTGTCGCTTGCTAAGGATTAAACATATACGTTAGAAGTACAGTGGAACATCTCTAAACCGGACACCTGGTCCCCAGGGTGTCCGGTTTAGAGAGGTTCCACTGTACAGCAGACAGACAGCTACTCCAAGGCACGCGTGTGTGCTTTGCGATTACGAACAGACATAGTCAGCGGAGATAAATAATGATGAACCCGATTACAATTAAGTAGAACTAACTTTTATCTACGTCCAGTTTAGAGGGTTTCGAATGTAGTACAGGGGGGCCGTTTCACTACACTTCGTACGACTAAAATGTTCGTAAGTGCAAATTTAGGATCGTCTGGAAATTTCATTTGTTCGATTTACATTTATTGAGCATATGCTGCCTATGCTCAATAATTGTAAATCCAATAATCGTTTAAAAGAAAACGTTGTTAATGTGAAATTTACATAATTTTGCTCTTACGAACATATTAGTCGTACGAAGTTTAGTTTAGGTGCTTCATTGACTGAATACCGAATAGCACAAGCCGTGACGTGCAGGCTGCTCTGGGAATACAGTGGTCGATAACCGATATACCAGTCACAACCACATCTACGATTTGCGTATTGCAGATAACGAGTTTATGGACACAGACGCCGGACTACTGACCACCGTCATCCAAGGTCACCCGGAACTACAGGAGGTCAACCTGAGCCGTAACACTTCGGCGACGCATCGTCACACCTGTTTGAGAACATGATAGGTGAATGAGAGTGGTGTTACTTGGATTCTTGGAGTGATTAACATTACTAGTGCGAGTATGTTCCGACATTTCAACCACTAGTGATACTTCAGTAGCCTATTTCACCAAAATTGCTAAGTATACTACTTTCTTGCTAAGTGCACTGTGAGGGAGAAATTTTCAATTTAAGGATACATTTATTAATTTTTATTATACTGAATTTATTACATTATCACAGCCATTTTGGCTGTGATAATGTAATAAATTCAGTATAATAATTCGACATACTTTTAATCATCAAATATATGCAGTCGTTAGTTGTATATGAAATAATGCATTTCGGGAAAAATAAATGATTACTCCCTCAAATATACTTTGCTAGATAAGTATACTTTGCAATGTTGGTGAAATAGGCTACTGGTCAAATGAACAAGGACTTGTGTGCTCGCTAAAAGAGTTAATAAAATATGTTAAGCGTTATATTACCTACTGTAGCATGTATAAGAGCCTGACTGTTAACAGCCTGACAACATTCATGTAAATACTTACATTATAATAGTATCTGATATAAAATAGCATCCACATGCTCGTATATATCATGCTGACTTTCGTTTTAAAACATCTTCGACATCTTTAGTATACACATATTTTATTCAATATTGTATTACAAGTAAGTCGCCCTGCGTTACAGACAGACAATTCGGTAACAAATAATTACTTGTAAGTCGCCCTGCGTTACAGACAGACAATTCGGTAACAGATAATTACAAGTAAGTCGCCCTGCGTTACAGACAGACAATTCGGTAACACAGAATTACAAGTAAGTCGCTCTGCGTTACAGACAGATAATTCGGTAACTGAGAATTACAAGTAAGTCGCCCTGCGTTACAGACAGACAATTCGGTAACAGAGAATTACAAGTAAGTCGCTCTGTGATACAGACAGAGAATTCGATAACATATAATTACAAGTAAATCGCCCTGCGTTACAGACAGAGAATTCAGTAACAGAGAATTACAAGTAAGTCGCCCGGCATGGAATTCGGTAACAGAGAATTACAAGTAAGTCGCCCTGCGTTACAGACAGAGAATTCGGGTTACCATTCATATTACCACAGTGTGTCCGTGTATATTTCAGCCGACAACGAGTCCGTGCAGTCCCTAGACCTGAGTTGGAACCAGTTCCGAGTGAAGGGTACCAGCGATATCGCCAGTGGGCTCAAGGTATGGATAGCACAATTAATCTTTCGAACGCGAAGCATTGTTATTAGCCGATCTATGTATAGATCGTAATTAGCCGATCTATTTATAGATCGGCTATATATTGGCTATCCATTGGTTTGTGAAAAAGTTTGTAACCACCCTTTTCTCCTATATTCGGTAATCTACAAACGCGAAATGTTTTGTATCACTTCCAAATTACATCAACCGGATAATTTTTAATTTTTGGCCATTATCTCTGTTGAAAATTTTAAATATAGCGAAATAACACAATTTGGCTATAAATAAACGTTTTCACTACAAGAGTTCGGTAAACTAAAGTTAGGCGGTTTGCAATTTGGCTATAAATAAACACAAAAGTTAGGCGGTTTGCCTTCTAGTCCAGGGGCAATTGTATGTATATATATATATATAAGATTCCGGCACCTCGTGTTAATTTATGGCACCCGGTGTTTTTATAAACTTGAATGTATAAGGTTTCCAAAAAATCCGGGTGCCAATTTTTAAACCAAGTTGAAGGTCATTTCAAGGTCATTGAATTTTATGCTTGACGGGAGTCGAAAATTGCCAATATATGAGCCAATAGGTCATGGTCCTTAACTTGGAAATTGGTGTAAGTTGTTAAAAAACATTTCTGATGGATATATTAAAGGATTTACGTAAACTACACTAATATTCAGTATATAATTATCATATTTTCAAGATGGCCGCCAAAAATCGGGTATTTATGAGATTTCGGTTGACTTGTTACATATTTGTGTTTTGCTAAGCGCCTTCACCTATATTCAAAGGTTAATTCTTTCAACTGGAATAATATTGTTTACATTTGAATACCATAAGTATTGCTATGGTCAGATATTAAAGACAGCTAAATATAACTGGGAGAATTGGTTGGGGAAGAAATCTACACTTCTCTCACTTTTCCCTGAGATTCCGTAACATTTGATCGGCTCTACATCATGAAAATTATGTGTTACTGTTTAAACATAATTATTGTATTGCTCTATTTCGACCGTAAACAGTATCTTCAATGTATACAATTATAGTATTAAGACTAAACGGGTTGGGCTACAAGTTTTAAGAACATTCGTTACAGCCCTTCCCAATTGCGTAATACATGTACCATAAAGTGTGGTATAATAACGGGAGACACTAATGTTACTAGGCATAATACAAATTTGTATAGAGAAAAATACATGTATAATTATAATTTCAGACAAGCATATCGGTAGAGGCGTCTAAAATGTGACGTATGTTAGTGTGTGAATCATATGTGATTCCTTACACTAGACTATATGTTATGTTACCTAACGTATTTCCTTAGTGCTACTATTTCTTTGAGGGGGGGGAGTACACTGCTAGTCAGATCGCACATCGGAGCCAACGTATGTGAAGACTCTTGTTGAAATGATCCCCCCACGCATCTCTCTCTCTCTCTCTCTCTCTCTCTTCTCTCTCTCTCTCTCTCTCTCTCTCTCTCTCTCTCTCTCTCTCTCAATTGTGTATGCGAAATATTTTGCGTATACTCTCTCTCTCTCTCTTTTGGGTATGGTACAATTTTCGATCTCTTTTATGTATACTATTTCAATTTGTTAGTGCTGATATACCAGGATTACAATGGAGCCCCTCTAAACCGGACACCCTGGTGACATCACATGGTGTCCGGTTTAGAGAGGCTCCACTCCACTGTACGTTGCAGGACAACGCATCACTGAAGTATTTCAACTTCTCCTGGAACGGGTTTGGGGACGGCGGTGCGGTGGACTTTGCCCGCGCCCTGAAGGCTAACCGTATCCTGTCCTTCCTAGATTTGACCGCCTGTCGCATCGGGCCTGATGGCTTTATACAGATTATCAACGCCCTAGGTTCCAATGAGGGCCTTATTCAGTTAAAGGTAAAGTATTGTAAATAGAGGATCTTACATGAGTGATGATTTACTATGATATTTATTGGTCAAATTAATTAATCAAGGTACTGTAAGTACTGCAATATGTTATCTCCACAAAAACCGATCACTTGCGGAACTAGAGACTGAAAGTTGCATATTTTCTCAATCATCATCCAGAGGCAAATGTACTGTGATGGTGCAAACCCATTCCCATCCACGCGTTTTCTCTAGAATAAATTACTGTTTGTAGTTCCCAGAAAAAAATGTACGAACTGTGAGAACTAAAGATAATAGCTGCTGTATTCATACGCACGAAATGTCTTGATTCGTATTGACATAATAGAGTGACATAATATGCTATCTCAAGGGATATAACATATAAAAATCAGTTTCGGATATTGTGTGCGTACATTTTCAATGATGTGTATATCCCTTCATCCTACAAGAAAGCTATTGTAGCGTGTCTAACTCTTGTCGCTGTAAACACATGCCTACTTCATTAACCCTGTCTTACCTAAGGAACTGGAATGGACTGTGATATGCTAATGTTCCGACCAATCGAATGGTCACAAAATGATTTTCAGATTCGTCCATTTATGAAAACGGGGTGTTTTTGTTCTCTAAGAAATATGAAAATTACTTGCAAAAAGTGCAGATCCTGATGAGACGGCTCGTTACGAGCCGGCTCATATGGATCTGCACTGTTTGCATAAACCGCTATAGCGGGCTTTCGGGTTCAAAGGGTTAAAAATGTCATATGTGGATTACCGAATATAACGCGTTTTGCCCAATATATGTATCAAGGTGCATGATCACCTGGTTACAACAACAGCAACAATTACTGAAACTTCCAGAAGCGCCTCCGATTCAAAGTACGTATTATTTTATATTGTCATTATTATGTAACGGATTTTGATGAAATATGGCGCATCAAACGCATCTTGTTAAACTGCATTTAGTGGTCTCGGTACTTTGGCCCAAACGCAAAAAAACGACATAAGTGCAGAACTCCTGAGACCACCAAATGCAGCTCATGAAGACGCGTTTGCTGCGCCACATTTCATCAAAATTCGTTGCCTATTAAGGAAAATATAAAATATCACGCTCCTTGTATATTGACGGATTGCTAACACGAACTATCAGCTTAGCCTTCAAATTCTCAATTTGCAGATTGGCAGAAACAACATTGCGCAGGAAATAGCGGAGGCGGCCTTGACCGTGTTAGGATCGAATCCAGCCCTTAAACTGGAGACGCTAGACATGTCGGTAAGGAATATGACAATGATGCCCAAATGACAACACATTATCCCATGGCCGTATTTATTATTCTCCATATGTATATGAGACACGCCATGGGATTGTAAATTTGATAAACGTATTTAATGAATTTACGCAGATTTCCAAGGTAAAAAATCTCATGGCTTGTCTCATATGTGGCTGTGACTGGAGAAATGGGACTTATGGGATGTGTGACCAGTGTAGCTCATGATCAATTAACACACTCACGTAGCCTGATGACGCTCGATATTGCTTGTTTCATTTATAAAATGGCGAACAGTGCAGATGCTGATCAGACTGTGCGGATGCACAGGCTGGTCTGCAACTACACTGGTCGCAAAACCCATAAGCCCCATTTCTCAAGTCACAGCCACACAGCGTTGTTATTGACGTTCTGTCCGTTCGTCCATTCATTCTTACATACAGGTACATACGTACACGTAAGCTAGTATGTACATGTAATTGCACACACGAACGTTGGAGCATACCGCCAACAAAATGGGTGTACGGAATATGAGGATATATGGTCTCCTTCACAAAACTATAACACGTGTCTTCGATTCAATAGAAAACAGTACATATTGTGCTTGGAGAACGCGTGCCCGCTGACTGATCGGGATCTACACCGGTGAAAACGGTCATGACCCGCGTTTCTCCACTCACAGACACATATGTGACTGGAGAAATGGGACTTATGGGGTATATGACCAGTGTAGCTCCTACTCAATAGCATACTCATGTAGCCTGATAATAACTGTATATTGAGTTTGTTAGAAATCATCACGGGTGTTTCATTGATGGAATGGCGAACAGTGAAGATCCTGATCAGACTGTGCGGATGCACAGGCTGATCTGGATCAACACTGTTCACAAAACCCATAAGCCCTTGTTCTCCAGTCACAGCCACATATTGCAATGTATACAAAAGTTCAACTGATTTATTTCTCAGGACTGCACGTTTAACAGACAGTTCGATAACCACATCGTTCATCTGAACGAAACACATCCGCGAGTGAAGGTGCTATACGGGTATGCTGAAAACTACGGCAAGGCAAAGACTAACGTGACGGCCGATATCCTCAGGGAAGGCATGGAGTGTTTGAGAGACTTTTGTAAAGAGACCGGTGCCTCGCTAGTGGAGTTGTTTGAGCGGTTTGATGCAGATAATTCCATGAGCGTGTCGATGCAAGAGTTCCAGGATGGCCTAAAGGTACAAGTACTAGTATATTATTGTTTTCATTTACATGTAACCCTTTCATCCATACATATCTGACATGGATAAGTACATGCTTATTTCTGAACTATTAAATGATTACTTCTTTTAAATATTCGAAAAGTACGGACATAACCATAGATCAATGAAACAACCGTAATGATTCTAACAAGCACTATAGTTCAGTATCAGACTACATGAGTGTGCAAGCCGACTCATCTACTGTCTGTTTCACGAAAGCTGCCCAAATTTTACGGCTATATAAACAATTCAAAAACAAGATTTATTTTGATAATATTAAATTAAAGGAAAAATTAAGAATGAGCCTCCTTTTTATTTCGTGAAATTTGGTCAAATATTGATTTTATTGCGAAAAAACAATTTCCCCATGTTAAATCCCCATAGACATCTTTCACGGAGTGAAGATGTCTATGGGGATTTAACATGGGGAAATTTTTTTGAATATTAGAAATACTGGACCGATTTTTAAAATTTAACTTTTGTTTTCTTAGTTAGATCATATCCAAACTATCTAGCCAGGTTTCGGAGTCAATTTCCAAAATCTTTCGTTTTTTGACTCCTCCCACACTTCCTTACCACTTTTTCCCACATGTTAGATTCCCATAGACAAATCAATTTTTCGTAATAAAATCAATATTTGACCGAATTTCACGAAATAAAAAGAAGGCTCATTCTTAAATTTTCCTTTAATTTAATATTATCGAAAATAATATTGTTTTTTAATTGTCTATATAGCCGTAAAATTTGGGTAGCTTTCGTGAAACAGACTATAGATCTGCAAAGTTTGCAAATGATGGCTTACTGGAATATATGGTCGAAAGGGTTAATAATGTTTCCGCAAGACTATATGTTGAATGATGCTAAATGAACCACACATTTCTTTTTTAACTGGCTATTCAAAAGGACTTTGCCAAGGAATTAATTGATGCTATATAGCTAAGTGGAATCTATTTCAGATTTTTCTATGTGAAATGTGACATGTTCGTCGCTTAGCTGAAAGTGCATATAGTCCATTGATTGTTTCATTGAACGTGGCCGCCACTTAGCTGAAACTAGTCAACTCATCGCGAAATCTGAAACGTATGTCATTTAGCTTATAATATTTAACTGGTTGTGATATCTGAAATGGATGCTCAATGCTCATTCAGCTTATAACTATATCAACTGAAATCATGTGTTGCTTTTCTGCACTGGTTAAAATGTGCTTGTTACCCAATAAGAGATGATTAAACAGAAAGATTCAACAATTAAATGTTTTATACAATTATCATGTGGTTTGAATGAATGATGATTTTAAAACCCAAATCGTATACTGCTTTCTATTTATTTGTTAAAGTGTGTTCCTTGCCCGAGACGAGTACTGTTCATTTTAAAGCAAATACCGTTTTATGTACGAGTTGTCCTAATATGCAACTTACAACAATCTATAGACGCTATTCAAATGTAAATGCCCCAGACATTGTTATATAATTACTTGCGAGTTTTCAAGTTTGGCAACCTATTTATGAACTGGCGTATATGCAGACATACTGAAATGCTATACAGTTCTGGAATCAAGTTAAGGAATGCTATATATTTGTACAATAAATTATGCATACATGTACCATAATAAAGACCGACGGTAATGTGTATCGTTACAGGATGCGGGCGTGCCATTGTCCCTGTATAAAATAGAGATGTTTGCGCATGCCCTAGACCAGGACGGGGACGGTGATATAGACTACAGGTAATATGCGGCTGTGACAGGAGAAATTGGGCTTCTGGAGATTGTGACAAGTGTAGCTCCTGATCAAATAGTCACCTTCCGTAACCCGATAACGATCTGTATTGCTTGTTTGAAGCACAACAGGTGTTTCATTGGTGGACTTGTGAACAGTGCATATCTCAAAACCCATAAGCCACATTTCTTCAGTCACAGCCACATATTAGTTTTAGCAATTTCTACAAGTTCGCCTTGACAATGCTACAGGAAGGCTACAGTCAAACTAATTCTACACTTTTACCCAGATTGGTTACTATGTATTAGTAGCTCGTATACATTTATACTAGGATTCAAATGTTTAACAACAGCCGCCGAAACAGCCGCAGAACACTACATGTGAAACACTGAAACAATATACTAGTTGGATGGTCAGATACACAGCACCAATGATAACATCGCTATGCATCTCATGGCATTTTCCTTTTCAAATTTGCAAAACTAACTGGACAGATCACATTGTAGTACAGTGGGGTCAGCGTGTAAGTGCACACACGAACGAACACGACAGGTTGGAACCAACCTGTCGTGTTCGTTCGTGTGTGCACTTACACGCTGACCCCACTGTAACTGTTGGCATTAACACATTAATAATTTGTTAAAGTCACTATATTTCAAACTGCTTTTGAACTCTCCAGGGCACTTCAACGTCGTGTAATGGAGTACAGTGTGAGTATGCCACAGTAGATGCATATTGTAGTTGGTGGATTGTTCCTTTTCTACATGTCATACATCAAGTTGCATGATCACGTGGTTATAACAACAACAACAGTGGCTGAAAGTGTTGAAATCTTGAAAGTATTATTTGATATTTTCCTTAATATGAAACGGATTTTGATGAAATATGGCGCAGCAAACGCGTCTTCATGAGCTGCATGTGGTGGTCCAGGGAGTTTGGCACAGACTTGTGTCGTTTTTTGCGAAGAATCGATTTCCGTGTCGGAGACATGGAAATCGATTCTTCGCAAAAACGACAGAAGTTTGTGCGAAAATACAGAGACCAGCAAATGCAGCTTAACTAGACGCGTTTGATGCGCCATATTTCATCAAAATTCGTTACGTAATAAGGACACTATAAAAGAATACGTACTTTGAAGCAGATGGGTTCTGGAAATGTCATTACGTGTTGTTGTTGTTAGTACCACGTGATCATGCACCTTGTATATGATATGTATTATCACAATGTAAGTGTATTGCATATGGTGGCATTTTCTTTGCTTATCATTCAGAATTCACGCATGTTGTATAAATATACTGTCATGTATGGTGGAGGATACCTTTTCTATTTCTTTTTTCGCTATTCACTCTCGCTGTGCATGGTGGACGGGAAGTTGTCTTTTCTCGCTATCAAAGTGCCAGTCATTGTAGATGGTGGGGAGTAAGTTTTCTACTTAATATATATAGGCATAGTGTATACAATGTACGTACATATATTACTATATTGTTTGCATACATATATACATGTACTCTGAAGTCTTGCCACACTTACTTATCGGAAGTGAATATATGTGTCATGCCTGCCTTAGCCGCTGAAGAGCTCGTCTTTTTAAATAATAACTATACGGGAAATACTATTAATATCGTTTTAGATTAGCGTTAATTAGAGTTTTATATTTCTGAATAAGAAAACGGACACTCATTGTACAGTTGTTGAGGGAACGGGGAACGTTTTCGAAAAAAGTGTTAGTATCAAAATTTAGGCTGATCGCATGGTTCAGAGCTACATGTAATTGTGTAGTTCTTCAATGAAAACACTGAAGCTCATTTACATTTACAAGTATGGATTTCCTTAACAATTCACTCACTGATTATAGTAAGTATGCTATCTATCTAAATGGACACACTGTACTTGCATTTATCAGGTAACCAGGGGCCCGTTTCACTAAACTTCTTACGACTAAAATGTTCGTAAGCGCAAATTTAGGATCATCTAGACATTTCA
>CM055268.1:75756112-76097361 GCA_029237695.1 Conchocele bisecta
TGACTATTATTCAGTATGTGATTTTTCGCTTCATGCACCACAAATGACATTATCAATCAATCACACATTTCCTTTGATCAAAAACTGAATGGACTGTGATACCTTAATTTAAGGACCAATCCATTTATGAAAAGGGTGTGTTTTTTCCCAAAAAATTAGGAAATTTACTTGCAAAAAGTGCAGATCCTGATGAGACAGCTCGCCATGAGCCGGATCCTTTGGATCGACACTGTTTGCAAACACCGCTATAGATGTTTGTAGTGTTGAAAGGGTTAAAACTTTACTAAAACAAGTAAAAATGTTATCCGGGCGAATTTAAATAGTTGGACCATTAGCTTTGAAAGCAAATGTTAAGCCCTGTAACGAACGAATTGCATTTTCCAGGCGGAGATACAGTCCATCAGCTCTGCGCCCATGTCGCCCGCCACCCGACGATCGCTCGACGACTTCCCGAGCTCCCTGCATCTACACGGGGGTATCCGGCGCCTCCAGCGCACGCTGTCCGAGGACAACAAACGGCGCGACAGTCTGTGTACCACGCCCACCGGGGCCCTGTCCTTCCAGCCTGGCACCAGCCCCAGTCCCCTGGGTCACAGTATGTATCCGAGCCACATCTCAGACACGCCATGTGAATGTGTACAGTCGGACGTCTGCGTAATTTCATGAAATACGTTTACAATATTTTCCGTAAATGGCTTCAAATGCTTAACAAAATTTCATAGTACATGCAGAATTATTCCACATGTTCTCTGAACATTTGTCAACTTTTGACTTTATTTATGAATAATATTGTAAATTTTGTAAATGTATTTTATGAAATTATGCAGATGTCCGAAGTTAAAAAATCACTTGGCGTGTCTCATATGTCGAGGTACATATGAGACAAACCATGTGATTTTGTACCTTAGAAAATGCGCAATATCTCGTGAAGAATATTTTCCATATATGACGTCAAAATTTGATGAAATTTACATAGCAAATGCGGAATTCTATTCCGAATTTGCTATGAAAATTACGTCAACTTTCAACATCATTTACAGAAAATATTACAGTTTCTGTAAATAGTTTTCATGAAAAATCACATACGTTATTAGGTACAAAATCAAGTAATGTGTCACATATGTAACTGACTTGAGAAATGGGGCTTTTGTGATTTGTGTAGATCCCAATCTAATATAGCACACTCCGTTAGCTTGATGATGAACTATATCGCTTGTTAGAAGCATGACATGTAGTTCATTGATGGAATGGACTGGGATGTCCTGATCAGACTGTGCAATTGATCTGGAGCTGCACTGGTCACAAAACGCATAAGCCCCATTTTTGTCGCGCCTGCTTTAGTCGCCACTTATTCAGTTGTCGTCCACGTCTTCGTCCGAAATGTCAAAAAGTTTGTACAAGCTTCGTCATCATGGTATAACTTTAATATTACTTGACCGATTGCTTCAATATATGGACACTTGATACATGTGAGCATTTGGAACACACTCGTGCCCCCATTAACATGACCTTGACTTTTTGTACCTTCACATTTTTGCGGAAACATTTAGCCATTTTTTTATGTCAAAATGTTTCTTCAACGTTGACCTTTTTCGTGTTTTAAGCATGCACTTCTGGCAATTTTTGTGATGCTTACTTTAGCACATGCCCATGATTAAATGCAAATGCCTTGGCAGGTGTGACACCGCTTCTGTGGCGATATTCTTGTCTAAATAAATGATGTCAAAACGATGCGTTGAATGAAACAACCTGCATTTAAATAGTTGAGAGTCGGGTATTTAAGGACTGACTATAATTATAGAATATGACCTTTTGTTTCAAATGTAGTAGAATCATACATGTATGTAACTGAATATCTATATAAAGTTTATCTGACCCTGTTCTTCTTAGAGTATATTATACAGAGCATTGAGTTGCCATCTCCGCCATTTTAGTTTGTACATGCTATCGGACAGTACCACTTGGAGTGATTGACACGTACAGCCAATAATATGGCAGCAAATCTAATAAAATTTGGTGCAATAAGTCTCAGATAAATAGGACGACAACAACCTATAAATATTATTTCCGCAGACTACACAAAACGCTAGATATCTGAGCTTTTCTACCATCACTCACAAAATATGCAATGGACTGTTATTAAATGTGTAAAATGTCAAGCTAATGCACTGTCTATTATTAGAAGTACATCTGACACAGGTAAACGCCGTATTTACTCACATAACAGGAAAGTAGACAGTAGTGATAATACAGTCGGATAACTGCTTACAAGTCACTGGAATCAATACAGTATGTTTGGTAATACAGGTATATATCTACAGCACTGTGTATAGTTCTTACTGTTACACAGTCTTTACTGAATTCTCAAACATTTTAACAAAGGGTCAACAAACACTTCAGATATCAGATTTTGTATATAAATTTGATGAAAACAAGGCATAGCACACTGTAGTCAGATGTATCCCCATCATGTTGCACCAAATTGTATTCATGTGTTTGTCATATTATTAGTGGTATGTGTCATTTGCAATAGGAGGTAAAATTGGCTGATGGCTTGTACACACTAAGATGGCGGACATGGCAACTCCATTCACTGTGTGGGATATAGTAAGAAGAAAATGTTCACATGTATGTTATGCATAAATCCCATCACATTTACAAAGCAATTATGCATGAATCATTGGGTGCTCAGGGGCCCCACGGGTCCTTAACCCTTTCAACACCACAGACCTCTATAGAGACAATGTTTGCAAACAGTGCAGATCCAGATGAGCCGGCTCGTAACGAGCCGTATCATCAGGATCTCCACTGTTTGTTAATAATTTTTAAACGTCGTACAGATTACCCTTTTAGAAGAATGGGATAATTTGAATGAACAAAATTAATGAAATCGCGTGAAACATTGGCATGGAACATCCTATTAAGTTACTTGGTGTTGAAAGGGTTAAATGAACTCTCATTTTCACAAAAATACAACCGATAAACGACAAACAAATCCCATTTCTCCAGTCACAGTCACATTTCATAGTTACCGGTATTCACAGTTTGAAAGAGAACTACGTCAATCATTAGTGAGTTTGCAGTGCTGTTTAGTTTTCAATGAAACACTCAGTAGTACATGTTGGGTTGATGTGTGAGAAAATGCTGCTTAGCCCATATCAGTAGCCTATTTCACTAACATTGCAAAGTATACTTTTCTAGCAAAGTATACTTTGAGGGAGAAATTTTAAATTTTATGATAAATTTATGAATATTTATTACCGGTATACTGAATTTATTACATTATCACAGCTATTTTTTCTGTGATAATGTAATAAATTCAGTATAATAATTCTGCATACTTTTAATCATCAAATATAAGCAGTCGTTAGTTCTATATGAAATAATGCATTTCGGGGAAAATAAATTATTCCTCAAAGTATGCTTTGCTAGAAAAGTATACTTTGCAATGTTGGTGAAATAGGCTACTGAAATATAATTATCGCCTGCCATTTATTTTGAAATTTTCTGTAGTAAGTCTAAGCAAGAAACATGTTCGGGAAGCAATTGAGAATAATCTGTTCAAACTAACTACCGGTACTGTCTGTTTCACGAAAGCTGCCCAAATTTTACGGCTATATAAGCAATTCAAAAACAAGATTTCTTTTGATAATATTAAATTAAAGGAAAATTTAAGAATGAGTCTTCTTTTTATTTCGTGAAATTCGGTCAAATATTGATTTTATTACGAAAAATTGATTTGTCTATGGGAATTTAACATGATGGAAAAAGAGGTAAAGCAGTGTGGGAGGAGTCAAAAAACGAAAAATTTGGGAAATTGACTCCGAAACCTAGCTAGATAGCTTGGAAATGATCTAACTAAGAAAACAAAAGTTAAATTTTGAAAATCGGTCCAGTATTTCTAATAAAATTCAAAAAACTTTCCCCATGTTAAATCCCCATACAGGGATCCTCCAGATTATCGGACAAAAATGGCTGTTTTGTTACGATATTTTTCTTAAAATAGCAGCTACGGGCATAAAATTTTCACAGAACAATCGTCGGTTCTTGCTTTCTCAACGCATGGAAACTATTTAGCAAACTGTGCCATCTTTCTCACTTAAAATTGGGTCAGATCATCAGTCGTAACATTGCCCCAAAATTAACATCGACCAATCAATTATCCGGACTGTATAACCGTCTTATAACTTGTATTCTCACCTTAAAATCATAATTTATCGCCTGAAAACCAGTATAAACAGCATTGTGTTGTTTTGCAGAAAACACAATCACCATTCGCTTCTTGGAAAACATCGTATTTATAGAATGTATTGTATTTATAGAACAACTCTGCAATGACGTAATGGGCGCACTCGATTGAGCTCTTCATAATTTGGTGGAAATTCCGCGGTAATGATCGTTTCGTACACTGGTGTTTTCGCACCTGTCGATTTTATCCACGAAAGAATATGGGTGTAAATGGAAAATGTGTAATGGCTTGGGTCCGAAATGGCTTGGGGCGATTTGGCCTTGAAACAATTATTATTTGTTTTTGAATAAGTAGCTCTTCGTTCTTTTTCTATCATGATACATTTTCGCATTCCTTCCTATCTGCTCTGTATTGTACATTGTGTATTAAACAGTCTGAAAATGATATTGGAGGAATGCATCGTATCGTCTGCATACTTCACACAACAGAGTATTGAAACACTCTATAGGGGGCCTCAAATTATGCGCATGCGCAGTGACAGATACAAGCCCCTGCGCGACGTTTGACGTTGTAAACAACTTGTGGACATAGTGGGGGAATGTTTTTGGCAAATTTTACTAAAATGTTTTCCTTGGCGATACATTATTCACACTGGCATGGAAACAGCAAGCACCTGAGTGACTTAGATGTGTCCGTTGCAAAATCGGATCAAATGAATGCGTTTACTTAACAGCTATTTTGATTTGTCCGATAAATTGATTGTCCGGATAATTGGTAGGACCCCTGTAGACATCTTCACTCCGTGAAGATGTCTATGGGGATTTAACATGGGGAAATTGTTTTTTCGCAATAAAATCAATATTTAACCAAATTTCACGAAATAATAAGAAGGCTCATTCTTAATTTTTCCTTTAATTTAATATTATCAAAAGAAATCTTGTTTTTGAATTGATTATATAGCCGTAAAATTTGGGCAGCTTTCGTGAAACAGACAGTAGTGCATTTGTTGTTATTTATTCTAAAATGTTTTAGGCCACACATTCAAGACACTTTCAACAAGAATAATCATATTGAAGGGTCAACAAGATATTATGTTTGTAAAACATGGATACGCCTGCCCCCTTGGCATACTTGACTGTTAAAAATGGCTAAGGGTTTCATCGACCTTGTGATGGTAAAAAATGTTATGGTCGTCTTAATGGTCCCATGAGTGTGTCACATGTGTCCCACATGTATCGAGCGTGTGAATATTACAGTAATCCATCCAGTAATCAGCTCCAGATAAGCTTTGTGTCTAAAGCGACAATACCTCCCGATTTCAAAATCATTGCGTATTTTACTTTTACAAATGGGTTATTGATTTTTCCCTTACTAAATAGGGAACAAAGGATAAAAAATATAACAAATTTAAACATTTACTTAATTGATTCAACATCAAACACTGTTTGTTTTTTGCAGCTGAACTAAATGAATTTTTGAAATTCAATGCATATTTTCACATTGCTGTGCGTATTTTGTACTCCCACTTTTGATAATCAAATCGTATTCAGCTAAAATAATTGCGTAAAATACGCCAATACGCAGCTTATCTGGAGCTCTGAGTAATATTGAAGTTATGGCATGATGGGAGAAACTTGTAGAAACTTTTTTACCCAAATAACTACGGACGCGCAGATGTACGGACGGAACCTCGATAGCAAAGTAATATGCCCTGCTTACCGTATTCTGCCGAGTATTGTTGGCAATCATGCATAAGTCGCACCCCTATTTTCACTCCAAAATCTGGGGGAAAATGTCTACATTTAAAAAAAAAAAAAAATGAAACAAAAACAAAAAAAATCGCAGAGTTGTAGTTGTTGTTGTTTATAAATACTACCAGGCGCTGTTTTTTGGTCACTTACAAGCTTCGTACCCTGGACGTTTTGGACCAATACAATTAATCGTCAAGTTGTTGTCGTTGTTATTTAATAATAATTCCCTGTGCTGTTTTTTATTTATTTTTTGTACCCTGGAAGTTTTGGACCAAGTCATGTCATCAAGTAATACAAACAATATGGCTTGCTTGCTTGCTTGCTTACGTTTAACGGCCGCACTGTCTCTATGGACTTGCACGCCGTCCGCAAAAGGCGGAATAAAAACTTGGGCCGAATGGGAATTTTGAATTTTTGAAATTGTGCAATCTGGGTAGAACCAGTTCGCGGGCTTAGGGCCCCAGAGACAAATGTGCGAATTGGATTACTGCTGGCGGTCACCAATTTGATGACCTAATTTCGCGCAGTAATCGGGAGCACGGCCGCCGTATGAGTTGATTGCAGCTTGCAATCTGCCGCCTAGAACACCGATGTTATGGGCGGTCGTTCCATGGTTAATCTGGCCCGGAGATCTATGCCGCCCTTCTTCTGTCCAGGTTTACGCATCACAGACGTGAATTCTGCAGATGCGTCGGGGTGGTGTTTCCTCGTGTAGTTAATTAATCGTCGGACTCTTCTTACATTCGTGTTGGTGATGAGGTGCTCGTAAACGCGCTCTCCCTGTAGTTTTCCGTCACGGAAGGTGCAGGACAGATATCCCTTGTGTAGATATCTGTTTACATCCGTGGCGGTAGTTGGATATACGACGGCACGTACGGGTGCATTCGGCCCGTTTCCGAGGATGAAGTGTTGTTTCCTGGCAGGAGAAGGTGGCAGCTCAATTGTCGCGATCTCTGGTCCGTTGTATCCATGGCTGTATTCTAGTCTGTCGTTCGATTCGAGTGTTGTTGTAGTGGCTGGTGTTCGTCGCGGCGGCTGTGGGACGACGGGTGACGTATCGTGCCACTCGTCGTCGCTGTCCGAGTCCGGTTGCATTTACCCGGACGAGTTTAGCTCGTCTGGGCTTATGCTGGCGCTCCCCGAGGGGCTCGCCTCCGCACTCTGTTGTTCCTCCCGTCGTGGAGGAGTAGTGGTCGGCGTGGTCGGCGTGGTCGGCGTCGGTGGCATGGGTGCTGGCTCGACGGTGGTGTGTGGTATCGTCGAGGGGCCCTGAGAAGGGCCGTTTCCGGATGAGCGTGACTCCCCTAGGGGAGCCTTCTCAATACCAGTCACTTTCCTCGACCGACGAGATCTCTTGGGTTTCTTCGCCACAGCAGTGCTGGTAGGCTGCTGTGGTTTGAAACTCCAATTAACCTCCAGGGTAAATGTTGTATGTCCGTGGTGTATACGATACAACGGCTTCGCATTTACCCCCTCCGGCATCAGTGGCTTCAAAATTGCGAACACGGCGTCAAGAGTGCTAATTAGCGACATCCTTACAGCTCAGTGTCCAAACAAGAAGTGATGAAATGAATAAAAAGATGGAAACAATATGGCAATATGGCAATAATTGTAATGGTTTTCTATCATAAATAATTGGGTAGCAAGTTTGACAATATATAGAGGATACTGTTCAAAATGCGATATGAGGAAACAAGAATTTTCAGTGGTATTTAACCCTACTGTCAGTTTGAGAACATCTTCTCAATGTCAACACTTAATCAGAATATGACTCAATTATCGCAACAGGTTCTCACTAAGAAAACAAATCTGACCACTTCACACGAGAAATGGCATGTGCCGAAAATTTAGTAATTGACGTTTGACATTACTGAGATTAAAGATGGCAATTAGGCAGTTCTCAGTTTCTCACCTTTCAAAATAACTGGCAAACACCGCAAATTACACATTGTCAACACATGGGAAACCCTTCTTGTCTATAATCGAAGCACACTGTACATATTGTAGACACAGATCAGCTTGTAAATCAATGTGTATTCCCAATAATAAATGTATAGACCATTAACTCGGAAATTCAGTCAATTACGTGTTCCCGATACAGGGCCGTAACGAATATGGGGCAAACTGGTTAGGGTACGAACATGCCATTTTAAAAATAGGCTAAATCAGCAAATTTGGTATACTGGATCTGATCTTGGTATACACTGTTCGCCTTCGGTGTAGAAAATGTGTACCGAATGTGACAGTCAGGGCCGGAACGAGTAAGGCGCGAGTAAGGCGCAAACTGTTTAGAATACAAATCCATTTTTCCAATACCGGATGTTACCCCAAAGACTAACAACAACAGCAAATATAGGAACGCATTTTATTTTTTTGATTTGTGGTCGTTTATGTCAATATTTCGGGGTGGAAAAAAATTTCTGGGATACAAATCTGAGTAAAAAAAAAATGTGACTTATACTCGGCAGAATACGGTACATGTACTATTGCATAGGGGGTATTAAAAAAAATGAGGGTGAACGCTGCAGCTACCGTAATAACCCTAAATATTTTGGCACAATTCAATCATTTTAGTTGAAAAAATCTAAATATTTTGGTACAAACATATACTTCCGAATTTATTGTGATGAATTCATCCAACACATAGTATTATTGTACTGGTTCATCACAATAACGATGTATTTGGATACAATTTGTTTTAGGGTTTCCCAAAACAAATTGTGTCCAAATACTTATGGTCATTACGGTAATCTGAAAACAGGGTCTGGTTTGCCTCTACCATCACACCATTGTCATAGATCTTAGCAAGCGATTTTGTACAACCGTTTGCTTTATTTAGAAAACTACAGTAATAATCATAAATATTTGGACATTATATATTTGGGCAAAGACACATTAATATATGGTTTCTCGCATCGAAGTGTATCAAGATTTAGCGTTAGTGTGCTTGAACTTGTTTATTACAATAACAATGTATTTTGATACAATTTGTTTTGTAGTCCATTTCAGCCTAAGGGCACAATCATTTTAGTTGAACAAATCTAAATATTTGTTTATTACTCCATATACATGTATGTGTATATTGTTACCACTAATTTGAACCGTCTCACCGAGACAGTTCAAATGAATGGTAGCAACATATACTTCCGAGATGAAATAAAGAAAACAGGGAATTTGTTCCTCAAAAGTTTCATACTACTATAATTTTATCCCGTTGCTAATGGGTTAAAGGAAATATTTAGGGTTATTACGGTACTCCAGGACTGAATTAGCTGAATGTCAAATGCACTCCTTCCAATTATCACATTGGCGCACATTTTAGAAATGAGACATAATCGATGTGAATTTATAGCTACCAGTAACTGTACTGTGATATTATTACGCTTTCCCTCGTGCATATGACCACCACAAGCCCATGCAGAATGAATAGTGATAGTCATTTGCAATCAGCTGCTTAAATATGAATAGATCTAATTCCGGATGGAATATTGGACGTGAGTGTTCACTACATGGTAGGCTGTTTTACGATAATAACCCAAAATATTCGGACACAATTTGCTTTGGGAAACACCTATTAAATATGGGTTTCCCAAAACTGATTGTATCCAAATACATTGTTATTGTGATTAACCCTTAGACCGCTACTCACAACAATTGTTGTCTGCTGTTGCTTTTATATGTTGCCTTATTTCTCAATAAAAACATGGTTTGACAGCACTTCAGGATCATTTCCAATGGAAATGATTCTGAAGTGCTGCCAAAGCATGTTGTAAATTAGTCTAAAGTTCTGTCAAAGCATGGTTTTGATGATAAAAATGGAAAATAGAAATAAACAGGAGACGACAAAAAAAATAAGATAGCGGTCTATGGTTTAAATCAGTACTACCATACATTTACTAATACTAAATATTGGCACACTCGCTGTTGTGGGGAAACCATATATTTGTATGTGTTTCCCCCGAAATAAATGGTGTCCGAATATTTAGGGTTATTGCAGTATTTGTGACTGTGCCTGGAGAAATGGGGCTTATGGGTTATGCGATCAGCGTAGATCCAGATCAGCCTGTGCAGCTGCACAGTCTGATCAGGATCTGGGGCCCGTTTCACTAAGCTTCGTAAGACTAAAATGTTCGTAAGTGCAAATTTAAAACCATCTGGAAATTTCAATTGATTAATTTACATTTATTAAGCATAGGCTGCATATGCAGCCTATGCTCAATAAATGTAAATCCAATAATTGTTTACAAGAAAACAGTGTTAATATTAAATTTACAGACTTAATTCTGCACTTTCGAACATTTTAGTCGCAGGGTTCAAGCTAACCCTTTAAAATAGGGAGAAGTTATCACTAAAATATTGAGAAAATAGAATATTTTTTTTTAAAATTTCTGTTTTATATAGTGAAAAACTTCTCCCTCAACTCAAAATAGGGAGAAGTCAGACAATTTAGGGAGAGAATTTCGCCCACTTCGCCCTGTAAATGGATCTCTGACTGTCGTACAAAGTTTAGTGAAGCGGCCCCCTGCACTGTTCACTATTCCGCCAATGAAATATCCGTCATGGTTCTAACAAGCAATCTAGATCATTATCAGGCTACATGAGTGCGCTATTTGATCAGGAGCTACACTCTTCATAAATCCCATAAGCCCAATTTCTCCAGTCTCAACCACATTTACGAATTGAATGTTGTTTTCGTGCTGATCACTGAGATGGTGTACACTCACATTCACATGGCAAGTTCATGTGCCTGTGTTTTATCATCCCAATAAACAGCCCCAAAACAACGTTCAGTTCTTACATTTTATCCCGTCAACACAGTGTGTATGTATGTGCCGTGAAACACGGTGCCGTGAAACATTTTTGATATCCAGTCAATACTATTTTTGCATTTTACAGCCATTTGTCGGTGTTGACGGGATAAATAGAATAGTAGGTTAGTGCCGTGAATGGGAAAAAGTATCTGGCGCGGCACAGAAACGGTTTCCTGAGCCTTGCCAGATATGTTTTCCCATTCACGGCACTAACCTACTATTCTCTATCTATTTTCCTTATTTCTGAACCAAAGTATATCGGCGAGACGGTTCAAATGAATGGTCACAACATATACTTCTGATGAGAAATAAAGAAATTCTTGAGCCTTGCCGGATATTTTTTTCCCATTCACGGCACTAACCTACTATTCTCTATTTATTCTATCATTTAAATTGTGTTCTCCTTGCCGACATGCAATAAGGGATACATGATACATCCAACAATAAGAGATACATTCATGCACAGTTCTCCATTATCCATTCTCCTAAAACTTCTTTATCATGTCAACAATTTACTTGAAACTTATGCGCATGTTTATCATCATTCTTACTTTCATTCTCCACCCCACCCATGCTCCCTCCATGCCCAAGGTGAAGGTAAAATTAATTTTCAGTTTGGTAGATGCGTGCATGTTTCTCCATTTTCCTGTACCTTCTTTGCCGTATCGACGATTGGCTTGAAACTTTATGTGCATGTTTATCATCATCCATGTTTTCATTACTCGCTCCACTCATGCACTCTCCATACTTTCATGGCATTACATCCTACTGGTTGTTCGAGGTCGCGTTTCTATGTGACCTTAACCCTTTTCATGCTGAGGATACACCATTATGTTTGCGGAAAATCCTAAATATTTTTCTGCTACGCGCTCAGAAGTATATGTAGCGACCACCATTTGAACCGTCTCATTGAGACGGCTCAAATGAGTGGTTACAACATATACTTCCATTGAGATAACAAAAATAAAAATAAAATATTTAATAAATTTTATACCCTTAAAGGTGTATTCCGAAAGGAATGGATTAACTATTGCTTGGAGGTTAAAGCCTTTCACTTTCCCTCTTTTATGTACTCTGTAAAACAATTTATTGAATTGATGCACGAGTGATTGGGTCATTACACTCAACAAATAAGTGAGCGTAGCAAACCGAGTTTCTTCAGCGGTAGGACCCTATCCAGGGATTCCGCTGGGGAAAATAAAAAAATCGCCACTTCAAAAAAAATAAAAAAAATTGGCGATAAAAATAAACAATTGTCGAAAAATAAACAATTGTCGATAAAAAATTACAATTTTTTATCGCCAATTGTTTATTTTTATCGCCAATTGCGAAAGTGGCGATCGCCAGCGGAATCCCTGCCTATCACGAGGGCATTATTTCAAAATAATCAACTAACCTGGTTTCTTACATTTGAAACTTGATTCTTCATACAAACGAAGTGGAATCAATCAGAAAATATGCCAAAGAAATCTGTGAATTAATTTCTGGAGGCGGGCCATAGTGACGGTGACTGTCTCGCGATTGAGACGGTGTGTCCGAGAACATGACTTGATTGGTCGAAGGAAACACGTCATTGTGACGTTTATGTATACTGACGACATTTCTCCATATATGGCAAGCACAAGAGTGGTGTAAACTACTGCTGCTGAGTGGTGTAATTCACCGCTATATTTCTGTAAACTACTCGCTGAAATATAAGAATATGATACACCCTGTCTGTCTATCTATCCAAGATTTATTCTATAGCCCACCCATCAGCTCCCCCTGTGGTGAATGTCACGGTCAAATGACCTAAAAAATCGCGTTGATTTGCCTTGAAGTTTTTGAGGCGTACATCCATACCCTTAGACTGCTATCTTATTTTTTGTCGTCTGCTGTTTATTTTCTATTTTCCATTTTTATCATCAAAACCGTGCTTTGACAGCACTTTAGATTAATTTACAACTTGCTTTGACAGCACTTCAGAATCATTTCCAATGGAAATGATTCTGAAGTGCTGTCAAACCATGTTTTTATTGAGAAATAGATAGAAAAGCAACAACAGACGACAATTGTTGTGAGTAGCGATCTAAGGGTTAATGATTTATTGTGTTTAAAGAATTACAAGTGTGACTCTGGCTCAGTAATCTAGTTAATTTAGAGCATTGATTTTCAACATTGATCGTCGTGAGTTCACGTTCTCGGTCGGTAAGCTGTCATTTTCACTTGCTTGCATGTGATCCCAGCCTAAGATGACCTTATCCAGAGCTGCCAACTGTTACGATTTTTCTGTATTTGTTCCGGAAAATACGTTAGAAATACGGAAGTACGGATAACAATTAAAAAGTACGATTTTTAAAAAAATCAGCGCGGGAATATCTGGAAATAATAATTTCGTTTCACAATTCTCCCAATAATTCCTATTTTTAGCTCACCTGAGAAGCTCAGGTCAGCTATTGTTACCGCAATGTGTCCGTCGTCGTCCGTCGTCGTCCGTCGTCGTCGTCGTCGTCGTCGTCCGTGAACATTTTCAAACGTCTTCTCCTCGGTAACCATTGGGCCTATAGTCACCAAACTTCATGGTCATGGTCCTTAGGTAGGGGGATTACAAAATTGTTAAAATGACGTCATTACGTAATCCAAGATGGCCGCCATCTAAAAATAGCACAAATTCTTCAAAAATCTTCTTCTCAAGAACCGCCAACCGGATTTCGACAAAACTTGGTAGGAATGATCGATGTACAATGCTCTTTCAAAGTTGTTAAAATGGTGACCCCGGAGTCAAAAATGGGTGTGGTCCGTGGGGTCAAATTTTATTTTTGACTGAATATGGTCATATCATATATCAAATCGAAGGTATCAATGAGGCGATCACTCTGGTGCATTTTTTGTCGAAGTCGGATGGTTATGTCATCCAAGATGGCCGTCAAAAGGTCAAAAAGTTGTTCTTTTATTAGAGATTTCAAAATTCTTCTTCACACGAACTACTTGGCCCATGGTGGCCAAACTTCACAGTTATGGTCCATGGGTGAAGCCTTTTCAGATTTGTTAAAATGGAGGTCGTCGCTAATCCAAGATGGCCGCCGTCTAAAAATAGCACAAATTCTTAATAGGTAGGAATGATCGATGTACAATGCTCTTTCAAAGTTGTTAAAATGGTGACCCCGGGGTCAAAAATGGGCGTGGCCCATGGGGTCAAATTGGGGTCAAATTTTATTTTTGACCGAATATGGTCATGTCTATATCAAATCGAAAGTATCAAAGAGGCGATCACTCTGGTACATTTTTTGTCGAAATTGGATTGTCATGTCATCCAAGATGGCCACCGAAAGGTCAAAAGGTCGTTCTTTTATTAGAGATTTCAAAATTCTTCTTCACACGAACCACTAGGCCCATGGTGGTCAAACTTCACAGTTATGGTCCATGGGTGAAGCCTTTTCAGATTTGTTAAAATGGAGGTCATCGCTAATCCAAGATGGCCACCATCTAAAAATAGCACAAATTCTTAAAAAATCTTCTTCTCATGAACCGCCAGCCGGATTTCGATGAAACTTGGTAGGAATGATCGATGTACAATGCTCTTTCAAAGTTGTTAAAATGGTGACACCGGGGTTAAAAATGGGCGTGGCCCGTGGGGTCAATTTCGGGTCCAATTTTATTTTTGACCGAATATGGTCATGTCTATATCAAATCGAAAGTATCAAAGAGGCGATCGCTCTGGTACATTTTTTGTCGAAATTGGATGGTCATGTCATCCAATATGGCCACCGAAAGGTCAAGGCAAAAAAGTCGTTCTTTTTTTTATTAGAGATTTCAAAATTCTTCTTCACACGAACCACTTGGCCCATGGTGGTCAAACTTCAGTTATGGTCCATGGGTGAAGCCTATTCAGATTTGTTAAAACAGAGATCGTCACTAATCCAAGATGGCCACCGTCTATAGCACAAATTATTAAAAAATATTTTTCTCATGAACCGCCAACTAGATTTCGATGAAACTTGGTAGGAATGATCGACGTAGAATGCTCTTTCAAAGGTGTCAAAATGGTGACCCCAGGGTCAAAAATGGGCGTGGCCTGTGGGGTCAAATTTTATTTTTGACCAAATATGGTCATGTCATATATCAAATTGAAGGAAGGTATTGATGAGGCGATTGCTCTGGTGCAATATTTGTCAGAATCGGATGATTATGTCATCCATGATGGCCTCCAAAAGGTCCATTTATTCAAGATTTTGAACGTCTTTTTCTCAGGAACCACATGGCCGATGCTGGCCAAACTTCATAGTAAGTTAAGATCCTTGGGTGAAGCATTTTCAGATTTGGTAAAATGAGAGTCATCGCTTAATCCAAGATGATCGCCATCTAAAAATAGCACAATTTTTTTAAAACACATGAACTCAACGTCACATTCTCCTCTGGTGTTCATGGAGTCAGGTGAGCGAATTAGGGCCATCATGGCCCTCTTGTTTTATTTACCCGTAATCATACTCGCCGAGGCGCTTACCATTTTGATTCTTGTTGTGTAGTAATAGTAGTTTCAAACGCTCAGCGATATTGATTTATTCATCACGTACATTCATAAAATGTCTGCTCCAAAGCGTGCAGCCAACAAATTTGGGTATTTTTTATCGAAAGAAGTTAGGAGAACACATCTGTTCATCAATGATTACAGCGAGACATGGCCCAATTTGGTCCTGTCAAAACGCGGTGATGAATTTGCGTCTTGCAAGCAGTGTAATTGTGATTTTTTTCGGTTGGTCACGGTGGCCGAAACGAGGGCCAAGGCTCTAAAAAAGTTAATTTATGCATATAAGTGAGTACCGATTTGTGTTCCGGAAAACATATGTGGTGTTCCGGAAAATAGCCCCCTTTTCTCTCCATGTTCCTCATGTGACCGACATGGGGTTGGCAGCTCTGCTTATCTGTCGACAGTAAGTTCAATACTATTAACCCATTCAACACCACAGACCTGTATAGTGGTATTGGCAAACAGTGTAGATCCAGATGAGTCTCATCAGGATTTGCACTTTTTGCAAGTAATTTTCATACTTTTCAGAACAAAAACACCCCGTTTTCATAATTGGACTAGTCTGAAAATCATTTTGTGATGGTGGGTGGTGGTCGGGCGAATGAGATGGCGTAAATTTACGGTATGGGTTCCTCCTTATAGGAATCATGATTTGCCTGGTATGGCCCTCAGGTACGTTTTTATCTTTGGCTCTTTAGTTACCTGTGAGTTGAATTGGGTTATTGCCCATTATAGAAGTAGTAAGATTATTACTGATCCTACTGCTTTTGGGAGGGGCCAAGTGATTCTGGTGTGACGAGGACCTGGCATCAGATCATTCTGATTTCAGGGCTGAACATACAGTTTTGTTATTGTAAATATTCAGTTTTGATTTTGGGATTTTCCCCCCATTTGTACATGTACATGTACTTGTACAGGTAATACAGAGTGGCCTGCGGTTCTCTTACCAGGCAAATTGCAATTCCTGGAGCGAATTGCAATCCTGCACTCCAGGAATTGCAATTCGCTTTCCCATTAATTGCCCCGTCTGCGTGTAGACTCCCTGAGGCTTGTACCTCTATGTCAGAAAAGCGGACGTTAAACCCTATTCACTCACTCACTCACTCCCATTAATTGCAATTGGACCGCAATCGGACTGCGGTCCAAAGAGTTGGTTGCGGAATTGCAATACTGCGCTCCGCTTTTAATTTCAGTTTACGCTCCTTTTTTCTTTAAACTGCGAAAGAATGACCGCTTTACGCTGCGCTCTGCGGTCAAACCAGCGGACCGCTCTGCTTGACCAATGCAGCAATAAAATCGAAATAGTTGATTTTTTATGACGAAAAGATATATTTTCCTATCTGTATTTAGCCATTTAAAATCCAATAAAATGTACATAAATAGTAGAATTAGGTGTATATATGCGCATAACGCTAAGTTTTTACCGTAAATAGCGAAAGAAGGACCGCACAAACGGTATCGCGAAAGAATGACCGCACAAACTGGACCGCGAAAGAATGACCGCACAAACGGTATCGCGAAAGAATGACCGCAAAAACGGGACCGCGATTGGACCGCAATTAGACTGCAATTTCAGAGAGGACGAATTGCAATTCAAGGACTGCTGGATTGCAATTCTGGGTAAGAGAATCGCAGGCGGGAGTGTATATGGGATTTAGTACTAAACCCATTGACCCGGCCTTAAATGACCTTAGCTGTTGATAGGCCGTTAAACCCCAACAAACAAACAAAACATTTTGTGATGATTAGATTGGTTGCTAAATTAACATATTAAAATCCATTCCAGTTACTTAGGGGTGAAAGAGTTAAATTAGAAAATAAATTCACATGTTTCTGCAGGTGTGGGTGCCCTGATTGAACCGACCAACCTGATGAAGATGAAGGGATCTCTGCTGGGTCAGTCCGCCCCCTCCCTCTGTGGTGGCCCCCTCTCCGCGGTAAGTACAATGGAACTCAACCTGGGACCCGTTTCACTAAACTTTGTGAGACTAAAATGTTCGTAAGCGCAAATTTAGGATCGTCTGGAAATTTAAATTGATGGATTTACATTTATTGCAGCATATGCAGCCTATGCTCAATAAATGCAAATCCATTAATTGTTTACAAGAAAATGTTGTTAATGTAACATTTACAGACTATCATAATTTTGCACTTACGAACATTTTAGTCGTAGGAAGTTTAGTGAAACGGCCCCCAGACACCCATAAATCTGATGCGTTTCATTCAGTGATTTATTTCCCAACGTCAAATACTCACATTTTTTTTATTTGACACACCAAAATTCAGAAATTGGGCTTTATCACCAGTGTAGATTCAGATCAGCCTGTGCATCCACACGTTCTGATCAGGATCTGCACTGTTCGCTATTCCATCAGTGAAATACCTGTCGTGCTTCTAACAAGCAATAAAGACAATTATTAGGCGACAGGGGTATTTTACTAGGAACTACATACACTTAGCAAATCCCATAAGCCCCATTTCTCCAGCCACATATACATATGAGACATGCAGGGACTAAACTACCATGCCTCCAGGGGCCGAATATTGGCCCCTTCCCCAAACCCCGGGGCCGTTTTTTTTTCCCCAATCTGTAAAATAAATCCCAATCGGCAAAAAAAAACAAAAAAAACAGTGAAATCTTGAGTATTGTACTCATGCAGTCCATAACCAGATTCATTGACACAAGTTGTCAAATTTGGATGATTGGTTAATAAAATATTAACCAGGAGTAAGTGAGATCAATGACATCCACACCATTTACTAATAATATCGACAAAAAATCCCAGTAATGGATTCGATCGGTCGACGAAAAAAATTCCCAATTCAAGCAATTTCATGCGCTATTTTTTCCCAAAATATAAAAAAAGGCCCCTTCCCAAAATCCCTGGCTTAATCCCTGACATGCCATGTGATTTTGTACCTTCGGACATCTGCGTAATTTAATGGCGTCAAAAGTTGGCAAAATTTTCAGAGCACATGCGGATATTCCGCATGTACTCTGAAACTTTTGTCATCTTTTGACTTTATTTATGAAAAGTATTGTAAATTTTGTAAACGTATTTCATGAAATTACGCAGATGTCCGAAGGTACAAAATCACATGGCGTGTCTCATATATCTCTTGTGATCCTGACTGTTTGTGATGGCACAACACAAAAATATCTCTTTGGAGTGCGTAATTGCATGAATTATTGCCCTTCCTCGTAAAATTCACCAAAGACTATTGAACTTTGGATTGTAACTCTTATTATCTTAATAGTATCCAATGCAATTTTCTAAAATGTTACCTCATCAAAATTATGTCTTTGATGAAATTGCATCAAATACTGTTTTTATTGCCAAAAGTGGATTTTTCTATCAGGTTTTGACATGGGAAATATTGTGAGAATTTGATGTGGACTGATGTATATTTTTTAATTTCCGTTTTACTCAACAAAAACAAAATTTGTAGCACTTTAGAATCATTTCCATTGGAAATGATCTCAAGTGCTGGCAAACCATGTTTTTATTGAGAATACAGGCAAAACATGAAACAACAGGTGACAACAATTTTCGTTTTCCGCATTCTAAGGGTTAAATCTTGGGTCATTTCTGCGCTATCTAGCCAAGCTTCTGTATGGAGGCCTCCCAGGGCATCCAGTTTAGATTGGTTGGTGATTGGTTGTTTGTGGTTGTGACTTGATAAATCGGACATTGGTGGATATGCGTCCATCGACTGAACCTCATGGGGACCTCCCATAGCCGTGCCATTGGACAACATGGGGACCTCCCATAGCTGTGTTGTCGGTACATTAGCTTGTCAGTTAGGTTCACTTGGTATGACTAAAGGTTCACTTGGTATGACTAATGGCGAACACTGTGATTTACTATTTACAGCTGTGACTGGTGAAATGGGACTGATGGTTTAGCCCAGCAGTGTAGTCCCTGATCAGACTGCGCATTCACACAGTCTGATCAGGCACTTCACTGTTGGCCATTCAGTCATTGAATCGCACGTCGTTCTTCACAACAATCAATATAGCTCCTTATCAAGCTGCCGGAGTGTACTAGAATATCAGGGGCCTGACTGGGCACAAATGCCTTAGGCCGCATTCACCAGTCACAACCACATTTCTATTTACACCCCTAGCATACAAAGCCTGTCGAGGGGAATATTGTTTTCGTGTTTCCGTTCGTTCGGCCGTCCGTAACATTATGCTTAACATTTTCGGGTCCCATTATCTCTGCAACCGTCAGTCGGATTAACTTGAAACTTCATATACTTTATCATCATCCATATTTTATTTTTATAGCCCACCCACGTGGCTTTCATGCCCAATGTCAAGGCCAAATGACTTACAAAATATTTAGTGGTCGGACCAGCTGGCGACCGGGGGTATCTGTGACCCCCTGTTCATTTGCTCTAGTTTTTAAGGAAATACTCTCAGCATATGTACATGTAGTATGTCGAAGGATATTGTAGATTAGTTAAGTAGTTTATTTCGTAATGACTTATTCATTCTGGGCAAAATTGCTAACTGAACAGGTCTCGTATTCAACAATAACTTTTGTTGCAATAACCATTTGTTTAAAAACATTTATACAGTGGAGTTACCGGTATATAATCCTGCAACGACACATTGTCAAAGTGGCATCACAGTGACCTTTAAGTACAAAATACACAAAAATAAACTTAAAAATACCATTTTTACGCCCTCGATCTCAGTAGAGCTGGAAAGCATGTAGTGTCTGTGTGTGTGTGTCTGTGTGTCCTGTTAAGAAGGTTGCCAGAGTTTCTGCAGCAGTCGGCCACGGGGGCCACCTTTTCCTGTTTTTCCTATTTTCCGTTTATAACCATCTTTGGCATGCACTTCATGTGCTATTGTTATAATCAAAGGACTGAACGTCCTGAAATCCTTCGCAGTATGTATTTGTGGATGACACATAGATTAATAATTAATCTTGAGTGGAAAGCGTTTTGCAATAAAATAAGTGCGGGTATTTCACTGCAGCAACGAGTTAAAAATAGAGGAAAACCCAACATGATAAATCATTTTTTTTCTGAGACCTATTCTGAACCGAAATCGAAGATTGTATTCATGCAACAAACCATGGAGTTACGAATCGCGAATAATCGAGTATGGCAGTTAATCGTCGCACCCTTAGACTACAGATACATGTGCAATAACATAAATTTAGCACAAAAAGCACAAAACATTATCACACTGAACAGGCGATCAAGCTAAGTTGTTAGAACTATTTTTTATGGCGTACGACTCTTGTTTTTAAAAAGTTCAACTCAATATGGGCCGCGCCATACTAAAACCGGGCTTAATGACAACGTAATGAAAAGTGGTAAACGACGTCGGAAAAACGACGTTTCAAATTTTCTAGCGTCGCCGTAAAAGTTCACAGTTTGCCCTCCCATTTACGTTTACTAGTGTCAGTTAACATTAAGTGTGAACAGAAACCGGAAAATGATAACCTCGGTACACATATTATGACGTCATGACTTGACATCATGTACTTGTGACGTCATTGAACGTGAATATGTGGTTGACGTTATGGCCATGGTGTCATGACAAAATATTATAGCAAGAATACTTGCACGAGTTCCTCGTAGCATCAATGACTTAGAAATGCTTCAGGCGCTGTACATTGTCGCCTAACTGTCGTTCTTTGACATTTTTACGCTTTTTCGTCAGTTGTCTTTATGAATTCAAAATGGTGAACTCATAATTTAACTGGCTACATATCAGCGAAGTCCTCGCTTACACTGCACTTTGATTCCTAAATAATCTTAAATATGAACAACCTAGTGTATGCCAACAATATTACCATCTATTATCTTGGTAAATTGAGACTTTTGAACAATTATATCCAGTACTTAGCGAATGATATGCCATTTAATGCCACTCATTTTATCATAAATGGAGGTAGACACGCAGCTATATAATAACATAAATATACGGGGTTTGTATTGAATTTGACAAAATAAATATATTAATTATATTAAAATAAATATATTAATTGAAAATGTGATGGTCATAAACTTGCTTTTCGCACGATTTGTAGTATCAAATCATCAGTTTATCACTTGACTGCATAATAATGTATATCAGGCGATGGTAATGCGATCCTCAAGAAAGACACACGGCGACAATTATAAGGTATCACGCTATCCCGGTATCGTGTTTCGTCACAAAGTTAATGTTATAAGCGGCCTACTGCCTACTTTAAAATATGTCGTCGCATACAAAATGTTAAATGATGTCGCTATTATTCCCCAAAATTATTTCAGACAGCAGCAAACAACAGGGAAATGCCTCACTCTGCCTTTATTTGAAAATTATTCATACGAAATTACGTTACTTGGGCCGCAATCCAAAACATGACGTTACATTAGCAACTGCAACACGAGCCATAAACATTATTTTCATACTTTGTCTTGGCCTAATGGGAGACACTTGGCCAGGCTACGAGATATCCAAATTTGGTTGACATGCGATGAAAGATGACAAATCTGTAGGACTTATTTGATCAACACCCCTTGTATACGCCGTTGATAAAAACGTCGTAATTTTGACGTCATTGATCTAAAACGTCATATAAGTTTTTACCACGCTTCATAAAAATACTTCTAAAATGAAACGTAATTGGGATACATTGATAATTTTGGCGGCATATGGCTTTTAAAAGATGTACAATTCAGAATATGCGAAAAAGTAAAAACTGAAAATGTTGTCATTAAGCCCGGTTTTTGCACGGCTCGTCTCACATATGTGCTGCTACCGACATAATGAGCTCATTTGCATAAAAGCTGTAGGACCTCAAATTTTGATGTATAATTCTTCGCTAGTGCTCAAATAAAAACATGTTTTAACCCTTTCACCCTTAAGTAACTGGTATGGACTCTGCCATGTAGACGTTTGAACTATTCCATTAATCGGAAAAGGAATGTTTTTGCAAAAAAAATAGAAAATATCCACAAACAATGCAGATCCTGATGAAACGGCTCGTCGCAAGCTGTTTGTACACTGTTTGCAAACATTGGCAAAGCGGTCTGTAGTGGTGAAACGGCTAAGTCTCGGAAAGGCAGGGATAAGAGAACCCGTAGATGACAGAAATGTATGTATTGGTTACTGCCCTTTGTTCAGAGTCCTGTTGCTTATCGATTGTAACGTTCAGACTCTGGGAAGGAATGCCAAAAATGGAGAATTAGTTATGAATACCGATATCATACTGTTATCATTATTATGGTAATTGGTTTATGTGTGGAAGTGTAAGCTGCACTAGAAAAACCAGCCCTATGACCAAGAGAAGGGTTATATGTGGCTGCGACTGGGAGAAATGGGGCTTATGGGTTTAGCGACCAGTGTAGATCCTGATCAGCCTGTGCATCCGTCCAACCCCCGGTGATCCCAAGGTCAAGGTCACATACTTAGTCTCTTTACAAAACTTAACATCAGAGAAATATGTTATAACTTCTATTTCTTTCATCGAAAATTCTTAATATTTCATGCATGCATTCCTCTAAGGCTCTACTATCATGCTGTGACAAATTCCCGCTGATCTCGAGGTCAACCTCACATACTTAGTCTCTTTACAAAACTTAACATCAGAGAAATCGGTTATAACTACTATTTCCTTGCTTGGATCTGCTTCACATTTCACACACGCATTGCTCCAATGGATCTCTACCACCCTGTGACAAATTCACATTCATGCCGCTCCCGCTAAGCCCAGAGTCAAGGTCACAAGCCCACACACTTAATTTTTACATATTTTAGGGGTACCTGGGCCCACGCGGGGGGTATCCCGTAAGCCTCGCTTACTGACCAATCTAGTTATTTCTTGATGGAATGGCGAACAGTGAAGATCCTAATCAGCCTGTGCAGATGCACAGGCTGATCCGGATCTACACTGGTCGCACAATGCATGAGCCCCATTTCTCCAGTCACAGCCACAAATGAAAAACATGGATGATGATAAATAAGCACATGAAGTTTCAAGTATTTTAATGAGCAGAGATAAGAGGAACCGGAAAATGCAAATGACCACGGATGGATAGACGTAATTCCGGCAGAACATCGTTATTAGACGTTATTATTTATGCAAATCATTGAAATGAGCTAATGTTGATCGCAGCACATATTTTGCGGGTTTAACTTTTTAAAAAAACTGCTCTTACGCCATAAAAAATAGTTTTAACAACTTAGCTTGATCACCTTTTCAGTGTGATAAATGTTTTTGTTACCTTTTTAGCCAGGTTTTTTGAAAAAAAATCCAGGCTATTGGATTGGCGAAAGCCGGGCGGGCGGGCGCGGGGCGGGCGGCGGCGGGCGGGCGGCGGGCGGCGTCCACAAATCAATGTTAAGTTTTCGTGTGAGTTTTGAGTCCATTTCTTTGTTACTGTACCACCTAGGACCACCAAACTTTCACAACTTCATAATCAAAGGGGTGTGCCCACCACATATCACTACCAATCATGTTACTTTTTAGCCAGGTTTTTTGAAAAAAAATCCAGGCTATTGGATTGGCGAAAGCCGCGGGCGGGCGGGCGCGGTGGCGGGGCGGGTGGGTGGCGGGCGGCGTCCACAATCAATGTTAAGTTTTCGTGTTTGAGTCCATTTCTTTGTTACTGTACCACCTAGGACCACCAAACTATCGCGGTTGTAGTATATAAGAGTCACAAATGATACCATCATGCTGTGGAAGGTGCCGCGCGTAGCTGGCACCTTCCAGAGGTGATGGTATCATTGTGACTCTTATATACTATTTTATTAGAGATTTCAAAATTCTTCTTCACATGAACCGCTTGGCCCATGGTAGCCAAACTTAAAAGTTATGGTCCATGGGTGAAGCCTTTTCAGATTTGTTAAAATGCAGATCATCGCTAATCCAAGATGGCCGCCGTCTAAAAATAGCATAAATTCTTCTTCTCATGAACCGCTAGCCGGATTTCGACGAAACTTGGTAGGAATGATCGATGTACAATGCTCTTTCAAAGTTAAAATGGTGACCCCGGGGTCAAAAATGGGTGTGGCCCGTGGGGTAAAATTTTATTTTTGACCGAATATGGTCATGTTATATATCAAATCGAAGGTATCAATGAGGCGATCACTCTGGTACATTTTTTGTACAAATCGGATTGTTATGTCATCCAAGATGGCCGCCGAAATGTCAAAAGGTCGTTCTTTTATTAGAGATTTCAAAATTCTTCTTCACATGAACCGCTTGGCCCATGGTAGCCAAACTTAAAAGTTATGGTCCATGGGTGAAGCCTTTTCAGATTTGTTAAAATGGAGGTCATCGCTAATCCAAGATGGCCGCCGTCTGAAAATAGCATAAATTCTTAAAAAATCTTCTTCTCATGAACCGCTAGCCGGATTTCGACGAAACTTGGTAGGAATGATCGATGTACATTGCTCTTTGAAAGTTGTTAAAATGGTGACCCCGGGGTCAAAAATGGGCGTGGCCCGTGGGTTCAACTTGTTGTCAAATTTTATTTTTGACTGAATATGGTCATGTCATATGAGGTATCAATGAGGCGATCACTCTGGTGCAATATTTGTCGGAAGAAACGGATGATTATGTCATCCATGATGGCCACCAAAAGGTCCATTTATTCAAGATTTTTAACGTCTTTTTCTCAGGAACCACATGGCCGATGCTGGGTGAAGCATTTTCAGATTTTGTAAAATGAGAGTCATCGCTTAATCCAAGATGACCGCCATCTAAAAATAGCACAATTTTTTTAAAACACATGAACTCAATGTCACATTCTCCTCTGGTGTTCATGGAGTCAGGTGAGCGAATTAGGGCCATCATGGCCCTCTTGTTTTACCTTCACCTATTATTTCTACGTAATTGACTTAGCCATTTTGAACGTTAACTTTTTAACGTACGTCTGGTTAAATTTTTTTTTTGGTTAAAACTTTTTTGTTATACTATATCTCTGCAACTGCTTCACCCATTACCTTGAAACTTCACATGGGTGTTTATCATCGTCCATATTTTCACTCTAACCCCTAACCGTGCGGCCCCTGTGCGCAATGTCAAGGTCAAATTACTTTGAATTTATTTGTTAAAGTTTTTTCGTGTACTATATCTCTGCAACTGCTTCACCCATTACCTTGATACTTCACATGGGTGTTTATCATCATTGTCGCACCCGCTTGCGGAAAGCGCGATATCGTCGGCATTTTGGCATACGTCCGTCCGTCCGTACGTCCGTGTGTCCGGTTAAAGTTTTTTCGTTAAAGTTTTTCCATCTACTATATCGCGACATGCAGGCCACGGCCATCTAGTCTAAAAAAAGTGGGTATAATTATGTTATCCAAGTGTCCATGCTTGGAAAAAACCTGGCCTTCGTGGCTTTGCCTCGTTTCTTGTTTTTTAACTTGACCCATTTTTTCCGCGTAGTCGACTTAGCCATTTTCAATGTTAAGTTTTCGTGTTTGAGTCCATTTCTTTGTTACTTTACCACCTAGGACCACCAAACTTTCACAGCTTCATAATCAAAGGGTGCCCACCACATATCACTATCCAACATGTTACTTTTTTAGCCAGGTTTTTTGAAAAAAAATCCAGGCTATTGGATTGGCGAAAGCCGGGCGGAAAGCCGGGCGGCGGGCGGCGGCGGGCGGCGTCCACAATCAATGTTAAGTTTTCGTGTTTGAGTCCATTTCTTTGTTACTGTACCACCTAGGACCACCAAACTTTCACAACTTCATAATCAAAGGGTGCCCACCACATATCACTATCCAACATGTTACTTTTTTTTTTAACTTCACTTTTTTTCATTTTTTCCGCGTAGTCGACTTAGCCATTTTCAATGTTAAGTTTTCGTGTTTGAGTCCATTTCTTTGTTACATTACCACCTAGGACCACCAAACTTTCACAGCTTCATAATCAAAGGGTGCCCACCACATATCACTATCCAACATGTTTACTTTTTTTATAACTTGACCCATTTTTTCCGCGTAGTCGACTTAGCCATTTTCAATGTTAAGTTTTCGCGTTTACAATGTTAAGTTTTCGTGTTTAAGTCCATTTCTTTGGTACTGTACCACCTAGGACCACCAAACTTTCACAGCTTCATAATCAAGGGGTGCCCACCACATATCACTATCCAACATGTTAGTTACTTTTTTTTTAACTTCACCCATTTTTTTTCCGCGCAGTCGACTTAGCCATTTTCAATGTTAAGTTTTCGCGTTTACAATGTTAAGTTTTCGTGTTTAAGTCCATTTCTTTGGTACTGTACCACCTACGACCATCAAACTTTCACAGCTTCATAATCAAGGGGTGCCCACCACATATCACTATCCAACATGTTACTTTTTTTTAACTTCACCCATTTTTTCCGCGCAGTCGACTTAGCCATTTTCAATGTTAAGTTTTCGCGTTTACAATGTTAAGTTTTCGTGTTTAAGTCCATTTCTTTGGTACTGTACCACCTAGGACCACCAAACTTTCACAGCTTCATAATCAAGGGGTGCCCACCGCATATCACTATCCAACATGTTACTTTTTTTTTAATTTCACCCATTTTTTCCGCGCAGTCGACTTAGCCATTTTCAATGTTAAGTTTTCGCGTTTACAATGTTAAGTTTTCGTGTTTAAGTCCATTTCTTTGGTACTGTACCACCTAGGACCACCAAACTTTCACAGCTTCATAACCAAGGGGTGCCTACCACATACAACTATCCAACATGTGACCATTTTTTACCTTCACCTATTATTTCTACGTAATTGACTTAGCCATTTTCAACGTTAACTTTTTAACGTACTACTAGTTAAAGTTTTTTTGGTTAAAACTTTTTTGTTGTACTATATCTCTGCAACTGCTTCGCCCATTACCTTGAAACTTCACATGGGTGTTTATCATCATCCATATTTTCATTCTAACCCCCAACCGTGCGGCCCCTGTGCCCAATGTCAAGGTCAAATTACTTTGAATTTTTTTGTTAAAGTTTTTTTCAGATTTGTTAAAATGGAGGTCATCGCTAATCCAAGATGGCCGCCGTCTAAAAATAGCATAAATTCTTAAAAAAAATTTAACGTACGTCTGTTAAATTTTTTGGTTAAAATTTTTTCGTTATACATCTCTGCAACTGCTTCGCCCATTACCTTGAAACTTCACATTGGTGTTTATCATCATCCATATTTTCATTCTAACCCCCAACCGTCGGCGGCCCCTGTGATCACTGTCAAGGTCGAATTACTTTGAATTTATTTGTTAAAGTTTTTTCGTGTACTATATCTCTGCAACTGCTTTAACCCATTACCTTGATACTTCACATGGGTGTTTTTATTTTCATTCATTGTCGCACCCGCTTGCGGAAAGCGCGATATCGTCGGCATTTTGGCATACGTCCGTCCGTCCGTCCGTACGTCCGAGTGTCCGAGTGTCCGGTTAAAGTTTTTTCGTTAAAGTTTTTCCATCTACTATATCTATTTTTTTAGTGTCCATGCCTCGCACCAACGGCGCGACATGCAGGCCACGGCCATCTAGTCTACAAAAAGTGGGTATTAATTACATTATCCAAGTGTCCATGCTTGGAAAAAAACCTTGGCCGTCGTGGCTTTGCCTCGTTGTTTCTTGTTTTTAACTTGACCCATTTTTTTCCGCGTAGTGACCTTAGCCATTTTCAATGTTAAGTTTTCCCGCGTTTACAATGTTAAGTTTTCGTTTGTTTAAAGTCCATTTCTTTGGTACTGTACCACCTAGGACCACCAAACTTTCACAGCTTCATAATCGAGGGGTGCCCACCACATATCACTATCCAACATGTTACTTTTTTTTTAACTTCACCCATTTTTTCCGCGCAGTCGACTTAGCCATTTTCAATGTTAAGTTTTCGCGTTTACAATGTTAAGTTTTCGTGTTTAAGTCCATTTCTTTGGTACGTACCACCTAGGACCACCAAACTTTCACAGCTTCATAATCAAGGGGTGCCCACCACTATCACTAATCCAACAGGTGCTTCCACATTATTCAACTATCAACCCATGTTACTAACTTCACCCATTTTTTCGCGCAGTCGACTTAGCCATTTTCAATGTTAAGTTTTCGCGTTTACAATGTTAAGTTTTCGTGTTTAAGTCCATTTCTTTGGTACTGTACCACCTAGGACCACAAAACTTTCACAGCTTCATAACCAAGGGGTGCCTGCCACATACAACTATCCAACATGTGACCATTTTTTTACCTTCACCTATTATTTCTACGTAATTGACTTACCCATTTTCAACGTTAACTTTTTAACGTACGTCTGGTTAAATGTTTTTTGGTTAAAACTTTTTTGTTGTACTATATCTCTGCAACTGCTTCGCCATTACCTGAAACTCAACATTTGGGTGAAATTTTTTCTCTGCACTGCTTAACGATCAAATTTTTTGGACTTTTTGCATCAATGTTGTTATTCATCATCCATATTTTCATTCTAACCCCCAACCGTGCGGCCCCTGTGATCACTGTCAAGGTCGAATTACTCTGAATTTATTTGTTAAAGTTTTTTCGTAATGTACTATATCATCAAGCAACTGCTTCACCCATTACTTTGATACTTCACATGGGTGTTTATCATCATTGTCGCACCCGCTTGCGGAAAGCGCGATATCGTCGGCATTTTGGCATACGTCCGTCCGTCCGTCCATCCGTCCGTCCGTCCGTACGTCCGAGTGTCCGGTTAAAGTTTTTTCGTTAATGTTTTTCCATCTACTATATCTATTTTTTTAGTGTCCATGCCTCGCCCCAAGGCGCGACATGCAGGCCACGGCCATCTAGTCTACAAAAAGTGGGTATAATTACGTTATCCAAGTGTCCATGCTTGGAAAAAACCTGGCCTTCGTGGCTTTGCCTCGTTTCTTGTTTTTAGCTAAATTTATGTTATTGCAAATGTTTCCGTAGTCTAATGGTGACGATTATCTGCCATACTCGATTATTCACGATTCATAACTCCATTGTTCGGTGCACAAATACAATCTTGTGGTTTTCCAAAAATCTATTTTTAACTCATTGTTGTTGTTGCTGCTGCTTTGAAATTTCCGCATTATTTTTCGCAAAACACTTTCCACTCTAGATTAATTATTAGCCTATGTGTCATCCACAAACACATACTGCAAAGAATTTCCGGACGTTCAGTCCTTTGATGTCAATATGTGGCCAATATTCATGGTCAGAAAGTTATTGCTTAATGTCTGTTCATTGAGACAAACGTTCCATCGTTATTCACAAGTTAATTGCAATTTTAAAACTGCAACACCTGCGTACTTACCATCTCTCACCTTACAATGCCCGACAGCAAAGACAAGGTATAGTAGTACCTTACGTCATTGGAGACACGCCTTGTGATTTAAGAACATGTGCACCCAGCTTTAAGTGACCGTAGCTGTTGATATGCCGTTAAAGACCAATAAATCAATCAAATCAAAAGTTGGCAAACTTTTCAGATAAAAAAAAGATGACAAAATTGGCATAGCAAATGCGGAATGATTCACATTTGCTATGACAATTTTGTCATCTTTTTTTTTATTATTTACGGGAAATATCACAGTTTCTGTAAATATATTTTACGAAAAAATTGCACACAAGTTCGTTGGTACATAATCACATGGCGTGTATCATTTGCAACAATATGATGTTAGATCATGGTTATCTTACACAGTGCGATTATGGTCTAATTGACGGCCAATATATTACTGTCGCGTCTGCTTGCGGACAGCGTGATACAGTCGACAGAACTGGAGTTTTTGGCTGATTCTCTTCATACTCGGTATACATTCCAACCATCAAGTGCAGGAGTGCGTAACATAACATTTTCCCTGTTCCACCGATCGATCTGCAGTTATGTTTTCTCCATTCACTCATTCAGTGATTGCTGTTGTATTTAAATGCTCAACAGCAGTGGCAATTTTCTAGTTATTTGTGTGGCAGTTTATAAGTATATTGATTATCTGCACCCGGACTGAAACTTAATATGCTTGTTTATCATCGCTCATATATGGACGGTGGCTGAGAAAAGGTACTGTGCAGCATTCGCGAACAGCGTAGCCCCAGATCAGCCTGCGCATCCGCACAGTCTGATCTGGGGATACACTGTTCGCCATTCAATCACTCTGCCATCAACAATGGGATTAGATCATACTTTGATGGTGTTAAGCTGTGCAATATGATCAGTATGAACTATGAGGGACCATAGTCAGCTAGTTCTGTTTGCAAATCTATGTATAGAGTTTCGGTACTATTGTGTATTTCAGCGATTATTTCTTACTGAATAGCACAGTTTTTCGAATCGAGTAGATAATTTATGTATTATGATCTGGAATCACTATAATTGCTCCTTTTCATAGTAAAGCAGTACGCTACATTCGCTCTTTTTACAAGCAATTATAAGGCCAGAAACTACACAATTTGGACCGGATTTCTATAATAAATTCAATGGGCGATAACTAGCTACGACCCCTCATTTTGTAAATGTTCTAAGGAGCATTTTCTCAACTGCTGGCCCAGATACATAGTGAAGCGGAATCAAGCTTTCTCAAGACGAACTTATTGGTACTTTGCAAATGTGGCTGTGACTGGAGAAAGGGGACACTCCTGTAGCCTGATAAATCTTTATTGTTTGCCCTAGTTTCTCAACCACTGAAAACATAGAATTTCGTCTTGATTCTTCACATATTGTGATTCTTTCGCCAATATCTAATAAAAGTTTTCCTTTAATATTCCAATAAGTAAAAAGTTATTTTTACCAGACATCACGACATGTCAGAAAGACGTGTACATGCACGCTTCGGTGTCAAACCATCGATAATGTAGTAGTATCACGGGGCTACATTCAAACAGACATGCCCTTGTCAAAACTTGTTAGGAATATCCTAGGAATATCTTAAGAATCTCAGCCTCAAATGATACATGGGAATTTAGGAAAATCCTTGGGTTCCTTGCTGGTATTGAAATAGGAATATCTTAGGATTCCTAGGAACTAAGGAATTTAAGACCATGGAAATACCTTGGATTCCTAGGAATCCCAGTTCTTCAGAATCCTAGGAATATCCTAGGATTCCTTGCTGGTATTGAAACAGGAATATCTTAGGATTCCTAGGAACTAAGGAATTTAAGACCATGGCAATACCTTGGATTCCTAGGAATCCCAGTTCTTAAGAATCCTAGGAATATCCTAGGATTCCTTGCTGGTATTGAAACAGGAATATCTTAGGATTCCTAGGAACTAAGGAATTTAAGACCATGGAAATACCTTAAGAAATAATCTTAAGAATTCCATGATTTTTAACTACAAATGTCCATGCATGAATCTATTTTTAGCAGTGACCTTGGTCCATGAAGGAAAACAGTTTTTCTATTTAACAGAACGTTACATTTTCGGGAACATATGGACATTCTTATAAGACGTACATTGTGGTTTTTTTTTTCCTTTTTACCTCACAAGGCTAATGGAATAAAAAGAATTTGCAGTTACCTATTGTTCTTCAAACTTTTTTTAACCCCACAAGGTAACTCTCGTTTGCTCGGATGGACGGACAAGGGTAAAACATAACCTCTAACCTGCAGAAGTAAAACTGTGAATTTAGAATTAAAATGCTTGGGTACCGGTATGCAAATTTAAAATGAAAATGGTCAAATTTCGTTTCTCTTTTTCTTACTTCTCCTGTGTTGTGATATTCAACACTATAGTCTCAGACATATGCCAGATTGCACCTGCGGGCATCTACGTTCAAAAAATCTCCCAGGGGGAGGGTGGGAGGGGGGAACCATGCCCCCGGACCCTCGAAGCATTTCGGTCAAAATCGTGGACCTCAACTCACACACACCCTAAACCAAAATCCTGGATCCGCCCCTGAATATGCATCATTTATCAAACCAATATATGTATCATTTATCGAACCAATATATGTACCATTTTTCGAACCAATATACGTATGTATCATTTATCGAACTAATATATGTACCACTTATCGAACCAATATGTCTAATTTATCGAACCAATATGTACGATTTATCGAACCAATATATGTATCATTTATCGAACCAATATATAACGTTTATCGAACCAATATATGTATGTATTATTTATCGAACCAATATGCATCATTTATCGAACCAATATATGTATCATTTATCGAATCAATATGTATGTATCATTTATCAAACCTATATGTATGTATCATTCGAACCAATATGTATAATTTATCGAACCAATATGTTTAACAAAACAATTGACATCACATATATACGTTCGATTGAGTTAACTGAAAATAAACATAATCGAACCAATACAGCAGTGCACTATGTGTGTTCAATGTAGCACACATAATTGTTTAAACAAACTATATTTATGTTTGATTAGGTAAATATATCAATTTATTTTATGTTCGATTTATCGAATAAATAGCAGAACTGTTATCTGCAGACAGTGCATATTTATATTCAATTGGGTAAATATATGTTTTGAACGAATTTATATTTACGTTTGATTTATTGAACATACAAATAAACCGTTTATTGTGAAATTACAATAATGTATTTAATTATTGAACATTTATGCAACCATAAAATAACAATAGTATTTACGTTCGATAAACATCAATATTCATTTGATTATTGAATATAATTATGCGATAATCAAATGAAAATATGCCGATCGAACATAGACACAAATCTACTGCCATAAAGATGCTATTTACTCATATATAGGTTTGAATGTTAATGAAGTTGAACAGTTCAAATAGTGTGGGACAGATTGATTGAACATAAATTAATATGCTACATTTGTAAATACATAATGCAGATGTAGATGATTTGTGACCAAAACAGATTGCAAAAAAAGCTTTTCACAGCGGATTTCTATTGGTTTCCTTAATATATATGACCCTGAAAATATATAGATAGAATATAGAGATAGATAGGCAGCAATACGTGGAACAGACAGTAGCTAGCTAGTTCATTTGTTTATGAAATCTCTTACTGTAGTTTGGTTGTGTGCATAATTAAATTATAATCAATCGTCAAGTGTCCGTCAGTCACAGTATATACTATGTTAACGAGGTCAATGAAATCTCAGAAAGAGGCTCGCCCACCGTGCCACCATGTAAACATTTCCATGTTTATCAATGCTTTATTAAGCTTTTTCATTGTTCAAACTTATTATGACGTGGATGAATATAATAAGGAAACATTGTTTTAAACTCTGAATATTTTTTTGTATTTTTATTTTACATCGGTACCGTACATTTTACGTTTCAACCAACACGGAAGTAAGACAAAAACTTGTAAATATGGAGGACGCCATTTTGGCCACTGGAATTACCATGTGATTCAATATTTTATTGTCTTTATTTAGAAGAGTATTTCCGTTTGCACACGGACCATATTTATAGAAAAATGGACGCCGGACACAATAGGCAGGTTTTTAACAGCCTCTGATGAGCCATATTTTCACAGCGTTTGGGCGGAAATAGGTCAATTTTCAACAGTCTGTACAACAAAAACAGCATTTCGGACCACAATGGGCAAACACATAGGGTTTAATTGAACCCTTGTGGCCCACAATTTGTCCTTTTCGGACGCATGTCTATTGCCTCAAAATGCCTCCAGCACGATATGTGACCCGACCATCTCCCAGCAATGCCAACATCGAACTTCCGGTTATTCTACAACAACAAATTTGTACTTTCACTTTCAAAACATAGTTAAACGTTAATAAAGTACCGTTTTTATGCCCCATGACGATAAGTGAAGGGGCATTATGTTGCACCTGTCCGTGTGTACGTCCGTCTGTCTGTCTGTCTGTCAAACTTCACAGCTACACCTTGTTTGCTTTGTCTACATTTCCTGACTGACTGTAGTCATAGCACTATAGCTTTCACAAAGAAAATAATAAATGAAAAAAGTCTGATAATGAAAAATAGAAGTTAAACATGATATAGAGACATGGCATGTTGGTCTAGACTGACTGATGCTTATGTTTAACGGCCACACGGACTGAATGTAACTGCATGCCGCTCTACATTTCATAATCATACTCATAGACCTACTCGCATAGCCTAGATCCATGATAGGTGTTAATGGCTTGCAGTTAAGTGGTTAATATCTCGTCAACATCTGCACTGTTTGACAAAAATAAAGTTATAATAAACACAAATAAACTTCCTTTTGTAGAGATTTAACTGATTTGGATATTAATTCAGACATCTAGCACTTTGCATACCAGAACAATTGGTTTTTGAAAATAAAATTTTCCAAATTTGGTCCGGTCTGACGGCCATTTTTACCAGACATATTAAGTGGTCTGACGAGTTTCATAATCATATACATGTAGTTTGAATTACTTTTAATATATTCTCATATGTATATATGATCTACCATTCATGCAGTAATGGCTTATTAATCTTTAATTTGTCAACTGTGTACATGTTCGTTGGCGTCGTTTTGAAATGTCATAATTTTGACATCAAATACTGAAATAGTCATGAACCTTCATGTACTTAAATCATCAGAACCTTTAATAGAAACAAGATACAGACATGAGCTTGGTACCATTGTCTTGCTCTTTAAATTATCTTTCCAATGGTATATAATTTACCTACCAATTATCAAATAACGACCGAATAAACTTTAATTTGTCAACTGGGTACATGCTCGATGGCGCCATTTTGAAAATTTCATTATTTTGGCATCAAATAGTCGCGACCCGTCATGCACTTAAACCATCATAACTTTTGATAGAAACATGATACATTCATGAAAATGGTATCATTGTCTTGCTCTTTAAATTATCTTTCCAATGGTGTATAATTTACCTACCATTTATGTTATAATGACTTATTAAACTTTAATATGTCAACTGGGTACATCCTCGATGGCGCCATTTTGAAAATGTCATTATTTTGGCATCAAATAGTCGCGACCCGTCATGCACTTAAACCATCATAACTTTTGATAGAAACATGATACAGACCTGGAAATGGTATCATTGTCTTTCTCTTTTGATTATCTTTCCAATGGTATAACATTTGACCACATTTAATGACATTAAAAAAATCACCTGACCATGCTAACTATGTGTGTCAGCTAGTCTTTTATCCAGTTTGTATTATTATGCCTGTCTTTTGATTTGTAATTGTATTGTGTCTTTAACACTGGAAAGTGATGGAATGCGAGTCCAATATCGCATACGTTGTTTACTGGATCCAGTCGGTTACTGGTTAGTTCTTTCATAATTTGGAACTCAAAATTTTCTTATTAGATTTAAGTGATACATAGACTAGTCTTAATCCTTTCTATGAGTGTAGTTCATTGATTGTGAAATAGTTTGCTGTGGTTTGATTGTTGACTTACATATTGAAGTAATTCATGTTTAAATCATAAATAATTTAAACCATGTGACAGCTTAACTTCTAGTTGTTGTTGTTGTTGTATGTCTGTAATTCAGGCGCTTATTTTTCGCCTCAATCTCTCTGCAGCCACAAAGACTGCGAGAGCATTGTTCCGACACATGTGTGTACATAATCATACATGTGTCTGTCAGTGTCTTGGACGTTAATAATTCCCTGAGATTTCAGTGAAAGTCTACATTGCAGGTGCGGATACAGGGGTGGGGGGGGGGGGTCCAGGAGGTCCGGACCCCACCCCCCCTGCTCCCGGCAAAAAAAATTAAAAAGACGAAAATCTACAATACTCAAATAGTTGGATGACTTTTTTTGTGGCCTAGGTGTCAGGAAATCGCATCTGCGGCGATCTGGCATCTAAAAATTTCCTGGGGGACCCCCCTACTTTACGATTTCGCTCTCACGGAGGTCGGCTATGCCGAATTTTAATTACAGACCCCCCCCCCCCCCCCACCCCCCCCCCCCCCCCCTGCAATTATTTCTGTATCCGCGCCTGCATTGATATCTCAAATGGTAATTTCAGTGAGAATCATAAGGGTACACATTCAAGAACCACCAATATTACTAACATTCTCTAAATTTCCATAACACCAGATGAAACTCCTAAGACTTGGGACATTTAGGAATTTTGTAATGTGTAACACGACTTAAAAATTCACTCGCCCCGCTCGCCATGGCGATTCAATTTTCATGTTGGCGAGAGGATTTTCACTGGTCCGATTTGGCGAGTGACACATCGGGCAAGGCCATATAAGTACATAGGAACTTTTAGCATACTTTAATTCACATTCATGATTGGAATACTGAACATTCAACAATAATCATGATAATAACAATTCATGAAATGGACAATTGATTGCTCTTTGTACATGTTCATGAACAGTTCAAGGATTTTGTTATATACATTCTTCAAAAGGTACACATTCAAGAACCACCAATATTACTAACATTCTCTAAATTTCCATAACACCAGATGAAACTCCTAAGACTTGGGACATTTAGGAATTTTGTAATGTGTAACACGACTTAAAAATTCACTCGCCTCGCTCGCCATGGCGATTCAATTTTCATGTTGGCGAGAGGATTTTCACTGGTCCGATTTGGCGAGTGACACATCGGGCAAGGCCATATAAGTACATAGGAACTTTTAGCATACTTTAATTCACATTCATGATTGGAATACTGAACATTCAACAATAATCATGATAATAACAATTCATGAAAATGGACAATTGATTGCTCTTTGTACATGTTCATGAACAGTTCAAGGATTTTGTTATATACATTCTTCAAAAGCTCACGAATAGTTTCTTAAATTGATTGTTTAACATGTTTAAGAACAATTTATGAACTATTTTATGATACTACAGTTCATGAAATGGTCATGATTGCTCTTCGGCACGACCCCCCCCCCCCCACCCCCCCACCCCCCCCCCCGCCCAGCCTCGAGGTCCACTTTTTTAGACCCCCCTAGATACCTCAACCCCTTGGGCCTTCAAAACGACCCCCCCCCCTTCAAACAGGTCTGGCTACGGGCCTGGTTCAAGGATTTTGTTACGTACATTCTTCAAAAGCTCATGAATTGTTCTTAAATTGATTGTTTAAGTTCAATTCATGAACTATTTAATGATACTACAGTTCATGAAATGGTCATGATTGCTCTTTTTACATGTTCATGAACAGTTCAAGGATTTGGTTACATTCTTCAAAAGCTCATGAATAGTTCTTAAATTGATTGAATAAAATGTTTAAGAACTATTCATGAACTATTTAATGATACTACAGTTCGTGAAATGGTCATGAGGCCATCCATAATTATATCTTCGTTTCCTGTAACCCGACCGACCCGCTAAAAACGGTGCGACCCGATTTTTTTTATTGCAATTTCGTTTACAATTTTTTTTTAAATTTTTTTTTTTACAATTTTATTTATTTTTATTTTTTTAATTTAGTGCTACAGTGGGTTAAAAGGGTTAATATAATCTCTGGCCCTAAATGGCATACATGTTCATACAACAACACATACAGCAATTGACATACTTTTATTGCAAGACTTGCAATATTGAATTTAAAAAGTATTAATATGAAAAAGTATTGCAAGTGTTAAAATATTGTACCTTTTTGATATTAATAATTTTTAAATTCAATATGTCATATGACAGAAAAAAAAAGAAATTGCCTACCAACCGACCAATTCTGGGTCGGGTTACAGGAAACAAACATTTTTTTAAGGACGGCCTGAATGATCTTTGTACATGTTCATGAACAGTTGAAGGATTTTGTTACATTCTTCAAAAGCTCATGGATAGTTCTTAAATTGATTGTTTAACATGTTTAAGAACAATTCATGAACTATTTAATGATACTACAGTTCATGAATGCTCTTTGTACATGTTCATGAACAGCTCAAGTGTTCTTCAAAAGTTTATGAACAGTTCATGGACATATTTCAAGAACTGTTCATGTACACAATTTCATGAACATAAATTATGAACTTTTAATAGCCAGTTCATGAACTATCCTTAAATGTTTTGAAAAATTCATGATTTCATGAACCTCATTTCGCGGGGGAAGTTACTCTGGTGTGGAATTGACCTGGTCAGGATATTCTAATTTCAGGGCTGAATATATATTTTTCTGTAAATATTCAGTTCTGATTTTGGGAATTTCCCTCATAATGGACAGGTTAAATACGGGATAGACCCGTTAACCCGGCCTTAAATGACCTTAGCTGTTGATAGGCCGTTAAACACCAATAATCAATCAATCAATGTTGATTTTGTGATTTTCTCCTATATGGTGGTGGTGGGATTCAAACCTCTCGACCTGGCACTTCCCTGTCCTGGGAATATTGTAGAAATTGTGTGACTGGAAATATTCGAGATTTGAGAAAATTCCCAGCAATTGGGATTTCTGGGAATTTATTTATTTGGAGATATTACTAACATTCTCTAAATTTCCATAACACAAGATGAAACTCCTAAGACTTGGGACATTTAGGAATTTTGTAATGTGTACATTCCTAGCATTCCTAGAATATTCCCACAGACTGATACAATTCCTAACAACTGGGATTTCTAGGATTTGAATTAACAAGTTATTCCTAGAAATTCCTAGGAATTTCTTAGGAATCCTAACTTATAGCATACCTAGGAATGAAAAAATCAAAATATTCCTAGGCTTCCTTAGATTTTCCTATGTTGTGAAGGTATGAATGATTTTTGCACTTTAATTCCTAGGAATATCCTAGGATTTTATACAGACTAGGAATAATTTTGACAAGGGTGTGGTTGCAAAGGAGCGGGCCAAACAATTAGATTGTTATAGTTCTAACATCTGGGGCCTGTTTCACTAAACTTTGTACGACTAAAATGTTTGTAAGTGCACAGGATCGTCCGGAAATTTCAATTCATGGATTTACATTTATTGAGTATAGGTATGCAGCCTATGCGCAATAAATGTAAATCCAATAATTGTTTACCAGAAAACATTGTTATTGTGAAATTTACAGACTGTCATAATTTTGCACTTACAAACATTTTAGTCGTACAAAGTTTAGTGAAACGGCCCCCAGTTTCCTTTCATGGAACCAGGTTTGATATTTCCCACATGCTTTCCTAACATGATTCTCGATCCTGCAGTGCTAACACTAACTTCAAGTCTGACCTTCGTTAGTCACAAGATCAATGTCACAGACTGAGTGCATTGAGAGGAAATTTCATATAATAAGCGGTTTCGTTTCCCAGAACGTCTTGATATTTCACACGTGCACTCATATAATAATCATGTTATGGCAAATCCACAACCCTCTAATCACAAAGCTCACAGACTTACAGCCTTCTCATCGTGGGTAGATTCCTGCAATTTCCAATCTTAGAACTTATTGATATTTCACACATTCATTCCTGTGATTGTCATCCTATGTCTGTCATGCTATGATAGATATTGACATCCAGTTATGCCTATGTCAAGGTGTATGATCACGTGGTACTAACAACAAGTACCGATTCAAAGTACTTATTCTTTTATAGTGTCCTTATTATGTAACGGATTTTGATGAAATATGGCACATCAAACGCATCTTGTTAAGCTGCATTTGGTGGTCTCTGTATTTTGTATTTTCACCCAAACTTCTGTTGTTTTTGCGAAGAATCGATTTCCGTGTGTCTGATACGGAAATCGATTCTTCGCAAAAACGACATAAGTTTGTGCCAAACTCACTAGACCACCAAATGCAGCTCATGAAGACGCGTTTGCTGCGCCATATTTCATAAAAATCTGTTGCATATTAAGGAAAAAAATCAAAGAATACTTACTTTGGAGTGGGCGACATTGTTGTTGTTGTAACTACGTGATTATGCACCTTGTATGTCAAGGTCACTACATTAGAAAAGTTTGTATCAGGGCCCACACAGGGGCATTCCGTAAGTAAACCCTGGCTTGCTGACAAATCCAGTTGATTATGGGAGTATGAAATTAGACAACATTCAGTTGTGACAACAACACATACATGTGGCTGTCACTGGAGAAATAGTGCTTATGGGTATTGCGACCAGTGTAGATCCAGATCAGCCTGTGCATCCGCACAGTCTGATCAGGATCTACGCAGGTCATCATTCCATCAATGAAACACCCGTCATTCTTCTAACAATTAATATAGATGTTTTCAGACTAATGGAGTGTGCTATTGAATCTGGAGCTACACTGGTCACAAATGCCATAAACCCCATTTCTCCAGTCACAACCACATAGTTAGCAGTGTTGTAATTAGCACCCTTCAAATGCACAGGCTATGGTACAAACCCAATATTTACAAATTGCATAGATCCAGATCAGCTTGCGGTATCTTATCATGATATTCCGTGTTTGCCTGGAGTATGTGCCATATTTATATGATAAAAATACCACTTTGCTGGCTGATGAATTTAGTTCATGTATGGAATAGTCAATGTCAATATTTTAAGGTAAAATGGTTGACCCATTTCATGCAAATACCCATTTGCGGTGTTAACACATCTTAAAGGTACATACCCACTCAGTATATAGGCACAGACTGTTCTTTATAGGAATTATGTAAGTGTATATTTGTGTGTGCCGCTATTCCACCAGTTCTAAAAATTACAAGTGCCCGCTCTACAGATATAATCATTTAGTAATATTTATTTTACTGACAGTGACTCAAGGTGGTATCAGGCTATTTTCATTTGCAGATGATGCATGATATTTTTTAATTATTTATACTCATTAAATGCGTCACCTGAAAAAATAATATTTTCAACACATTATAAAGAATGATCATTGCACATCAAAAAAGAAATACAGAGAATAAATAGTAATGTCCGTTAACATTTGAAGGAAACACAGTTATCACCCCTGATATTGTGGAAATTTACATCATCTGAGACGTTTTCTGGACAAATAAACATTCATTCACCATTACCCCACGTATTGAGTGGCATTATTATACAGTTTATACATGTATCAGACGTAAATTTCCACACTGATTTCTGAAATCATGCAGATTGATTGGCCGAGACTGAGCACAGCTCAGCCTCGGCCAATCAATCTGCATGATTTCATGAACAAATTTGGAGAACTTGCCTTATGGTCTACTAGCCAAATGGTGAACCTAGGAATGTCGAGTACCCCATGGTTTTAAGTTGGAAATGCAATAAGATAGGTCCAGGCGATCTTTGAACATTCAGGCGTTGTTGTCCATCTATACATATATACACATTGGTACATTTTTATGCCCCCGCTACCCGCTACCGAAAGGTACGGGGGCATATAGTGTTACCGGCGTCCATCCATACGTCTGTCCGTCCGTCCCGTCCATCCGTCCGTACGTACATCCCGATATTACCATATTCTTTAGTAACTTCTACAGGCTTCACATATTATGTCAATATTTATACACGTGATACATATGAACATGCCTTACACACTCCACCCCCCCAGTACTTCGACCTTCACCTTTGGCCTTCACCTTTTCCACTTTAAATGTTTGCTTGCTTGGCACTTTGGGACAAATCTACGTGCACGTTTCTCAATCCTACAATAACTTCTCAATACTTTTGCCAATCCCTTAAATATTTATACACATGATACATATGAACATGCCCTACACACTCCACCACCCAGTACTTCGACCTTCACCTTTGACCTTCACCTTTTCTACTTTAAATGTTTACTTAGCACTTTGGGACAAATCTACGTGCACGTTTCTCAATCCTACAATAACTTCTCAATACTTTTGCCAATCCCTTAAATATTTATACACATGATACATAATAACATGCCTTACACACTCCACACCCATTACTTCGACCTTCACCTTTGACCTTCACCTTTTCCACTTTAATTGTTTACTTGCCACTTTGGGACAAATCTACGTGCGCGTTTCTCAATCCTACACTAACTTTCACACACGCATTGCTCCAATGGTCCTCTACCGCCCTGTGACAAATCCAAATTCGTCCTGCCCCCGCTAAGCACAGGGTCAAGGTCACAGACTTGGTGCGTTTGAAACCTTAACATTCAGTTAAATGGCTTATAATTTGTGTTTCCTTGCTCGGATCTGCTTCACATTTCACACGCGCATTGCTACAATGGTCCTCTACCGCCCTGTGACAAATCCACGTCCCGCCCCCACTAAGCCCAGGGTCAAGGTGCATTCAAAATCTTAACGCTCGGGTAAATGGCTTATAATCAAATATGCCTCGTTGTTTTTGGCTGCCAGCGGGGGCATTCGTGTGCCGACAGGCCACATTTCTAGTATTTTATGTTTCTGTATGTTTACATGTTGTAATTGATTTGTATTTATACATGACTGTGTATGGAAATAATAAAAACTAAAAACTGGAAAACATTTGCCAAATAGTGTCCATTTCAACATTTAATCCCGAATGTATGGCGGCCATATTGGATATTTTGTCAGTTAAAATGATATCATGAGCGTGTGATTATGTTAGATTGGCTATGAAAACATAGGTGTAGACACTAAAAAAAAGTCTAGGTGATTCAGTAAGGGGGCTGTTCATGTGATTTGACCTAATTAATCTGCTAGCCTATCTACTGGCCTTTACAGCAGATTATAACTGATTTTCACGGTGTCCATATGGGATTTAATGCAGTTTGAATTGTAGATCGTCAAATTATGACAAGTTTAAGACAAATTTGCTAATATATGACGGCCATATTGGATTTCGCGTCATTGAATGGGATTATGTTAGATAGATATCAAAAACATGGATGTAGACACCAAAATGACGTTTCTATGTGACTTATTAAGGAAGCTAATTACTCCTGCTTTTGTAATTTTACCTAATTAACATCCTAATTAGCTCAATTACAAAAAAATGCTACACATATGCAAATGAGCATCCAGCAGTTTCTCAGTCCATTGGACCTATATATTACATTTCCAAGTTAAAACCTTGCGGTACTCGACATTCCTAGGTTCACTATTAACTCTTTGCATGCTGGGAAATTTGTGGGCTATAAATAGTTCAAAAATAGCGGACAAGAAATCATCATATTTTCTTTTTATTTCTCCCTGTAAATATCATGAATATGTCTTGGAATTTCATTAGAATTGAGTCCTGAGGACTCAATTCTAATGAAATTCCAAGACATATTTACAGAGAGAAATAAAAAATATACTCCTAATTTGTTTGGCGGATATTTTCACCGCTAGCAATTGCAAAGAGTTAAACATATAAGGATGGCACTATTAGTTAGAGCACTATCAGGAAATTGGTTTTGTCGAGGCTGAGCTGTGCTTAGTCGCCGCCAATGAAACATTGTTATTTCGAGTATGAATATAATGAAAGCTCTGAAATATGTATCGGCACAGTGAGAGCCAGTTGTGGTAGAGAACTGCTACATCGCCGTGCTAAATTAAGTGGAATTTACCACTTATCTTGCAATATGAGGCTACAATCAATAGCATTGATTCTGATCTGCCAGTTATACAATATGCGAGAAGCCAGGGGCGTGTGAAATAGTGTATGATCCCAGTACCGCAATTCTAATGGAACTGCACGATTCTGACATGTTCGGAAATTTGTGCATTAAGGCAATTGAAGTCATCAGGTTTGCAGCTTTCTGCTGTGCGTTAAAGTTGGATTTGACACCATAGTGATGGGCTGGCGGCGTTCCTAGTCTGAAGCAAGAGATTTTGGGATTTCTTTATCACCAGTTTTGAATAAGTGTGGATATGTGGTCTGACTTAGATAATATTTGTGCAATATATGCAACCACCAGATTCCAAGGAAATTCATTGTGTTGAAAGTGATCATACTATTATTGTAATGCTGTCAGTGACTGTTTATTTTTTGTATCACATCTTTTTAAAGGTTGTGTGTCGCAGATGATATCTCAGATTATCAATACATGTTTTTTCTCTTGATTCACCCACCTTTTCATTTGATCAAATGCCATGGAGTTTGTGTTTTAATTTGCTGTTTATTTACTGGTTTGCCAAATTACCAAATTATCGCCCCTGTTTGTCACAGTTTCAGATAGTGTATAATTGACACACAATTTTGGGTGAATTTTATCAAATTAAATGGTGTTATTGATTGAAAAACATGTAGATCATTTGCTTGGCATGAAATGGAAAATTACATATTCAATATCTTTAGACCTCATCTGACACACAGTGCCGTTAATAATTAACCCATTACATTCTGAATACACCTTTATGGGTTATTATAGGAATGAATGGCCTTTTTGTGGAATTTATCGGGGTATAAACTTGGAAAAGTCGCGGGAATACTGGACGAAGCGATAACAAATTACAATTTTCGAATTGTAATTTTTTAAGGCCTCGTCCAGTATTCCCCGCGACTTTTCCAAGCTTATATCCCCGATAAATTCCACAAAAAGGCCATTCATTTCTTATAATTCCAGCATTTGAAATAAATTCATCAAGAAAATGTGTTTATTTTCCGTTTTTAGTCAGGTTTTTTTAAAAAAAATCCAGGCTATTGGATTGGCGAAAGCCGGGCGGGCGGGCGGGCGGTGGGCGGCGTCCACAATCAATGTTAAGTTTTCGTGTTTGAGTCCATTTCATTGTTACTGTACCACCTAGGACCACCAAACTTTCACAGCTTCATAATCAAGGGGTGCCCATCACATATCACTATCCAACATGTTGCTTTTTTTTTTAACTTCACCCATTTTTTCCGCGTAGTCGACTTAGCCATTTTCAATGTTATGTTTTCGCGTTTTCAATGTTAAGTTTTCGTGTTTAAGTCCATTTCTTTGGTACTGTACCACCTAGGACCACCAAACTTTCACAGCTTCATAACCAAGGGGTGCCTACCACATACAACTATCCAACATGTGACCATTTTTTTACCTTCACCTATTATTTCTACGTAATTGACTTAGCCATTTTCAACGTTAACTTTTTAACGTACGTCTGGTTAAATTTTTTGGTTAAAACTTTTTCGTTATACTATATCTCTGCAACTGCTTCGCCCATTACCTTGATACTTCACATGGGTGTTTATCATCATTGTCGCACCGCTTGCGGAAAGCGCGATATCGTCGGCATTTTGGCATACGTCTGTCCGTCCGTCCGGACCGTCCGTCCTCCGTCCGCCTCCGTCCGTCCTCCGTCCGTCCGTCCGTCCGTTCCGTCCGTCCGTCCGTCCGTACGTCCGTGTGTCCGGTTAAAGTTTTTTCGTTAAAGTTTTTCCATCTACTATATCTATTTTTTTAGTGTCCATGCCTCGCCCCAAGGCGTGACATGCAGCCCACGGCCATCTAGTCTACAAAAGTGGGTATAATTATGTTATCCAAGTGTCCATGCTTGGAAAAAACCTGGCCTTCGTGGCTTTGCCTCGTTTCTTGTCTTAAGAATTATTTTAACTGCGCCTCACGGTTATGGAAAGTAGTTCGGCGTGGGAGTTTACTGGGATATAAATTTTGGACAGAGACTTGCTACGGACCAATCAAATGTTAGGGAATTGTGTAAATATTTTTGTGCTGGAATTATTACTCAATGAAAGTATATGTTGTGACCACCACGAGACGATTCACATGTTGGTCACTACATGTATTTCTGAGCTCATATAAGGAAAATATTTAGTATTTTCCACAAACAAAATGATTCTGATAGACAGATATGAAACATTTCCTTTTTTTTCTACTCTAATTTCTTTATTTCTCAATGAAAATATATGTTATTTCCACTCATTTGAACCATCTCAATGAGACGGTTCAAATGAGTGGTAACATCATAAACTTTTGATGAGAAATGAGAAAAATAATATGTTGCCTTCAGCAAAATGGTGTGTGCATCCTCAACATGGAATGGTGTAAATTTTTGTTATATTTTATAAATAATATATTTGATACCTGCGCGATATAGTCGGCACAATGGTACATACATACGTTATAAGTTTTTCGGTATAGACTATACTATCAAAGCCTAGGCTGGCGCGACATGCAGGTAGCGGCCATCTAGTTTCTGTTTTCGTTCATATTTCTCAATGAAAATATGTTATTACCACTCATATGAACCGTCTCGATGAGACGGGTCAACTGAGTGGTAATATCATATACCTTTGGTGAGAAGTGAGAAAAATAATCGGCAAAATGTTGTATCTGCAGCATGGAATGGGATAAATATTTGCCATCAATACAATTTGTTTACAGTATGTATACCGTACATGTAGCAGGCTCAATCATATCTAGACATGTTTATTAGAATACCATTGATTATTGATTTCTTCAAAAAATTCCTTTTTTTTTCTATTTTCTTTATTTCTCAACGAAAATATATGTTGTTACCACTCATATGAACCGTCTCGATGAGACGGTTCAAATGAGTGATCGAGACGGTTCAAATGAGTGGTAACATCATAAACCTTTGGTGAGAAATAAGAAGAATAATCGGCAAAATGTTGTATCTGCATCATGGAATGGCGTAATTATTTGCCGTCAATACAATTTGTTTACAGTCTGTATACCTAGCTTACATGTAGCAGGCTCAATCATATCTAGACATGTTTATTAGAATACCATTGATTAATGATTTCTTCAAAAATTTCCTTTTTTTTTCTTTTCTATTTTCTTTATTTCTCAATGAAAATATATGTTGTTGCCACTCATATGAACCGTCTCGATGAGACAGTTCAAATAAGTGGTAACATCATAAACCTTTGGTAACAAATGAGAAAAATAATCGGCAAAATGTATCGGCAGCATGGAATAGCGTAATTATTTGCCGTCAATACAATTTGTTTACAGTCCGTATACCGTACATGTAGCAGGCTCAATCATATCTAGACATGTTTATTAGAATATGCATTGATTATTGATTTCTTCAAAACAATTTCTTTTTTATACCCCCCGCAACGAGTTGAGGGGGGGTATACTGGAGTCAGGTTGTCCGTCCGTCCGTCCGTCCGTGCGTCCGTCCGTCCGGATAAACTTAACATCAGAGAAATATTGTTATAACTTCTATTTCCTTCATCTAAAATGCTTGATATTTCATACATGCATTCCTGTAAGGCTCTACTACCATGCTGTGCCAAATCCACGACCGTCCAAGCCCCGCAGATCCCAAGGTCAAGGTCAATTACTTAGTCCGTAAACTTAACATCAGAGAAATATTCTTATAACTTCTATTTCCTTCATCTAAAATGCTTAATATTTCACACATGCATTCCTGTAAGGCTCTACTACCATGCTGTGCCAAATCCACGACCGTCCAACCCCCGCAGATCCCAAAGTCAAGGTCAAATACTTAGTCTCTTTACAAAACTTAACATCAGAGAAATATTCTTATAACTTCTATTTCCTTCATCTAAAATGCTTAATATTTCACACATGCCTTCCTGTAAGGCTCTACTACCATGCGTGCCAAATCACGACCGTCCAACCCCCGCAGATCCCAAGGTCAAGGTCAAATACTTGGTCTCTTTACAAAACTTAACATCAGAGAAATATTGTTATAACTTCTATTTCCTTCATCTAAAATGCTTAATATTTCACACATGCATTCCTGTAAGGCTCTACTACCATGCTGTGCAAAATCCATGACCGTCCAACCCCCGCTGATCCCAATGTCAAGGTCAAATACTCTTTACAAAACTTAACATCAGAGAAATATTGTTATAACTTCTATTTCCTTCATCTAAAATGCTTAATATTTCACACATGCATTCCTGTAAGGCTCTACTACCATGCTGTGCCAAATCCACGACCGTCCAACCCCCGCAGATCCCAAGGTCAAGGTCAAATACTTAGTCTCTTTACAAAACTTAACATCAGAGAAATATTGTTATAACTTCTATTTCCTTCATCTAAAATGCTTAATATTTCACACATGCATTCCTGTAAGGCTCTACTACCATGCTGTGCAAAATCCATGACCGTCCAACCCCCGCTGATCCCAATGTCAAGGTCAAATACTCTTTACAAAACTTAACATCAGAGAAATAAGTTATAACTTCTATTTCCTTCATTGAAAATTCTTATTATTTCACTTGTGCATTCCTCTAAGGTTGTACTATCATGCTGTCACAAATCTACGAGTGTCCAACCCCCCTGCTCCCAAGGTCAAGGTCACATACTCTTTACAAAACTTAACATCAGAGAAATATGTTATAACTTCTATTTCTTTCATGGAAAATACTTAATATTTCATATGCTGTGACAAATCCCCGCTGATCTCGAGGTCAACGTCACATACATACCGTATAACCTTGGCTTAACGCCCCCCTCCTAATAAACGCCCCCCCCCCCCCCCCCCAAATAAAAAAATAAATAAAATCCTTATTTGTGTTTGAAATTGGCGGTCCTTGGTAAAAAACAATATTTTTTTTTTTTTAATGGCTAATAAACATAGCCCCCCCCCCCCCCCCCCCCACCCCCCCAAATAATTTTTTTTTTTTTTTACCAATGACCCGCCAATTTCAACACAAATAGTCTTTAAATCTTTATTTGTGTTTGAAATTGGTGGTCCTTGGTAATTTTTTGTTTTTTTGTTTTTAATAGCTAATAAAACCCCCCCCCCCCCCCCCCCCCTCCCCCCCCCCCCCCCAAATAAAAAAAAAAAATAATAATTTTTTTTTTAACCAATGACCGCCAATTTCAAAAACACAAATAATCCTTTAAATCAAATTAATATTTGGTTTGAAATTGACGGGCTTGTTTTTTTCTTTTTAACTGGCTAATACGCCCCCCCCCCCCCCCCCCCACTCCCCCCCCCCCCCCCCCCAAAAAACCCCCCCCCCCCCCCCCCCCCCCCCCCCCCCCCCCCCCCCCCCCCCCCCCCCCCCCCAAAAAAAAATAAAATAATAATAATTTTACCAATGACGCCAATTTGAAACACAATAATCCTTAAATCCCTATTTGTGTTTGAAATTGACGGTCCTCGGTAATTTTCTTTTTTTTTTTTCTTTTTTTCTTTTTTACGGTGGCTAATAAACGCCCCCCCCCCCCCCCCCCCCCCTAATAAAAAACATAATAATAATTTTACCAATGACCGCCAATTTCAAACACAAATAATCCTTAAATCCTTATTTGGGTTTGAAATTGGCGGTCTTTGGTAATTTTTTTTTTTTTTTTTTCTTTTTTTTTTCTTTTTTTTTTTTTTTTTTTACTGGCTAATAAACGCCGCCCCCCCCCCCCCCCCCCCCCCCCCACCCCCCCCCCCCCCCCCCCTTTGTAAAATGTAACGCCTCCGGGGGCGTTAATTCGAGGTTATACGGTAGTCTCTTTACAAAACTTAACATCAGAGAAATCGGTTATAACTTCTATTTCCTTGCTCGGATCTGCTTCACATTTCACATACTCATTGCTCCAATGGACCTCTACCACCCTGTGACAAATTCACGTTCATGCCGCTCGCGCTAATCCCAGAGTCAAGGTCACAAGCCCACACACTTGGAAATTTGTACATATTTTAGGGGTACCTGGGCCCACGCGGGGGGTATATTCCGTAAGCCTCGCTTACTGACCAATCTAGTTTTTTCTATTTTCTTTATTTCTCAATGAAAATATATGTTGTTACCACTCATATGAACCGTCTCGATGAGAAAAATAATCGGCAAAATGTATCGGCAGCATTGAATGGCGTAATTATTTGCCATCAATACAATTTGTTTACAGTCCGTATACCGTACATGCTGCAGGCTCATATCTAGATATGTTGATTAGAATAACATTGAATAATTCCAGCACAAAAATATTTACACAATTCCCTAACATTTGATTGGCCCGTAGCAAGTCTCTGTCCAAAATTTATATCCCAGTAAACTCCCACGCCAAACTACTTTCTGTAACCGTGAGGCGCAGTTAAAATAATTCTTAAGAAAACAGAAAATAAACACATTTTCTTGATGAATTTATTTCAAATGCTGGAATTATAAGGAATGAATGGCCTTTTTGTTGAATTTATCGGGGATATAAACTTGGAAAAGTCGCGGGAATACTGGACGAAGGCCGGAACCGTACATGCTGCAGGCTCATATCTAGATATGTTGATTAGAATAACATTGAATAATTCCAGCACAAAAATATTTACACAATTCCCTAACATTTGATTGGCCCGTAGCAAGTCTCTGTCCAAAATTTATATCCCAGTAAACTCCCACGCCAAACTACTTTCTGTAACCGTGAGGCGCAGTTAAAATAATTCTTAAGAAAACAGAAAATAAACACATTTTCTTGATGAATTTATTTCAAATGCTGGAATTATAAGGAATGAATGGCCGTTTTTGTTGAATTTATCGGGGATATAAACTTGGAAAAGTCGCGGGAATACTGGACGAAGGCCGGAACCGTACATGCTGCAGGCTCATATCTAGATATGTTGATTAGAATAACATTGAATAATTCCAGCACAAAAATATTTACACAATTCCTAACATTTGATTGGCCCGTAGCAAGTCTCTGTCCAAAATTTATATCCCAGTAAACTCCCACGCCAAACTACTTTCTGTAACCGTGAGGCGCAGTTAAAATAATTCTTAAGAAAACAGAAAATAAACACATTTTCTTGATGAATTTATTTCAAATGCTGGAATTATAAGGAATGAATGGCCTTTTTGTTGAATTTATCGGGGATATAAACTTGGAAAAGTCGCGGGAATACTGGACGAGGCCTTCCGGCCTTCGTCCAGTATTCCCGCGACTTTTCCAAGTTTATACCCCGATAAATTCCACAAAAAGGCCATTCATTCCTATACTATTGAGTTCTATTCATGGATGGGGTATATGAATTTCTATTGATTATTGACTGGTCAGAGATCAATAAGAGGAAATTGTGTGGTCTCAGAATATTCTGCACATTGCTGCCTGATACTGATCTAGTTTTCATTACTTGCTTCAAGAATGTTTCTTCAATTCGATAGCAAACGGTGTAGGCCCTGATCAGACTTGCAGATGCAAGACTAAAATGTTTGTAAGTGCAAAATTATAATAGTCTGTAAATTTCACATTAACCCTTTCACCCCTAAGTAACTGGAATGGAATTTGATAGGTTAACTTTGAAACCAATCCAACGGTCACAAAAGGATTTTCAGACTACCGGTAGTCCATTTATTAAAAGGGGGTGTTTTTGTTCTCAAAAATATGAAATTTACTTGCAAAAAGTGCAGATCCTGATGAGATGGCTCGTCATGAGCCGGCTCATCTGGATCTACACTGTTTGCCAATGGTGTTGAAAGGGCTAACAATGTTTTATTGTAAACAATTATTGGATTTACATTTATTGAGCATAGCATGCATTATTATGCAGCCTATGTTCAATAAATGTAAATCCATAAATTGAAATTTCCAGACGATCCTAAATTTCACATTAACCCTTTCAACACCATAGGCCTGTATAGTGGTATTGGCAAACAGTGTAGATTCAGATGAGCCGGCTCGTCTCATCAGGATCTTCACTTTTTGAAAGTAATTTTAATATTTTTGAGAACAAAAACATTCCCTTTTCATAAATGGACTAGTCTGAAAGTAATTTTTTGCCGGTTGGATCTGTTGGACTATAGTAATACGTGTACAATTATTTGAAGTTAGAACACAATATGTGATGGGTTATGACAAAATAAATGCGTTTTCGACATGAGCAATGTCTGATTATAATTAGCTAGATCTGCAGCCTGATATGTATCTAATTCAGAGAAACAGGCCTCTCATCATAAAAACACTAGACATCATTAGCATTCTGACGACCATTAAATCAGCCATTCCCTCAGACAGACAGCCAAGGTTACAGATTGAACACTTTCACCCCTAAGTAACTGGAATGGATTTTGATATGTTAATTATCCAATAAAAACGATTTTCAGACTATTCCATTTATGATAAGGGGGTGTTTATCTTATCAAAACATATGAAAATTACTTGCAAAAAGTGCAGATCCTGATGAGACGGCTCGTGACGAGCCGGCTCATCTGGATCTACAGTGTTTGCCAATACCACTATACAGGCCTCTGTGGTGTTGAAAGGCTTAATGTGGTAACACACATTCATTTGGGCGGCAAAATTCTGCCATCATTCTGTTTGAATCCATGACCTTCACTTTTGCCAATGTCTAGGTCATATATTAAAATTTGATGTCAAGTCTTACTCGGGTGTTTAACTGTGAACATGTGCAGTGTTTTGCATGTAAAATTGTTAGCACATGTTTTGAAGTGTTTGTAATTGTAATGACTTGTTAGCGTTTGGGAGGGATAAGCTCAGCTTATAGTTTAGTGGATTGAGCATTGGACACTAATTGTGGGTTCAATTCCCTACGCTTTGTAGTATTTCTATATTTCTATTCCACTGGTGTTTCGGAACAGACTTGAGATTTGATTAACTGATGTAATTGTGTGATTCCCCATGCATGGTGCACCACCAAACTCATACATACAGGCAGAGCTCCAGTTAAGGTGCGTAATTTGATCAAATTTGGGGAGACTCGTTATTTCTTCGCCAAAATTGGCAAGTTGGGAGTGCTTTAGAATCGTCTCGAAGAGACAATTCTAAAGCAGTCCCAACTTGCCATTTTTCGTGAAGAAATAAGAAAAATACCCGGAAAATTTGGCCCAATTACGCACCTTAACTGGAGCTCTGCATATACAGGGGAAAGGCGGGATTCGACCCCGTTACAACGCAGCCTAAAATGACCCTAGCTGTTGATATACCGTCCTGAATATTTTTCTTTATTTCTCTCATATAACCTTTATTCTAATTTCAGGGCTGAATAGATATATATTTTTTTCAATGTAAATATTCTGTTCTGATTTTGGGATTTATTCCTCCCAATGCAGCAAGTTAAATGCGGGATCGACCCACGTTGGCCCGGCCTTAAATGACCTTAGCAGTTGATAGGCCGTTAAACACCAATAAATCAAATCAAATAAATAAAAAACACTATTAATTAAAAAGATAAATAAAATTGATTATCTAATCAGCTGTGGTGTGGTATTCCCCACCACCTCCTGATGGGGAAGACATTGGTAGATGCACAAGACTTGCCAGAAATGCCATAAGCCCCATTTCTGCATGGCTGTTCAGGGGTGGATCCAGGATTTAGGTCTGGAGGGGGCGTGGATTCTCAATGGTAAATGAGACGCACGTGATCGTCAACATTCCTAAAAGACATGATTTTTTCGGGCAATTTTTCTCATTTGTCATTAAAAGTATATGTTGTTACCACTCAGTTGAACCGTCTCGACGAGACGGTTCAACTGAGTGGTAACAGCATACAGTTTGGGTGAGAAATAAGACAAATAATCAGATTTTTTCATGGGTTAAAATCTAAACTCCGTAAATTTTAAGCGGTGACATGTCCACGTCTTCCTCCTAGATTCACACCCTCCCCCCTCCTGCCAGTCAGCACTATGACTGTAGGAGACTTGATGACTGGTGGATTCCACGTAAAAATCGGTTAACATTTGAACTCTACTACAAATTTTATAGGTGACATGCACATGCCCACTCCTGTACCCACGCTGCAGTCAGCACTACTAATTTAGAGGTGGCATGCGCCTGACACGCCCCCCTTCTGGATCCGTACCTGCAGTCAGAGGTTCATTTGTATGATTAGGAGACTGACAACGCTGGTGGAATGTGTATAATAGACATACCATCTGTTGACTGGTTTTCTTCTTCATTACATTGCAGTGTATCTAAAGGTATATCCTGAACAAGCTGATAAATGTTACGTTCCGACATTTGCAGCAATTGTAGATCTTGCGTATCTTACATGTATGTGTTAGCACCATCAGGATGAAATTAAACCCGTTTGCCGAAGACTTCTTCTGTGACTGAAAGGCGACTTGCGTAGGCCCAGACCAGCCTGCGCGGATGCGCAGGCTGCTCTGGGACTACGCTAGTCGTCAATGACGTAAGGTACCTTTCCTATTCGGTGTGGGCTACATAACAGAGATGACTCATGAACATTTAACCTACCTGTGTAGGTGAACAACCAACTGTGAACAACCAACTGTGAACAAGCTTGCATAGACTTGATATTACTGAGTACATACTGACCACTACTGACTGATGTCTTGATCCATATCCACTGACTGTGTTACACTGTGACACTAATGTTTGGGGCTTGTTAAAGTGGAGAAGGCAGTTTTCTGCGTGAGGCTTGGCGAGCGGTTCAATATGAACAGCTGAAGTCTTAGTATGTGTGCATGTTTCTGGCTTGTTACCAAGATTATTGGCAGATATAGTCCCCAGTGGTGTTGTTATTTCACATTCAACCAGTTCTGCTTGTAACCTGCATGGCGTGGCCATTCATTCATTGATTTGGATATGTAGAGTGCACCAGTATTTAATAACATTGGTTGTGAAATCAGAGGGGATTATAAAAGTGCGTCGTGTACTGACTGTTTAAGCCCGCTTTGACATCCATTTTCGTAAATATATATCTCAGCAACTACTTGGCCAGTTTTTGTCGCGCCCGCTTGCGGACAGCGCGATATAGTCGGCACATTGGTGTACGTGCATTCGTACGTATGAGCCAATGTGCCGTACGTACATGAATTTGTCCGGGTTAAAAAAAAAAATTGTTAAAGTTTTTCGGTGTACATGTACTATCAAAGCCTCAGCGGGTGTGACATGCAGGCCGCAGCCATCTAGTGATGTGATGTGATGTTGTGTATTACCACAGGAATTTAGAAACATTACCTGTTGATGATGCTGCAGCCATTTCATAGTTCTTCATAGCAAGCTTACAGTGATGTGGAAACTAACTTTGAAACAGCTGCAGCTGTGAGGACAATGTCATTGGCAGTTTGTGCCGTTTTCTTGGGTACCTACATTTTATCACATCATAAATGAAGGGGTCAGTGGAAAAAGGGGGCTCAATATTTATGAATCTGTATGTCCAGGCCGGCCTAAATAGCAGATTTATCCCGTCAACACAGTGCGTATGTGCCGTGAAACACGGTGCCGTGAAACATTTTTGATATCCAGTCAATACAATTTTTGCATTTTACAGCCATTTGAAGGTGTTGACGGGATAAATAGAATAGTAGGTTAGTGCCGTGAATGGGAAAAAATATCTGGCGCGGCACGGAAACGGGATGTGCTCGGCAGAGCCTCGCCCATCCCGTTTCCTGAGCCTTGCCAGATATTTTTTCCCATTCACGGCACTAACCTACTATTCTCCATGTGAATCACTGGCATGCGTTGGCCACTGACTGTGTGTAAGGCATTATCCACCGGATACAAGTACAGTACATATGTAGTAGAAACATTTTGATTTATTTTTTTGTTATTTTCTCTATTTCTGTTTGAAAGTTTATGTGATTACCACTTAAATGAACCGTCTCAACGAGACGGTTCATATGAGTGGTAACAACATATAATTTTATGGAAAAACGCACAAAATAATCAGATATTTTCGTTAATATTCTCTATTCTGTTCAACAGTATTTGTTGTTACAACTCTGTAACGAGACGAGACAGTTCATATGCGACGGTTCAACATATACTTTTATGGAGAAAGAAACAAAATAATCAGATATTGTCTATAAAAAGAATTGTATCTGTAGGCTTCAATGGGTTAATAACATTGATCTTGGGATGTTTAATCAGGTCGTTATCAGATGATTCTTCAGTTATCTGCAAGTTTTCATGCAGTGTTATCACAATAACAGAATGTGTAAAGTACACGTTTAACGCTTTCTCCCAAAGTTATTACTGCAATGGATTATTCTATGTTAATTTTCGGATTATTCTATTAGGCTTCATTTTGTGATTTTGTATAAATTACCTACAAATGGTGGAGATCCGGATGAGATGATTCATTGCAAGCCAGCTCAGGCTTACAAACATTTGGATAAGAGTTCAATAGTGATGAATATGGGTTAACCCATTTCATGATTGTGAGGCTTCACCGTTTTGTTGTCTGAAAATCCTGAGTATTTTTCTTATTTCTCCCAAAAAGTAATATGTTGTGACATGTTTTCTCGTTGAGACGGTTCAAATCAACCATTGAGTGATCACAACAAACGAGTGATCACAACATTTTCGAGGAGAAATTAAAAACGTTAAGAATTATTTTTGATTTTTTTCTATATATATAGTGAAGGGGATTTACACACATAGTTGTTTAACCATTTCATGTGTAAGTAACTGACATGGACTATTTTATGGACTTATTTAACACTTACACCGCTATCTTATTTATTTTTTTTGTCGTCTGCTGTTTATTTTCTATTTTCCATTTTTATCATCAAAAACATGCTTTGACAGCACTTTCGAATAATTTACAACATGATCAGAATTTACACGGTTACGGAGACGCCATTTTCAAAGCGTCTCAAACCCGACATCCGAAACGCTGACGCTGACGAAACGTCCGTAGGCATAAATCTGATCAGCATTAATGATTGACGCTGTCTTGATATACATTACCATTAAATTTAACATTTCTACCGACTGTACCATAATGACCAGAGTGGGCCGAAACGTCTTGGCCCAAATGTTTATAAACTGACAGACAGTACAATCAAGTCTGGCGTTTGAGAGTAACGTCCCTTAGTTATGTTTTTGTTCAGATAGCAGAACATCGTATATTTTTTTATCATTTTCCCTTTGCTGAATAACACTTGCCTCTATTAAACGCCCACCCTGGACTTCGGAGCCAGTGGTGATTGTAATAGACGCCCAGGCGTCTTATTAGAATCTTTACGGTATTTATTTTACTGATAGTGACTCGCGGTGGTATCAGGCTATTTTCATATGCAAATGAGGCAGGATATTTTTTTAATTAATTTATTTATACTAAGTAAATGTGTCACCTGAAAAAAATAATATTTTCGACAGATTATAAAGTGTGATCATTGCACATCAAGAAATAAATACAGAGAATAAATAGTGATATCCGTTAACGCAGTTATCGCCCCTGATATCAGTGTGGAAATTTTTGTCTGATAAAATGTATAATAATGCCAATCAATACGTGGGGTAATGGTAAATGAATGTTTATTTTGTGCCAGAAAATGTCTCAGATGTTGTCTCTGACATAAAGATCATTTTGTGCCTACTGAGTGGGCATGTAACTCGAAGTTTTAGGCTGTTCCATTACGTAGAAAATGGGGTCATTTTGTAAAAAAATAAAAAGCATCACAAATGGTGCAGATCTTGATGAGACGGCTCGTAACGAGCCGGCTCATCATGATCTACACTGTTTGCAAACAATAGGAAAGCGGTCTCTAGTGTTTACATGGTTAATATTAGAGAGACAATTTTGTGATGATTTTCAGTAATCTGAGGATTTTTCTGCTAGGATATCACATGGGATTTCGTGTGTGCTCCAACAGGCTAGGGCTAATAATAATCATATTGGAAAAGTTTTTGTTTCAAACCAGACTGGCGTTTATTATCCACTGTGAATGAATATGTTAAACTGGAATTGGAGCAGAACAATTCATATATCCTGAGCAGGGCTCCAGATAAGGAATTAGTAATTGAGTATTGTCACTCCAATCATTTCTGAAGCAATTGGGTATTTCAAAATTTAATTGGGTAAAATAAAATCACACTGCTGTTTACACATCAACAGACAGCAATTATTGAATAGTTTGCTTCGAAATGTGTCTTGGAATTTCATTAGAATTGTCTCCTTGGAGACAATTCTAATGAAATACCAAGATGTGTTTTCATGGAAACTAAGAAAAATATGCTATATTTGTTTTCTGCAGCATGGTAAATTGTTTAATAGTTTGCTTCGAAATGAAAACATGTCTTGGCATTTCATTAGAATAGTCTCCTTGGAGACAATTCTAATGAAATACCAAGATGTGTTTTCATTGAAAATAAGAAAGATGCTATATTTGCTTTCTGCAGCATGGTAAAGGTACCACAAAATTGTTATTGCTTTTTGATACTCGCTACTTCTGATTTCAATTGGGTTTTTAGGCAATTTTGATTGGATATTTAAGCAATCACGCAGCTTATCTGGAGCTCTGCTGAGGATATATATACCAGTTTACTCATTGGAAATTTTAATTGTTAGATAAATTTTTTAATGAGGGCAATAGGCGGGCAATGGAATAAAACTGTGTACTCGACCGAATCCACTTGACAATTAATTAATATATAAATATAGCTTTTCTACATGATACACCATGTCCAACGACTGTGTATTCATGAACAAGTGTTTTATGTATGTGCTTTTTCCAGTACATTTTCACCCAGTGGAGAATCAGAATCTATTTTTAGTTTAGTTGATGTTTGCCCATCTTTCTGCAAGCTGGCAAGCGGCTAATTTGCATAACAGCAGTAAACACATGTTTATACCCCCCCCCCCTCCGACATACATGTACAAAGATCTATTTTTAGTTTAGTTGATGTTTACCCATCTTTCTGCAAGCTGGCAAGCGGCTAATTTGCATAACGGCAGTAAACACACATTTATACCCCCCCTCGACATACATGTACAAAAGATCTTTTTTATTTTTGTTTAGTTGATGTGTTAACCCATCTTTCTGCAAGCTGGCAAGCGCTAATTTGCATAACAGCAGTAAACACATGTTTAACCCCCCACCCCCCCTCCCCCGACATACATGCAAAGATCTATTTTTAGTTTAGTTGATGTTTACCCATCTTTCTGCAAGCTGGCAAGCGGCTAATTTGCATAACAGCAGTAAACACACATTTATACCCCCCCCCCCCCCCCGTCCCCCGACATACATGTACAAATGTACAAAGATCTATTTTTAGTTTAGTTGATGTTTATCCATCTTTCTGCAAGCTGGCAAAGCTCATGTGAGCTATTGTTATGGCAAAGTGTCCGTCGTCCGTCCGTCCGTGAACATTTTCAATCATCTTCTTCTCCCGAACTGCTGAGCCGATATTGGTTAAACTTCACAGGGATCATATATGGATGATGCCATTTCAGATTTGTTAAAATGGAGGTCATCGACAATCCAAGATGGCCGCCATGGGAAAGTAGGTCAAATTCTTAAAAAATCTTCTTCTCACGAACCGCCAGGCCGATTTCGACGATACTTGGTATGAATGATCTATAGTTAGCGCTGTTTCAGATTTGTTCATATGGTGGCCCGTGGGTCAAAAATGGACGTCGCCCTAGGGGTCAAATAGGGGTCAAATTTTATTTTTAACCGAATATAGTCATGTAATATATCAAATCGAAGGTATTGACGAGACAATCACTCTGGAACATTTTTTGTCTAAATCATATGATTACGTCATCCAAGATGGCCACCGATAGTTCAAATGGTCATTCTTTTACTAAAGATTTCAAACGTCTTTTTCTTGTAAACTGCTTGGCCGATATTGGCCAAACTTAACTGTAATGGTCTGTGGTTGAAGCCTGTTCATTTTTGTTAAAATGGAGGTCATCACCAAATCCAAGATGGCCGCCGTTGAGAAGTAGGTCAAATTCTTAAAAAATCTTCTTCTCACGAACCGCCAGGCCGATTTCGACGATACTGGGTATGAATGATCGATAGTTAGCGCTGTTTCAGATTTGTTCATATGGTAGCCCCTGGGTCAAAAATGGGCGTCGCCCGAGGGGTCAAATAGGGGTAAATTTTATTTTTAACCGAATATGTTTCCGAATAAAAGAATACGTACTTTGAATCGGAGGGCTTCTGGAAGTATCAGTACTTGTTGTTGCTGTTGTAACGGTTAACCATGTGATCATACACCTTGTATATATTAAAGTATACTCCATCCTCACTGGTTTGTACATTCTTTCTCAGCTGGGTGGGTCATAAACTACTGAAAGCACCGTCTATAAATATGTACTCGGCCACTAAGTTTTCAATAACGGCAATAACCGAAGGACTCCGAAATGAACTTGTTGCCAAGAAGTCACACATACGTGTCACGGTAATGCATGTTTTATTGACATAGATCTGGACTAGTGATATATACTGGAACGATTTAAAAATGCACGAAGGATGTAAACATGCTATTTATTCACCGATTACATAATATGTCAAACTATTTTATTATGGGGATAACTAGCAATTCACTATCGATCCAAACAACCTGGAATCGATGGCCAAACTTAACTGTACTGGTCTGTGCGTGAAGCCTGTTCATTTTTGTTAAAATGGAGGTCATCACCAAATCCAAGATGGCCGCCGTTGAGAAGTAGGTCAAATTGTCAAAAAATCTTCTTCTCACAAACCTCCAGGCCGATATCGACGAAACTTGGTAAGAATGATTGATAGTTACCGCTTTTTCAGATTTGTTCATATGGTGGCCCCAGGGTCAAAAATGGGTGTGGCCCGAGGGGTCGAATGGGGGTCAAATTTTATTTTTGACAGAATATGGCCATATAGTATATCGGATCGAATATATATAGTATATCGGATCGAATGTATCGACGAGACGATCACTCTACAGCATGTTTTGTCTAAATCAGATGATTTTGTCATCCAAGATGGCCACCGAAAGGTAAAAAAGTTGTTCTTTTACTAAAGATTTCAAACGTATTCTTCTTGTCAACTGCTTGGCCGATATTGGCCAAACTTAACTGTAATGGTCTGTGGGTGAAGCCTGTCCATTTTTGTTAAAATGGAGGTCATCACCAAATCCAAGATGTCCGCCGTTGAAAAGTAGGTCAAATTGTCCAAAAAATCTTCTCACAAACCTCCAGGCTCATTTCGACGAAACTTGGTGTGAATGATTGATATTTAACGCTGCGCTGTTTCACGATTTGTTCATATGGTGGCACCTGGGTCAAAAATGGGCGTGGCCCGAGGGGTCAACTAGGGGTTAAATTATATTTTTGACTGAATATGGTCATGTAATATATCCAATCCAAGGTATCGACGAGACGATCACTCTGGAGCATGTTTTGCCAAGATCAGATGATTACGTCATCCAAGATGGCCACCGACAGGTCAAAAGGTTGTTCTTTTACTAAAGATTTCAAAGGACTTCTTCTTGTGAACTGCTTGGCCGATATTGACCAAACTTAACTGAAATGGTTTGTTGGTGAAGCCTGTTCATTTTTGTTAAAATGGAGGTCATCACCAAATCCAAGATGTCCGCCGTTGAATAGTAGGTCAAATTGTCAAAAAATCTTCTTCTCACAAACCACCTGGCCGATTTCGACGAAAATTTGTTTGAATGATCGATAGTTAACGCTGATTCAGATTTGTTCATATGGTGGCCTCTGGGTCAAAAATGGTCATGGCCCGAGGGGTCAAATAGGGGTCAAATTTTATTTTTGACCGAATATGGTCATTTTATATATCAAATCGAATTTATAGCAGTAAATCACATGCACATTCGCAATATATGTTAGATCAGAAGGTACCAAGGCTTTTAGGTGAGCGATACAGGCCCATTTGGGCCTTTTGTTAGTTTAGTTGAAGTTGACCCATCTTTCTGCAAGCTGGCAAGCAAGCTGGCAAGCGGCTAATTGGCATAACAGCAGTAAACACATGTTTATACCACCCCCCCCGGCATATGAAGTATATCGAGGGGTATATAATTTTCATCATTCCATCCGTCTGTACCTTCGTCAGTCCGTAAGATTTGCGTTAATGTTTTCGGGTACCCATTATCTCTGCAACGGTAGGTCGGATTGACTTCAAATTTCATATACTTCCTTATCATCATCCATATTTTCATTCCATACCACACCCATGTGGCCTTCATGTTCAAGGTCAAGGTCAAATTACTTAGAAAGTTTGTTAAAGTTTTTGTCTCAACCACGATAGTGGAAAGTTAGACATAGCGGTCACAATTCCAGCGTCGTCGTTGTTGTCAGCATTTATTATAGGAAAGAATGGCCTTTTTGTGGAATTTATCGGGGTGTAAACTTGGAAAAGTCGCGGGAATACTGGACGAAGCGATAAAAAATTACAATTTTCGAAAAAAATAAATAAAAAATTACAAGGCCTCGTCCAGTATTCCCGCGACTTTTCCAAGTTTATATCCCCGATAAATTCCACAAAAAGGCCATTCATTCCTTATAATTCCAGCATTTGAAATAAATTCATCAAGAAAATGTGTTTATTTTCCGTTTTCTTAAGAATTATTTTAACTGCTCCTGACGGTTACGGAAAGTAGTTCGGCATGGAGTTTACTGGGATATAAATTTTGGACAGAGACTTGCAACGGACCAATCAAATGTTAAGGAATTGTGTAAATATATTTGTGCTGGAATTATAGCCAAATATCCCATATCTCTTGATCCGTTAGTGTGATCATTACCAAACATCATCAATAGCATCCTCACATTGATAGCTATCCATCCAGTGTCATTTGTGTGACCATGACATTCACCTTGGAGACCTTAACCTTTGAGGGATGTAAATTTTGGAAGTAGCCAAACTTCTCTTATCTCTTGATCCGTTAGTCGGATCATTACCAAATTACCTTCACCTTCACTTTGGTGACTTTAACCTTTACGTAAATTTTGGACATAGCCAAATATTGTTCGTCGGATAATTACCAACTTTCATCAATAAAGGTGACCTTGACCTTCACCTTGGTGACCTTTTAACCTTTGTGGGACGTCAATTTTGGACGTAGCCAAATTTCCCATATCTCTTGATTCGTTAATAGATTTTTCATTACCAAATTTCATCAATAGCTTTCTCACATTGATGGCTATCCACCCACTGTCATTCGGGTGACCTTGACCTTGGTGGTCTTAACCTTTGTGGGATGTAAATTTTGGACGTAGCTAGACTGGCCACAGATGCTATAAGCCCCATTTTTTCTGTCACATTTATACACCTGTTAATGTAATGTGATACAACTGTGTGCGTAACTGTGTGCCTAAAATCTATTAAAATTTGAACAAAGGAGTTTTGTGGATATATGAGACACGCCATGTGATTTAGAACCTACGAACATGAAACATATTGACTGAAACTGTGATATTTTCTTTAAATGACGTCGAAAGAATGAAAATGCACTATGAAATTTGTCTTACCTTGGATGTCATTTACGGAAAATATCGTAAATTTTGTAAATATTTTTCATGTATATGTACTTGAACATGTACATGTACGTACTTGTACAGATAATAGTGGTGCAACGATATACCGGTATACCGGTATATTGCGATATGTCATCCTGGCGATACGTATCGCGGTACGGTTTTCGCGTATCGCGATATTTACACCATATTCTCGGTCGCCATCTTGTGTTAAAATAATTGTGTAAAATTATTCAAAATCATTAAAAACATAATTTTTAATATGACAGAAGTCAATATTTGTAATAAACACGCCACAATTAGATGACTAATACATGTAGTGAGTAATCTCGGACGTCCAACACATCTGGAAGTTTTACAGCAAATTACGTGTACACTGTAAAGTTTGTAAACCGTACTGTTACCTGGGTTCATTTCCCACCCAGTGACCTAAATCTCGCTAATTACAGGTCTGTAGAACTGTTTACAATACAATTTGTTTTACCACACCCGATTGTTTGACCAAATTTTCATCACATCATTATACGAATCACTAAAATCATGCCTACCCGCTGTGACAATAAAAGTCACGGGTCAATAGTTTCAATAACACCCTCGCCAAACATTGCTTCTGGCTACTATAATTGTCAGTTCAAAACACGTGTTAATCTCGTGGCAAAGTTATTTATACAGTACAGCCAATCGCTGGTAAGTAAAGGCAGCCCTTAGTGGCATGATTGACAGGTTACTGTTGTGAAAGACGTCGGCAATAGATCTATCAGCGATTGATCATGAACGAGGTAGAGTTAACTCCCTCCGAATACTCTCAACCAGACAAACACTCGCTTAAACCGTCTCGACAAGGTGGCTCAGCATGTTGATGCCTCTACCCCTCTAATAGATATGCATGCTTTTGAAAACATAGAGTTAATGTTTATAGTTACGCGATAACTATAAGTAAGAGAAAAAATCATGGAAAATATGATTTTGATCACTCTCGTCCAGAAATAATCATTAATCTGAACCGTTTCTGGGCAAAGTCCTGACTCACACAGTGTTTTGATGTGTTCTAATGACAATAATAAACAATAAAGACTGTTCTTTATCTCCTGTTTCTTTTTATTATTATTTGTTCATACATGGTATAATATCGCAATACGTATTGCAATATGGGTTTGTTGTATCGCAATATATCGCAATACGGGTTTGACCGTATCGTTGCACCTCTAACAGATAATATATGGGATTTAGTACTAAACCCATTGACCCAGCCTTAAATGACCTTAGCTGTTGATAGGCCGTTAAACCCCAACAAACAAACAAACAAATCATGAGATATCCCATATGTTCTTAGGTACAAAATTGCATGGCGTGTCTCATCTGTGATACGTCGCCACAAAAAGCCACATATTGATTTCTCCTTCCAGTGTATATTGGAATTTGCTTGCAACTTTTACTTCTTTCAATCTTAATAGACACAGGAAGTTTGTCCATACGTCCCTGGTGATTTGTATTTTCCGGTTCATCTTACGTCTGCTCATTTACTTGGAACTTCATGTGCTTGTTTATCATCATCTATGTTTACATTTGTGGCTGTGACTGGAGAAAAGATTGATAACTCGTCACAACAAAATGCGCTTAACCCTTTCAACACCACAGGCCTGTATGTTGTTATTGGCAAACAGTGTAGATCCAGATGAGCCGGATCGTGACGAGCCGTCTCATCAGGATCTGCACTTTTTGCAAGTAATTTTCATATTTTTGACCGCAAAAACATCCCCTTTTCATAAATGGACTAGTCTGGAAATCATTTTGTGACGATTGGATAGGTTGTGAAATGAACATAATAAAATCCATTCCAGTTATTCAGGGGATAAAGGGCTAATTATTCTATATTTTGCATTTCTTTCTCCACAAAATTGATATACCATGCAGCACATCAGAATCTATCATAAAATACATATTTTATCCATGAGATGAATCTTATGTGCCTGCAAAGTATGTTTTTGTTGATCATGGTTTGTCCATGGGACTTGGATGATTTTAATGAGCTGGCAAAACACGTTTTTGTTGAGAAGGATGGAAAATGTAGAATAAACAGCTAACGACTATTTATGGAGATGACTGCATGTGCAGACAATAATTGTTTTTTATTGAGAAAAAATAGATATATAAACAGCAGGGAGCCGTTTCACTAAACTTCATAGGACTAAAATGTTTGTAAGTGCAAAATTATGATAGTCTGTAAATTTCACATTAATACAGTTTTCTTGTAAACAATTATTGGACTCAATAAATCAGAATCCATCAATTGGAATTTCCAGACGATCCTAAATTTGCACTTACAAACATTTTAGTCATACAAAGTTTAGTGAAACTTCCCTCAGATGTCAAATTATAATTCAGCGTAGATGCGTTAATTAAGCCTGTTATGTAATGTTGGGGAAAAGACTAAATAATATTACCACTTTAGAGACTGGATACTAAAAATACCAGTACAGGGATCCTCCAGATTATCAGATTTTCACAGAACAATCCTCGGATCTTGCTTTATCAACGCATGTAAACTATTTAGCAAAATGTGCTGCCTTTCTCACTTAAAATTGGGTCAGATTATCAGTTCGATTGCAAACCAGAGTAAACAACATTGTGTAGTTCTGTAGAAAAAGCAATCACCCATTCGCTTCTTGGATAACACCGTATTTATAGAATGTATTGTATTTATAGAACAAGTCTGCAATGACGTAATGGGCGCACTCGATTAAGCTCCCACGCAACTTTTCACGTTGTAAACAACTTGAGGACAGAGTTGCGGAATGTTTTCAGCCAATTTTACTAAAATGTTTACCGTGGCGATATATTTATTCTTCACGCTGGCATGGAAACAGCAAGCACCTGAGTGACTTAGATGTGTTTTTAGCAAATTCGTATGAAACAAATGCGCTTAATTAACAGGTATTTTCACTTGTCCGATATTTGATTGTCCAGATAACTGGTATGACCCTAGTAGTATGAATCTTTCAGAAAAAACTCACAAAAGTAGATGGTATCACCAATCGTTTGAATCGTTTTGATGATACGGTTCCAGTGAGTGGTAACAACATACACCTTTATTGAGAAATAAACAAAACAAGAGATTTATTTTTTCAACAAAATTAGTGTATCCTTAGACAGAATTGGATTTAACTCTTTGCATGCTGGGAAACTTGTGGGCTATAAATAGTTCAAAACTAGCGGACAAAAATTCATCATATTTTCTTTTATTTCTCCTTGTAAATATCATGAATATGTCTTGGAATTTCATTAGAATCGAGTCCTGAGGACTCAATTCTAATGAAATTCCAAGACATATTTACAGAGAGAAATAAAACATATACATGTACTCCTAATTTGTTTGGCGGATATTTTCACCGCTAGCATGCAACGAGTTAATGGTGAAAACCTGGTATGTAGTGTAATGGAGAAGAGACTATGAATAGCATTAATAATCCTTTCAACAGTAGAGACCCGTTTCTTAATATTTGCAAACAGTGTAGATCATGATGAGCCGGCTCGTAACGAGCCGTCTCATCAAGATCTGCACCGTTTGTGGACGTTTTTTTAATGCATATAAAATGAATCCATTTTCTGCATAATGGAACAGTCTCCAACATAACATGAACTAGTCCATGTCTGTTACTTAGGGGTGAAAGGGTTAATTGTTGAAAACCTGGTATGTGGTAATTAGCAGAGTTGGAGGAGACTGGGGATTATGATGGTTATAATGTGGTATGTGATTATTAATGGCGCTAACATTCCACTGGCTACTTAGTGCCTGACCTGAATTTTACCACCACCATGGGATAGATAATCACAGCTTGCAAACTGAGGAAACATGCACTCACAAACATAGTGCATGATGGTAATGAATATCCCAGTGAAAGTACCAGATGGAAATGGAAATTCAGTCCAGGAGACAAGCTCTCCTGATCAATAATTGTCAGGGGTAATCCAGTTGCTGCCAAGTCCTTGTGTAAGGAGTTCTCACTTGTCTTGACCACTTGACCGATTGACCGCGGCCATGAGTGATAGAAGTAAATCTGAAGGGGAGATGGGAGGCACCACCACTGCTGACGGCGCTTTATTGTTGGATGTTCCGAAACTGTCGCTCACTCGATCGGTGTCGCTACACGATTCAAAGTACTTCAAACCGGCGAAAAGTTTGCAGCGAAACTTTATTCTTGCTTCGTCCAGCGAGACCGACCTTGTCCGGTACTTCCTGTCCCCTGGAAGTGTCCATCGGTCAGCGTCGGTCAGTGACGGGCCAAGTTCCGCACGATCGAACTACAGTGACGATGAGGTTTTTGAGTTTCCACATGCTCGATCACCTATATCGCTAAAGGTATTCACGCTATTGCAAAAATATTAAATTCAATGAATATCTTATATTCCAAAGTGAATGGCATTATGTAAATATAAGGATTGACAATGTCCAGCCGTGGGTAAACGTTTGCCGTGGTACGAGGGAACTGAACCCCAAGGCCTACTGCATGGTCGAAGTTATTGTTACATTTCCGTTGGAAATATTGTGCAATTTGAGCATTTATGCGGTAGTTTTGGTATTTTGATAATCTGCTACATTCAAACAGCAGATTTACTTGTACACATTCCGGGGCCGCAGTAAACATCACGTGATGCAGCCACATCAATTTCAATATTTTTATGCGACCGTTGTGAACTGATCTGCATGCATTCCATAGGTGTTGACTTTGCCCCGGAATGAGCATTGTCTACAATCATGGTCAAAAGCTACGTACGTACGTGCTGTGCGTTTGAACATGGCTGTGAGTTGTGTCAAACATCGACAGCCATGTAACAATAATCCATAATGTCGCTGTTCGATTTTTTGACCTTATCAGACCGTTATCGAGATAATGTCACCAAGACAACAGAATTTGTTGACATACATATACAAATTCATATTTATCTGACAATAATTTCTGTGACGTTTGTATCTCGTCCAAGGTGATGTTATTCTACCAGTAATACACTTCTCATCTAATTCATTTTGAGCAGACAATTTCTGTTATCTTGATACACGTACATGCAGGGCTCCAGATAAGGAATTAGTAATTGAGTATTTTCACTCCATAATTTCTGAAGCAATTGGGTATTTCAAAATTGTAATTGGGTAAAATAAAATCACACTACTGTTTACACATCCACAGACAGCAATTATTGAATACAGTGAAATCGCGATGGCTCGAAATGCCACCGGACCGTACATTTTGTTCGAGTGATCGCATCTTTCGAGCGATCGCATCTTTCGATTTTCTTATATTTGCCGAATACTGTATCCATTGGATTTAGGAAATAATGAAAGCACAATATAATGTATCTATGTTTTAGATGATTATAATATTTATTCGCAGATTAGTTATCGACATGCGAAATTAAATAAACTACATGTGTTTACAAAACTGTCTTTATTTCAATTAATTATTATCAAACTCGAATAGGAGAAAAGGTCCAGTATTCACTATAAATGGCGGCGCACATAATTAATGCAGCAGGTGGTTGTGACGTCACCCCAAACAGTGGTCTTTTTTCAATGTGCGTTTTTCGTTGTAACTCCCGGGTAGCCTCTCGAATAACACGGGAGTTGAAACGACAAACGACCAACGACTTACGACAGACTATTAAATACTACGAGTGGACGAAACCCAGAATATTTAATAAATCGCCGTATGCCGTTTAGCTGTTATGGGACACAAAACAACAACAACAAATTAAGAATACAATAACTTTTATTTCACAAATAATGTACAAGCATAACAATAAATAGAGTTTCCACAAATTATGTTGAAAGTTTCCGAATAATCTAATATAGAATTCACAAAATGATCGCCATCAACAACGTTAACGATCACATACATTGCACCACTTTAAGCAATTAACTGCACTTGAAAAGAAATCACCTTTCACAGACAGGTAGAGCGCGGCTCGGCCTTTGTTCGTAATAAGTCGGACGCGGAGGTGTGAAAATTAGCCAAACACAAACTTCGACATCAATTTCGAGTCATCGTATAGTAAAATAGAGAGAAATGTGCCCGCGGGACTTGACAATTGTTTCGAGGGATCGCATTTTTCGAGGAGTTGCATTTCGAGCCATTGCATGTAAAATACATTAAACATATAGGGAAAATTATCGGGATCGCGACACCATTTTGAGCGAGCCCGACATTACGAGCCATCGCATTTCGAGCCATCGCGATTTCACTGTAGTTTGCTTCGAAATGAAAATATATCTTGGCATACCAGTATGTGTTTTCATGGAACATCAGAAAAATATGCTATATTTGTGGTCTGTTTATTGTTTTCTGCAGCAAAATGATAAATGTACCATGAACTTTTTATTGCTTTTTGATACTCGCTACTGCTGATTTCAATTTTAATTGGGTATTTAAGCAAGTACGCAGCTTATCTGGAGCTCTGCACATGTAAACAAAGTAATTTTGAGACAAAAGCAAGTGTTATCATCCTACACTTGGATACAAATTAATTTTGAGGTCAAAGCAATTGTTGTCGTCTTACAGTTGTTTGCAAATTCATTTTGAGCTAACAACACTTTCTATTATCTTGATTCACTTGTACACAAATTCATTTTGAGGTCAAAGGTGGTGTTATCTTGATAAATAACAAATAAAGCAGAAAATTTGAAATGCAGATTTATTGAATATTTATCTAAAAATCAGTTTTGAGGCAGGAATAACGTTGCTTTGCCTGAGTGGTCGCCACATGTTCAGAGCTCCAGGTAAGTTTTGTAAAGAGTACTCACCCCCAATGTCAAATTCAATGCGTATTTTACTTTTACAAATGTATTATTGATTTTCTTTCTTATTAAATACATGTAGGGAACAAATGGCAAAAATAAAACCAATTTAAAAATTCACTTATTTGAGCTGCAAAAAGCATGTTTGCTTTTTGCAGCTCAACTAAGTAAATTTTAAACTTTATTACAGTATTTTCACTACTCAATTTGAAAATCATTGCGTATTTTCACATTGCTGTGCATATTGCTTCCACTTCCTGATTCGGTAATCAATTTATGCAAAAAGCGCAGATCCAGATGAGCCGGCTCGTTACGAGCCGGCTCATCTGGATCTGCGCTTTTTGAATGCGTATTCTGCTAAAATAAGTGCGTAAATACGCAGCTTATCTGGAGCTCTGCATGTTCTGATCAGATTAATCACAGCGCTGTGGAAGAATCGGGGCTTGTGCTGATCAACACTCTGAGCCTGCACTCACCTGCTAGAAATAAGGATGTTTCATTGTTGAGGTGAACTGTGTAATGCATATATCCTCAAATTACAAGATATTTCCGACGGTAATGTAACTGTTGAATAACGTTCGATCATATCCAGCCGTGGGTAAATGTTTGCTGTGGCACTCATGTTTAAACCCGCAGCCTACATCCTTGTGCCACAGCAAACGTTTACCCACGACTGGACATGGTCAAACCTTATAGCTGACCGCTATAAGACATCTTCAGTGACCGAATGGCAAACAACGTCGGCCCTGATCAGACTAAAGGAATTCATAGACGGATCTTTTTCTATGTTGGCCGCAACTATGCAATATTATAAGGTCCGTTTTGGAAACCCACATTGTTTTGTTTCGTTACATTGTATGTGTAATTAGTTCCTGCGATGCTCATAGTTTGTCTGCGTTTATCTTTTTCAGAAGGAGCTCAGCTTTTCAAGAAGATCAAGCGGGTAAGTGGAATGTCATTACGCAGATACAGGAACTAACATGAGTGATGATGTAACCCTCGCAATCCTAAATATCTGACGTAGACTGGTTCTATTTCTCTGCCCCCTATGCGATAGCAAGGGGGGCATATTGCGTTGCTCTTGAGGTTCAGTACGTCTGTCCGTATGTCTGTACGTCCGTATGTCCGTCTGTGTACATTTATGTCAAAAAGTTTGTAAGAGTTTCTCCAGTTAGAGTCCAGTATGCCACGGGGGCATCAATGTTTTACAAACATAATGTGGAGGGGGCATTTACTGTTACCCTTGCCCGCTCATTATTTCCGTCCATCATCACAAGGTGAAAGTGTTTGTTTGAGCTTGTATCTTCAATAGTATTAGGCCCACAGCCACCAATCATACTTACACACTATCAAGGTGCATGATCACGTGGTTACAACAACAACAACGTCGCCCACTACAAAGTAAGTATTATTTGATAGTTTCCTTAATATGCAACGGATTTTGATGAAATATGGCGCAGCAAACGCGTCTTCGTGAGCTGCATTTTGGTGTTCTATGGAGTTTGGCACAGACTTATGTCGTTTTTGCGAATAATCGATTTCCGTGTCAGAGACACGGAAATCGATTCTTCGCAATAACGACAGAAGTTTGGCCGAAAATACAGAGACCACAAAATGCAGCTTAACAAGACGCGTTTGATGCACCATATTTCATCAAAATCCGTTACGTAATAAGGACACTATAAAAGAATACGTACTTTGAATCGGTACTTGTTGTTGTTGTTAGTACCACGTGATCATACACCTTGACTATGAGCCAGTGATGTTCACTGCAGATCACTGAAGACATGACCTCCATTTGACCTTTACCTACAATTACAATATTTACATAGTTATTTTCCTTTGTTAAAGTTTTTTTTTGAGCTTGTATCTTTAATTGTATTAGGTCTAGTGCCACCCCATACATGCACACTATAATGAGCCAGTGATGTGCACTGCAAACCACTGTGAAAGACATGAGGATTTATATGAGATTTGTAAAGTACATCTGCCAAATTCGCATTGCCTGACCAGGTGATTAAGTTTCATATTAATGCGGTGTGAATTATTTCCCTGAATATATTTGTTTGAAATGTTTTTAAAATCTTTTTCTTGACATTTTAGGCAATTGCATTCCGCAAATTATAGGAAATTTACCAAACTGAAAAAAAAAATAAGCTGTACAAAATGTTTGCCGTAATTCTTTTGGCAAAAATTTGGGCATTTTTTTGTTGTATTTTTATCATTGCACAAATGATAGGAAGTTTACCAAAATGAGAAAAAAAGCCAAACAAATGTGTATTTTCTGGCAAAAATTGTTTTTTCCACAGTTGATAGGAAGTTCACCAAAATGAGGAAATAAGCAAACAAAAATATTGTGGTCCTACCGGTCAATATTGTTTTATATTGATTGGCTGAAACGTGCGATTGAGCCAATGAGAATGGGTTTATTTATAGGTTATATTATAAATAGACGTTATGTGGTCGGCCATGCTAAGTATTACTATGATGTCTTTCTGTCTATACAGTGAAATCGCGATGGCTCGAAAGCCCATGGGCCTGCACATTTTTTTGAGTGATCGCATCTTTCGAGCAATGCATCTTGTGATTTTGGTATATTTGTCAACTACTGTACCCGTCGGATTTAGGAAATAACGAAGCATAATAGAGTGTATCCATGTTTTAGATGATTATAGTATTTATTCGCAGATTAAAGGTTACTAGTATCAAGTGCAATTAAATAACTGTATTTAAATATATTTACAAACCTGTCTTTATTTCAATTATTATCAAAGGAGAAAAGCTCCAGTATTTACTAAAATAGCGGCGCACATAATTAATGTCGCAGTTGGTTGTGACGTCACTCAGTGGTGTATGGGTCCAGCTCAAACGATGTTATACGGCGCCCATAAAAAATCGGGAATCAGTCAGGATATGGGTTTACTATTTCACTATATTATGTCGAGGACAGATTTAATGCTGCACTGATTGGAAATTCAGTAGAGCAAATTTTTTGTTAACAATCAAATTGCACACTTTAGGCAATTAACTGCACTTGCAAAGAAATAACATTTCATAGACAGGTAGAGCGCGGCTCGGCCTTTGATCATAATAAGTAATTTGAGCTATCGCGATTTCACTGTATTCAGTTCTGATCTTGTAATTTTCCACCTATTCATACAGATGGAATATAGGATTTGGCCCTGTTAATCTGGGCCCGGTTGCTGAAAGCTTCTGTTAGCTTAACAGACTGTTAAATCCTTAGCATTGGTAAGGATTTAACAGTCTGTTAAGCTAACAGAGATAGTCTAGAAAGTTCATTTGACGGATTTACATTTATTGAACATAGGCTCAATAAATGTAAATCCAGTAATTGTTTACAAGAAAACAGTGTTAACAAACACCATATGCCTGTATAGTGGTATTGGCAAAGAGTGTAGATCCAGATGAGCCGGCTCGTGACGAGCCGTCTCTTCATGATCTGCACTTTTTGCAAGTAATTTTCCTATTTTTGAGAGCAAAAACATCCCCTTTTCATAAATGGACTGTCTTAAGATCATTTTGTGACAATTGGATTTTTTGCAAAATTAACATACATGTATCAAAATCTATTCCAGTTACTTAGGGGTGATAGGGTTAATGTGAACTTTACTACAGACTATCATAATTTTGCACTTACGAACATTTTAGTCGTACAAAGTTTAGTGAAACGGGCCCCAGGAGCTTGGCTAGCCACACATGCCATAATCCCCATTTCTCCATTCACAGTCACGTTTATGAATTAACTAACAATAGCCTCAAGGTTATATAATCTACTGTGCAATCTATAGAACTATCATGGAGAATAATTGGATACAAGCGGAGATGATTAGTTTTCAAATAGACAGCTTTTCCCATTTCCTGATATTTATTTCCCCCGACAGAACATGTTTAGAGAATTATACACATGCAACGTGAACAAGTTCAATGAAAACAACATTGTATTTATGCATTTTACAACATAAAACTAATTTATACTTTATAAATATAATTCTAAGCTATTCTCTTTTCGGATACAATATAGTCTCCACCCTGTTCGTCTGTTCATCTGTCTGCCTGTCTGTCTTAGATTTGCCTTAACCCTTTCACCCCTACGTAACTAGAATGGAATTTTATATGTTAATTTTGAGACCAATCCAACCGTCACGAAATGATTTTCAGACTAGTCTATTTGTGATAAGGTTTTTTTTATGCCACCAGGTTTCGAAGAAACGGGTGGCAAATTAGTGTGTTTGGACCGTCCGTCTGTCCGTCTGTCCGTCTGTCCGTCCGTCCGTCCGGGCACACATTAGGGTACTTATGTGGCTAGCCCCACAGGGTTATGGACTTGTTAAAGGATAGGGTTGGTTACAATTAGCCACCTAAAAAATCGTTTTATTTGGCTAAAAATCGTTTTATGTGGCTAATATTTAACATGTGATAAGCCACATAAGTACCCTAATGTAAGAACGTCCGTCCGTCCATCCGTCCGTCCGTCCGTCCGTCACACTTTTGGGTTAACCACTTTGTCACAGTTTCTCAAATATGCTGCAGGTGGCATCCGCGTTCGACAGACCCATTTCTTGTTTGTTCTAAAAAAGAAAAAAGTGCAGATTCTGATGAGACGGCCATCTGTATCTACACTGTTTGCCAATACCACTATACAGGCCTGTGGTGTTGAAAGGATTTTGGCAGCTGGTCGGAAGCATGTGAAGGGTAAATTTAATGATGGGATTCACCCTAACCGGAAGTACGATCCCTGGTTTGATCCTCAGGTACATTTTATGTTTGGCTTTCGTGTTTCTTGATAGTTGAATCTGGTTATGCCAATTATAAAAGTAAGATTAGTACTAATCATATTATTTTTAGGGAGTGGGGCTTGGTGATTCTGGTGTGGTGAAGACCTGGCACCAGATCTACTTATTCTAATTTCAGGGCTGAATATATAGTTTTCCGTAAATATTCAGCTCTGATTTTGGGATCCCCCCACCCCATCCATATACATGTACATAAATATGGGATTAAATCCCATTAACCCAGCGTAACATGACCTTAGCTATTGACAGGCCATCAAATAAATGGAATCACTTGAAAGTTAATACACTTATTGGGTCATCATCCATATTTTTAGCCCTTTTCCACAAGGTCAAGGTCAAGTAAGCTAGAAATTTGCATTAAAATGTTTTTGTTTTAAATTTGTATTAAAGTTTTTGAATGGCACATCATCCATCAGTGTTTCTGATTTCTTGTTACATCAAGTTCACCAGGTGGCCGTTTCACTAAACTTTGTACGACTAAAATGTTTGTAAGTGCAAAATTATGATTTTGTAAATTACACATTTACAGTGTTTTCTTATAAACAATTATTGAATTTACATTTATTGAGCAATATGCTCAATAAATGTAAATCCATCAATTGGAATTTCCAGACTATCCTAAAGTTGCACTTACGAACATTTTAGTCGTACAAAGTTTAGTAAAACGGGCCCCAGGTTTGGTCCAGAAACAATTCCTCGGTGCACCTCGAAAAAGACATCAATTGTGTAGACACTAGATACAGGTGCCACATGTCAAGGTCATTGTTTCATTGCCATTCATTACCGGATCATCTACCATGCTTCTAATGGTCGATTGGCAGGTGGTTGGTTAGGAGCATATGAAGGGTAATTGAATGATGGGGTTCATTCTAATCCTAATATCCCTGGTTTGTCTCTGGTACATGAAAGTTATACCCATTATAAATGTATTAATATTATTTAGGGGCGGGGATTAAATGACTCCGATGTGTTATGAACTGGCACCAGATCCAGATTATTCTTATTTAAGGGCTTAATATAATCATTCAGTTTGGATTCGGGATTCACCCCCACCCCACTCACACACCACCAACCAAATTTGGAGCCAGAACGTATATGCTCAGAACGTTCAATAATCCAACCAACCAAATCAAACTGCCTGATTTCGAGCCAGAACGTATATGCTCAGACTGTTCAATATTCACCAGCCCAGGAGTTTGACATGTCGGAGATTCCATACGCACATTTGTTCGCTCTGCGAAACAGATTTGATAATATGTATTGCAGCCGACACAGGAAGTCAATTATCGGTTCAAACACGTCGCCGGTTCTCCTCGCGCGGTGTCCGTCTCCACAAATCTCCTATGGTGAGTTCCTGGTTATACGTCCCTATAATTATCCCCTCACCGATAGGACACTGTCTGCTTTCACTATACAGTCAAACTTCTCTAAACCGGACACCAAGAAACACCTGTGATCTTATTTTTGATGAGGTTCTTGGTATTATATCTCGGGATGATAATCTGTTCGTGATTGCATAGCACAGAACTATGGCACAGTATGCTCAAATTTCTGATTTACTGTGAAACCTCTCTAAGCTGGACACCCTGGGGACCTCCCAGGGTGTCCGGTTTAGAGAGGATTCACTGTATCACTTTAATCCCTTCTCAGATTTTGATAATATTTGGCCATTATGTGTCTGGAGATGCTGCTTTGCAACTCATAACCCCCATGTGTAAGGTTAAAGTCACTTAGCACCTTCTTTGTAAGGCAAGTATTTTCGTATTTTTTTTCACTAATATCTTTTTAACCCTTTGTCACATTTTGATAATATTTGGCCCGAATGTGTGTCTATGGATGATCCTTTGTTACGTATGCCCCCCAGATCACAATGCCCGCTGTCAAGGTCACGGTCGTGTTCACATTTGTAAGGCAAAGGCGCTTAAGATATTTTCATCAGACTTACATTCATTGTATTATCAAGGCTGCCCATAGGATTAGCTTAGTATAGTGATATAGTGATAACAATGCCCTTGCTAACCCTTACAGTGCTGAATTAGAATTTATCGTCCAATGGAAATGATTCTAAAGTGCTGTCAAACCATGTTTTTATTAAGAAAGAATACAAATAATGAAACAAGAGCAGACGACACTTTTCGGTTCCCGCCTTTTAAGGGTTAATGGCTCAATACCTGCATGATTTATGGTATTTTGTTAATTTCCACAATATCCGTCTTCAACTTGATGTACCATTTACATTTAAAAGTCCCTGTCAATTGCTGTGGGTTTATATCAATCAATCAACCAACAAATCAACCAATGAATCTTAAACCAACCAATCCACTGTAATATCATTGTATGCTTGCGTGTTGCAGCACCAACTAATCAGCCAACCAATCAATAAATCAATATCAATTCACTGTAATTGAATTGTGTTGTTGCTACCTTGTTGTTGATTGAATGGATGTAAAACCCAAATCAACCAATCATTCAGTCAATCAATCAAGACACACTCAATCAATCCACTGTAACTGAGTGTATGGTTGCTTGTTGCAGGACCAACCAACCAACCAACCAACCAACCAACCAATCAATCCACTGTAACTGAGTGTATGGTTGCTTGTTGCAGGACCAACCAACCAACCAACCAACCAACCAACCAACCAACCAACCCAACCAACCAACCAACCCGCTGTAACTGAATTGTATATTTGCTTTTTGCAGGCACCAGTCCCCATGATAGCCCTCGGAACCTGTCTCCAAACCAACATGGCCACTTCGCCTTCCAGAATGTGCGCAGGTAGGAACACCTAATACGGGCAACAACCCTAGAAAATCAGTTTTTTTGTACCCCCCTGGTATTCAAATTATGTTGAGGGGTATACAGTTTTTAGCTCAACTATTCGAAGAATAAGTAGAGCTTATGTTGTCACCCCGGCGTCGGCGTCGGTGTCGGCGTCACCGTCACGCCTTGGTTAAGGTTTTTAGTCAAGCTTGTATATGGAATACTACTGGCCCTACACCCACCATACTTGGACAACTTCATCTCCTAGTGATGTACATCAATAACCCCTGATCTATATTTGACCTTGACCTACATTTCCTCTTGAATTACTTAGTTAATTCCCCTTGGTTAAGGTTTTTAGTCAACCTTGGTTAAGGTTTTTAGTCAAGCTTTGTACATGGAATACTATTGTGCATACAGACACCATACTTGGACAACCTTTTCTCATAGGGATGTACATCAATAACCCTACCCTGGTCTATATTTGACCTTGACCTACATTTCCTCTTCAATTATTACTTAGTTAATTCCCCTTGGTTAAGGTTTTTAGTCAAGTTTGTATATGGAATACTCCTGGCCCATACACCCACCATACTTGGACAACTTCATCTCCTAGGGATGTACATCAGTAAACCCCTATCTATATTTGACCTTGAACCTACATTTCCTCTTGAATTACTTAGTTAATTCCCCTTGGTTAAGGTTTTTAGTCAACCTTGTAGATGGACTCCTGGCCCTACACCAACCATACTTGGACAACTTTATCCCCTAGTGATGTACATCAACAACCCCTGACCTATATTTGACCTTGACCTACATTTAACCTTGAATTACCTAGTTAATTCCCCTTGGTTAAGATTTTTAGTCAACCTTGGTTAATGTTTTTAGTCAAGCATGTACATGGAATACTAGTGTGCATACAGACACCATACTTGGACAACCTTTTCTCATAGGGATGTACATCAATAACCCCTGATCTATATTTGACCTTCACCTACATTTCCTCTTGAATTACTTACTTAATTCCCCTTGGTTAAGGTTTTTAGTCAAGCTTGTATATGGAATATTCCTGGCCCTACACCCACCATACTTGGACAACTTCATCTCCTAGTGATGTACATCAACAACCACTGACCTATATTTGACCTTCACCTACATTTAACCTTGAATTACTTAGTTAATTCCCCTTGTTTAAGGTTTTTAGTCTACCTTGGTTAAGGTTTTTAGTCAAGCTTGTACATGAAATACTATGGTGCATACAGGCACCATACTTGGACAACCTTTTCTCATAGGGATGTACATCAATAACCCCTGATCTATATTTCACCTTCACCTACATTTCCTCTTGAATTACTTAGTTAATTCCCCTTGGTTAAGGTTTTTAGTCAAGCTTGTATATGGAATACTCCTGGCCCTACACCCACCATACTTGGACAACTTCATCTCCTAGTGATGTACATCAACAACCCCTGACCTATATTTGACCTTGACCTACATTTTACCTTGAATTACTTAGTTAATTCCCCTTGGTTAAGGTTTTTAGTCAACCTTGGTTAAGGTTTTTAGTCAAGCTTGTACATGGAATACTAGTGTGCATACAGACACCATACTTGGACAACCTTTTCTCATAGGGATGTACATCAATAACCCCTGATCTATATTTGACATTGACCTACATTTCCTCTTCAATTACTTAGTTAATTCCCCTTGGTTAAGGTTTTTAGTCAAGTTTGTATATGGAATACTCCTGGCCCTACACCCACCATACTTGGACAACTTCATCTCCTAGGATGTATATCAGTAACCCCTGATCTATATTTGACCTTGACCTACATTTCCTCTTGAATTACTTAGTTAATTCCCCTTGGTTAAGGTTTTTAGTCAACCTTGTAGATGGAATACTCCTGGCCCTACACCAACCATACTTGGACAACTTTATCTCCTAGTGATGTACATCAACAACCCCTGACCTATATTTGACCTTGACCTACATTTAACCTTGAATTACCTAGTTAATTCCCCTTGGTTAAGGTTTTTAGTCAACCTTGGTTAAGGTTTTTAGTCAAGCTTGTACATGGAATACTATTGTGCATACAGACACCATACTTGGACAACCTTTTCTCATAGGGATCTACATCAATAACCCCTGATCTATATTTGACCTTGACCTAAATTTCCTCTTCAATTACTTAGTTAATTCTCCTTGGTTAAGGTTTTTAGTCAAGCTTGTATATGGAATACTCCTGGCCCTACACCCACCATACTTGGACAACTTCATCTCCTAGGGATGTACATCAATAACCCTTGATCTATATTTGACCTTGACCTACATTTGACCTTGACCTACATTTCCTCTTGAATTACTTAGTTAATTCTCTTTCGTTAAGGTTTTTAGTCAAGCTTGTAGATGGAATACTCCTGGCCCTACACCAACCATACTTGGACAACTTTGTCTCCTAGTGATGTACATCAACAACCCCTGACCTATATTCGACTTTGACCTACATTTAACCTTGAATTACTTGAATTACAGACACCATACTTGGACAACCTTTTCTCATAGGGATGTACATCAATAACCCCTGATCTATATTTGACCTTCTCCTACATGTCCTCTTGAATTACTTACTTAATTCCCCTTGGTTAAGGTTTTTAGTCAAGCTTGTATATGGAATATTCCTGGCCCTACACCCACCATACTTGGACAACTTCATCTCCTAGTGATGTACATCAACAACCACTGACCTATATTTGACCTTCACCTACATTTAACCTTGAATTACTTAGTTAATTCCCCTTGGTTAAGGTTTTTAGTCTACCTTGGTTAAGGTTTTTAGTCAAGCTTGTACATGGAATACTATGGTGCATACAGACACCATACTTGGACAACCTTTTCTCATAGGGATGTACATCAATAACCCCTGATCTATATTTCACCTTGACCTACATTTCCTCTTGAATTACTTAGTTAATTCCCCTTGGTTAAGGTTTTTAGTCCAAGCTTGTATATGGAATACTCCTGGCCCTCACCCACCATACTTGGACAACTTCATCTCCTAGTGATGTACATCAACAACCCCTGACCTATATTTGACCTTGACCTACATTTAACCTTGAATTACATAGTTAATTCCCCTTGGTTAAGGTTTTTAGTCAACCTTGGTTAAGGTTTTTAGTCAAGCTTGTACATGGAATACTAGTGTGCATACAGACACCATACTTGGACAACCTTTTCTCATAGGGATGTACATCAATAACCCCTGATATATATTTGACATTGACCTACATTTCCTCTTCAATTACTTAGTTAATTCCCCTTGTTTAAGGTTTTTAGTCTACCTTGTATATGGAATATTCCTGGCCCTACACCCACCCTACTTGGACAACTTCATCTCCTAGTCATGTACATCAACAACCACTGACCTATATTTGACCTTGACCTACATTTAACTTTGAATTACTTACTTAATTCCCCTTGGTTAAGGTTTTTAGTCAAGCTTGTACATGGAATACTATTGTGCATACTAACACCATACTTGGACAACCTTTTCTCATAGCGATGTACACCAATAACCCCTGATTTATGTTTGACCTTGACCTACATTTCCTCTTGAATTACTTACTTAATTCTCCTTGGTTAAGGTTTGTAGTCAAGCTTGTAGATGCAATACTCCTGGCCCTACACCAACCATACTTGGACAACTTGATCTCCTAGTGATGTACATCAATAATCCCTGACCTATATTTGACCTTGACCTACTTTTATCCTTGGATTACTTTCTTATTTCCCCTTGGTTAAGGTTTTTAGTCAACCTTGGTTAAGGTTTTTATGCAGGCCGCGGCCACATTGACCTACATTTAACCTTGAATTACTTACTTAATTTCCCTTGGTTAAGGTTTTTACTCAACCTTGGTTAATGTTTTTATGCAGGCCGCGGCCACCTTGTTTGTCAAGCTATGTGTACATCGACAACCCTCGTAGTCGAGCTATGCTGTTCTCCTACAGCTCTTGTTGTATAATTAGTGCCACTTCTTGTTATGTTTGTTCCAGTGATACAATTAATGTGCTGAACTAAAATCGGCCAGTATATTACCACGACAGATGGATGGCAGTGGTCATTGGCATATTTAAATATCAGACCTCACATACTATATTTAAATATTTGTTTAAATTCAATGTGTTTAATAGCCTTGCTGCTAGTGAAGGAATTTGCTCTTCATAACAAGGCCTGTATAGAGGTATTGGCAAAAAGTGTAGATCCAGATGAGCCGGCTCGTGACGAACCGTCTCATCAGGATCTTCACTTTTGCAAGTAATTTAGTAATTTTCATATTTTTGAGAACAAAAACAACCCCTTTTCATACATGGACTAGTCTGAAAATTATTTTGTGACAATTAGATTGGTTTTCAAAATTAACATATAAAAATCCATTCCAGTTACTTGGAGGTGAAAGGGTTAAGTGATATATCTTCTGAAATACAATCGGGCTCTCTATTTCCAGGGCGGATGGCCGACGGTGGTCGCTGGCATCTCTTCCGTCCTCCGGCTACGTGACGAATACTCCTGGGGGCTCTGGTGTCTCGGTGAGTTTCCCGATCCTTACCAAGGCTATTATTAATCCAGTTTTATCCCGTTAACACAGTGCGTATGTGCCGTGAAACACGGTGCCGTGAAACATTTTTGATATCCAGTCAATACTATTTTTGCATTTTACAGCCATTTGTAGGTGTTGACGGGATAAATAGAATAGTAGGTTAGTGCCGTGAATGGGAAAAAATATCTGGCGCGGCACGGAAACGGGATGTGCTCGGCAGAGCCTCGCCCATCCCGTTTCCTGAGCTTTGCCAGATATTTTTTCCCATTCACGGCACTAACCTACTATTCTCTATGACAGACACTGTAGCTCCAGATGGGCCGGCTTGCAGCTCCAGATCAGCCTGTGTATCTGCCTATTCTAATGCTGAACTTCCGATGGCTATTAATTTAATAGAGACAAACACAGTAGATCCAGATGATCTGGCTCGTAATGGGCCGTCTCATCAGGTTCTGCAGTTATTGTGAGTTTTTATCGCGCATGCTTTAGCAGAGGGCGTGACTATAGTCGTCGCTTTTTCCATCGTCGTCCGCGTCAAAAAGTTTGTACAAGTTTCTTGAACTTTTAATAATTCTTTATGGATTGCTTCAATATTTGGACACTTGATACATGTGAGCATATGGAACACACTCATACCACTATTAATTAATATGACTATTCCAACATGTATATTCGCCTGTATGTGCACTTAACTATCTTGTACCACGTTCGTGTCTTACTTCCACCTTATGGAAGACAAATTCATATAAGCTTCACGCTTGTTTTCATATCCCTGTCATTGTATTACCTTGTATTGTACCATATACTGTCGAATAAATATTGTTTAAACTAACATGACTTTGACTTTTTTTATCGGATGGGTTGTGGCCTAGGGGTTAGAACAACTGACTTCCAATCCGGAGGTTGTGGGTTCTAACCTCACATCGGGGTCATGGATTATTTCCCCCTTTTGACTTAGAATTTTCCAAGTTTGGCTTGTAACTCATAAAATGTTTGCGTGTTCCTGTAGCCGATTTCATCAAAATTGCAAAGTATACTCATCTAGCAAAGTATACTTTGTGGGAGTAATCATTTACTTTCCCCAAAATGCATTATTTAATATAGAACTAACGACTGCATATAGTTGATGATGAAAAGTATGCAGAATTATTATACTGAATTTATTACATTATCACAGCTAAAATGGCTGTGATAATGTAATAAATTCAGTATAATAAAAATTAATAAATTTATCCTTAAATTGAAAATTTCTCCCTCAAAGTATACTTTGCTAGATAAGTATACTTTGCAATGTTGGTGAAATTGGCTACTGGTGTGTGTTCGTATTTTCACAAGTTTCTGGCTTATCAGTTGATAGGCTACTTTCCCCCTGTCTGATTGGTCTGTATTACCGACGACATTATAAACCACAAGGTCAATTAGACACAATGTGTGAAATATTTATTGGTCAGAGATTCAGCGAAATTCTCCTTAAATTTTCCTACTTCTCCCTATTTTAAGTTTATCGAGCAGTTTTTCACTACATAACAGTGCTCCAGATAAGGAATTTGTAATTGAGTATTGTCACTCCATCATTTCTGAAGCAATTGGGTATTTCAAAATTTTAATTTGGTAAAATAAAATCACACTACTGTTTACACATCAACAGACAGAAATTATTGAATAGTTTGCTTCGAAATGAAAATGTGTCTTGGCATTTCATTAGAATTGTCTCCTTGGAGACAATTCTAATGAAATAACAAGATGTGTTTTCATGGAAAATAAGAAAAATATGCAATATGTGTGGTCTGTAGATTGTTTTCTGCAGCATGATAAATGTACCACAAAATTTGTATTGCTTTTTGATACTCACTACTTCCAATTTCAATTGGGTTTTAAGCAATTTTAATTGGGTATTTAAGCAATACGCAGCTTATCTGGAGCTCTGATATAAAACAGAATTTTTTGAAAAAATTGTCCATTTTCTCAAATTTTTAGTTTCTTCTCCCTACTTTGTAGGGCTGGCTTGAACCCTGATGTATTTCTCATGATCGATGTCACTATTTTCACCGATTCGATATACAAACGAAAAAGCAGTAAAATGGAAGTGCACAAGTATTTGCTTATATACAGTAGGTTTACAGAGCTCTGTGGTTGTGCTAACATCCTTGTACGTGTAGTTGATCTTGTCTTAGACTCTCTGGGTGCACGAGGATGTGATATATTGCAAGTGTCATTGCATCCATGGGGAGTTAGAACCCATCTTGTCTGAATCCTTTATTCACACGAGACACGAGACATGCCATGTGATTTTGTACCTTCGGACATCTGTGTAATTTCATTAAATATGTTTACAAAATTTACAATGTTTTCGTAAATATAGTGAGAAGTTGACAACATTTTCAGAGTACATGCGGAATACAATTTACGGAAAATATTGTAAATTTTGTCAACGTATTTCATGAAATTACGCAGATGTCCGAAGGTGCAAAATGTTTTTCGTAAATATAGTGAGAAGTTGACAACATTTTCAGAGTACATGCGGAATACAATTTACGGAAAATATTGTAAATTTTGTCAACGTATTTCATGAAATTACGCAGATGTCCGAAGGTGCAAAATGTTTTTCGTAAATATAGTGAGAAGTTGACAACATTTTCAGAGTACATGCGGAATACAATTTACGGAAAATATTGTAAATTTTGTCAACGTATTTTATGAAATTACGCAGATGTCCGAAGGTACAAAATCACGTCATCACGTGTATCATGTCTGACCAGCGTAATCGTAGATGAGGGTGTGCAATCTGATCTGGATTTATGACCAGTTTAGATCCCGATCAAATATCACACTCCCCTATCACACGCCTGATAATGATCTATTTCGCTTGTTAGAAGCATGATTGGCGTTCCATTGATAGAACGGCGAACAGTGCAGATACTGATCAGACTGTTCAGATGCACAGGCTGATCTGGATCTACATTGGTCGCAAACCCATAACCCCCATTTTTCCAGTGACAGCCACTTTATGTGGCAATCGATAGATCGATTTCTCCAGTCACAGCCACATACATGACATACAATACAAATAGTAACTTATTGTTCGAGTGTTTTTACCAATGTAGCTCTTTTTCAGATTCCACACAAATGTAGCACGATACATACAAATCTAACTTTACTGTTTGATGTATGGGGATATATGATAAGACTGCACAGAGGCTAGACTGATTGCCAACTTGATACACTTCTTTTTCATTGTATGTCACAATGCTGGCTACAAATTGCTAAAATCAGTCAGCATAGCCATTAATCAGTATTTTCCCAGTCTATGGTAACTTTAATGAGGGATCGTAGCTTGTTACCTCCCTTTGCAAATCTATTTATAGAAATCCGGTCCTATGATATATTTCAGCGTTTCATTCTTACGGAATAGTTTGAAAATTGAGTTTTGCAAACAGGGTAGACCCAGATCAGACTGCACATATGTGCAGTCTGATCTGGGTCTACCCTGTTTGCAGTTCCGGATCAGACTGTGCAAGTATTTAGGATAACATGATCAACACCAGTCGAAAACACTATAATTACTCTTTGCTAACAAATCATGCAACATTCGCTCTTTTTTACAAGCAATAAGGCCATAAAATATACAATTTCTATAAATAAATTCAAAGGGAAATAACTAGCTACGATTCCCCAATACACAACAAACAAGACCAATTATCTGGATGACCGACTGTGGCAAACTGATCAGGATCTACACAGATCAGAATTAAAAACATGGTATGGCCAGATCATATCACCATAAATACTTGTGCAGCAAATTACACAGGCATTTGTCATGTTTTGGCTTTCATCAGTATAACTACGTATGAATAACAAGGCTTGTTATTTATATGTACCGGTAGTTATACTGATGAAAGCCGAAACACGCTGAATGCCTGTGGCAAATTATAGTGAATTGATTTTTCTAAGCCATGAATAATGGCGAATTAGTCTGGCATTGGAATTGTTATTAAGATATTATAAGTTCAGCATGTATAGGCTATTTGATTTGTAAGTGGCTATGAGCATTAGTTTCATAGGGTTATGTATTTGCATGGAGGAGCCAGTGCAGGGGTGGATCAAGAATTTGGGGAAAATGGGGGGGGGGGGGTGTTGTCCTATTTCCGAGCTCTTCGAAATGCACTTTCCTGTCTTTTACAGCAATTAAATTCCAACTGGTGGTAAGCTGTAATCTATGTAAACTCTGTGGCAGAATAAGCATTGATTATCAAAAGTGAGAGTACAAAATACTCACAGCAATGTGAAAATATGCATTGATTTTCAAATTGAGTAGTAAAAATACGGTAATAAAGTTGAAAATGTACAGTTTGCTTTTTGCAGCTCAGCTAAGTGAATTTTTAAATTTGTTTTATGTTTTATCATTTGTTCCCTATTTAATAAGAAAATCAATAATACATTAATTTTGTAAAAGTAAAATACACATTGAATTTGAAATCTGGGGGTATAATGCTCTTTAGATACAAAACTTATCTGGAGCCCTGTAACTCTTGGTTCTATCGCAGAAATAGTCATAGGGCCATCTCAACAGACATTTCAATCAATCAATCAATCAACCACACTTACCTAGTTTTCAGTCACAGTCACAAATCATTGCCCAATCAATCATCACACGTCACATATTTCAGTTACAGTACTTGTCCACTAAACCCAGAGCTCCAGATAAGCGTTGTGTCTAAAGAGTATTGTACCCCCTGATTTCAAATTAAATGCATATTTTATTTTTACAAATGTATTAGATCTATTGATTTTCTTTATGATTAAATAGGGAACAAATGATCAAAACGTACAACAAATTTAACCATTCACTTATTTGAGTGTATTATTTCTTATTCACTTATTTATACTGTAAAACAGTTGAAAATTTACTTAGTTGAGCTGCAAAAAGCAAACAGTGTTTGCTTTTTGCAGCTCAACTAAGTAGATTTTCAACTTTATTACAGTATTTCCACTACTCAATTTGAAAATCAATGCGTATTTTCACATTGCTGTGAGTATTTTGTACTCCCACTGTTGATAATCAATGCATATTCAGCTAAAATAAGTGTTCAAAATACGCCAATACGCACCTTATCTGGAGCTCTGTAAACCAAGCAATTAACCATGCTCACTGATGCTGCACTCCGCACCCGCATAAAATGTTTCACGTCGAAAAATGCACCGATTTCCTGACGAGATGACATTCAGCTCTACTTAGAGCTATTGCAAAATGGTGCCGGTTCCTAGACGTAAATGTGCTTATACAGTATCTTCTTATGTAGTTGAATGGCAATTCGTCATTGATCCGGTACCTGTTTCGACGTGAAACAGGGGCCAAGTGACTTTGGTGTGGTATGGACCTGGCAGCAGGTCAGGTTCTAATTTCAGGGCTGAATATAATTTTTGTTCGATGTAAATATCCCGTTCTGATTTTGGGATTTTCCCCCCAACGCAACAGGTTATATACGGGATCGAACCCGTTGACCCGGCCTTAAATGACCGGAGTGCAGCACCAGTGATGCTGACCACACATTTCAGTCACAGTACTCATCCCAGGACTGTCTTGACCAGCTGCCGTTCCACATAGTTGTTTTAATTAATCATAATTAATCATCATTCACTAAATCATTTATCTTCCAATCATTAGCCATGCTCACCAACACATGTTTCAGTCACAATACTCATCCCAGGACCGCCTCAACCAGCTGCCGTTCCAGCCGACGGTCGAGGAGCTGGGTAAGCTGTACCGGCACTTCGACAGCCACGACCCCGCGAGTCGTGACGATGACGGCCGCAGCTCTCCGCTCTCTGTCATGCGACCTCGGTCACGCAGTCTCAGGTAAAATGACCAGTTTTAGCAAAAACAAAATTTTGTTTCCTATTACGCTAAAAAAAAAAGTTTTTAAAAAATAAGAACTTTTTCCTACCTATCTAGGTAGGAAAAAGTTCTTAATTTTTAAAAACTTTTTGTCTTCTATCGACATCAGATCCAAGCCCAATTTAGAGTAGTACATGTCAAGTTTATATAGTGTATGCTAAACAACTATGTTGGCACAAACACTTTTTATGGGACGTTTTCTGTTTTATTTTTTTTATAATTATTTTTTTCTAAAAAGTTTAAGAGTAGGGGGCAAAATCTAGGTAGGGTCGGAAAACCGGAAACGAACATATTTCTTGTTAGGCCTTATATTATACTTAAGAAGATCACGGTTTGTCTGCATGTGCGAGGAGATATTCCGCAAACAATGCCTGCGCAGCACTTGTGAAATCATGCTTGTCCTTCCACATTAAATAAATGAGTGAGCGTAGCGACCCCATCATGAGTGCATTATTTCACGTTAATGATATTTATAATATCATTAACGTGAAATAACAAAGCAAATCGACAGTAAAATGTATCCCAAGTTGCGAATCAGTGGGTGTGTCCGAGAAAATGATTTGATTGGCCGAAGGAAGCAAGTCATTGTGACGTTACTGACGTCATTTCTCCATGCGTGGGAAACACGAGAGTGGTGCATACTACTGCCATTCAACAGAACTGAGTGGTTTGATTCACCATTATATTTGTGTAAACTACTGGCTGAAATGTAAGAAAGTGTAATGTCTCATTTGTGAGACAGGAACCTGTTTCACTAAACTTTCTACTACAAAAATGTTTGTACAAAGATTTTTGTAAATTTACTCTCATTAATGCTTCCACATTCCATCAACATGTAGAGGTCATTCAATCCCAACAACTCCACTGAAGTTGTTTTTTTCAAAATCGACAATAAGTGCTAATTTTGTTATAAATTCTACGTAAAAATGCTCTTACAAACTTTGTCGTACAAAGTACATGTATAGTGAAACGAGCCCCAGCTGCCTGGGGCCAGTTTCACTAAACATTGTACGATAAAAACATTCTTATGAAGATTTCCATCAATTTACTTCACACATTAACCCTTACACCACTATCTTAATTTTTTTAGCTCATGTGAGCTATTGTTACCGCAATGTGTCCGTTGTCCGTCGTCGTCCGTCGTCCGTGAACATTTTCAAACGTCTTCTCCTCGGTAACCATTGGGCCTATAGTCACCAAACTTCATGGTCATGGTCCTTAGGTAGGGGGATTACAAAATTGTTAAAATGACGTCATTACGAAATCCAAGATGGCCACCGTCTAAAAATAGCACAAATTCGTCAAAAATCTTCTTCTCAATAACCGCCAACCGGATTTCGACAAAACTTGGTAGGAATGATCGATGTACAATGCTCTTTCAAATTTGTGAAAATGGTGACCCCGGTGTCAAAAATGGGCATGGCCCGTGGGGTCAAATTTTATTTTGTACCGAATATGCTTATGTCATATATCAAATTGAAGGTATCGATGAGGGATTGCTTTGGTGCAATATTTGTCGGAATCGGATGGTTATGTCATCCATGATGGCCGCCAAAAGGTCCATTTATTCGAGATTTTGAACGTCTTTTTCTCAGGAACCACATGGCCGATGCTGGCCAAACTTCATAGTAAGTTAAGATCCTTGGGTGAAGCATTTTCAGATTTGGTAAAATGAGAGTCATTGCTTAATCCAAGATGACCGCTATCTAAAAATAGCACAATTTTTTTAAAACACATGTGAACTCAATGTCACATTCTCCTCTGGCGTTCATGGAGTCAGGTGAGCGAATTAGGGCCATCATGGCCCTCTTGTTTGTTTAGAATAATTTACAACATGCTTTGACAGCACTTCAGAATCATTTCCATTGGAAATGATTCTGAAGTGCTGTCAAACCATGTTTTTTGTTGAGAAATAAGGCAAGATATAAAAGCAACAGCAGGTGACAAGTGTTGTGTGTTGTGGTCTAAGGGTTAATGTGATTCACTGATACTACCATTTTCTCCACCAAAGATTTCTCAACATTGGCCTCTAGTGCCAACTTTGCTCTCCATGTTAGTTTTGCACTCACAAACTTCTTAGTTGTACGAAGTTTAGTGAAACGGGCCCCTGACGTGACTGTTTCTGTTTTACAGTAGCCCCGGCCGGTCCCCGGGAGGAGACTCGGAGATCATCATTATGAACAGTGTCTACAAGGAGAGGTTTCCCAAGGTAATTGGACCAAGTGTAAAATATGCCAAGTTGTATTGTTAAAATATAATTTGGTTTGATATTTATTAACTGACAGTCTTAACTTTCCACCCAAAATGTGCCAGGAAATAGCGATTGATTGATCAATCAATCAATCAATCGACATTTGCTGCCACATTTTGAGTTAACCGATAAGACTTGCAATGGTTTTGGTATCCATGACTGATACTTTTACTCCTCACCCCATATTGGTGCATTCCCATCTGTTTGTATGACCTTGCTGTTTAACGGACGTAAAACCCAAATCAATCGGTCAATATATCGATATTTCAATCAGTAAAATCAAACAATCAATCCGTCAATATATCAATCAGCCAATCAATCAACCCATCAATCGATAGGATCAATCGATAGGTCAGTCACTCAATCATTCAATATATCAATTTATCAGTCAGTATATCAATAAATCAATCAATCAGTCAATATATCAATCAGTCAATCAATCAACCAATAAGTCAATCAATCAACCAATCAACCAATCAATATGGCAGTCAATCAATCATTCAATATATCAGTCAGTATATCAATAAATCAATCAGTCAGCATATCAATCGATCAATCAGTCAGTCACTATATCAATCAAGCAGTCAGTCAACCAATCAATCAGTCAATCAACCAACAAATCAATCGACCAACCAATCAACCAACCAACCAATGACTCGGTCAATCAATCTTTCTCCTGTCAGGCGACAGCCCAGATGGAGGAGAGACTCCAGGTGCTGTTGGACCACTGCCGTCAGCTCCAGCACTCCGGGGAGAGCGAGCCAATTGCGAGTTTCCTCCATCACCAGGTCATGGAGCTCGCACAGAACTGCCTCGAAAAGTCGCGCGACAAACTCATCACCAGCACTTACTTCTACGAGCTGTCCGATAGTCTCGAGAAGTTGCTCATTGACGTAAGTAAACAAATTAGTAAATTTTCATGCTTGAAATCAGGCAGTTTGGTTGGTCGAGACTGAGCAACTCGGTCTCTACCAACCAAACTGCCTGATTTTCAAGGGCACAGATCAGATAATATGGAGAAGTTGCTCATAGACGTCAGTAAACCGTAGAATCAACCAGTTCACCCTCTCAATAACAGATTTAGCATTGATGTAAGTAATCAGGACATGTGCTTGTAACATGTGCTGAGAATATAGTCAGTTCTCATGCTTGAAATCAAGATGTTTGATTGGTCGAGCTTTGCTCAGTCTCGGCCAATCAAACTGCTTGATTTTCAAGTGTGCAGATCAGATAGAATTGATTGCTCATTGACTTAAATATTGCAATTCCATAGTATTAACCTCGATAAGTCCTACCATAAACTCATCACCGGTGCTTACTTCTACGAGTCTGATAGTCTGGAGTAATTGCTCATTGACGTAAGTAAAGCAAATTCCCAAGATCGGAAAGTCTGGGAAAAATTGCTCATTGACGTAAGTTCAACAAAGTCACAAAGATCGTATAGTCTGGAAAAAATTGTTCATTGGTGTAAGTTAGCACAGTTCTGTAGCATCAACAGTATTCACCTAAGTAACTTGCTTGTTGTTGTTGGTGTTGTTAATCCTTTTGCTAATCTTCCGCTAGCTATGGTCGGGTCTGAGCTTCTAAGTCTCAGGATGCAATATACTATGTGCTTAAACACTTGTTGCGCATGCATGAAAAAGGATTAAACATTTACCAGCCTCACTGAACCATTGAGAAATCTGAGGAAGGCATGTATCAGTTGCCCTCTACCAATAACGCTGATGTCCTCGATATTCCCGGAGTACTCTCTCAAGTTGATATCCGCTGTGATTATATCTTCATTGGTTAGGATTTCTAATACCTGTCTGTTTAATACGTACCTTTCACTGGTATCTCTATCACAATCACACAGGAAGTGTCCAATTCATTCAGGTACCTTGCATACTTCACATAGGTTTTTGTCCCTCAACGGAATGCTTTAATATTCCATACATGCATTTGTAACAACATCCCGCATCATTCTACAGAAAGCCCATGGTTCCCGCAATCTCCAAAGGTCAAGTTCGCTGACTTAGAAATTTCCGTGTTTGGAAAAGTTAGCGCTCAGTTTATGCTTTAATATTCCATACATGCATTTATAACAACATCCCGCATCATTCTGCAGAAAGCCCATGGTGCCCGCTAACGCCAAAGGTGAAGGTCACTGACTTAGAAATTTCCGTGTTTGGAAAAGTTAACGCTCAGTTTATGCTTTAATATTCCATACATACATTTGTAACAACATCCCACATCATTCTACAGAAAGACCATGATGCCCTCTAAACCCAAAGGTCAAGGTCACTGACTTAGAAATTTCCGTGTTTGGAAAAGTTAACGCTCAGTTTTTTCCACTCGCCCAGCTGGGAAGTACAAATAAAAAGTACTTGCCCAGGTCAAAAAGTTACTTGCCCAGTTTTTTTTTTTAAAAATAAAATGTTATTTGTAATGTTGCATCTTATTTTAAAAAAAAAAAGCCTTTACATATATATGATCATTTATTATTGTTATTTATATTTTAATTATTAAATGAAAATAAACAAATAAATATTATTTATCGGGAGATAAACTTCGTCAAGTTTTTTCTTCAACAACGTTTTTAGCAGCGAATTTGCTCAGAGGCTTGCACGCTTCTTATTTTCTATAAGCGTTGAGTGACGTTTGCATGCGCGCAACTGCTTTAATTACTAAATTCAATGGTTTCGGACCCGGAGCCGACTGTTTCGTCCCAAGCCGTTATGTTCGGCGTCTGAAATGCGTGTTAACCCAACTGTATATGACACGATATATGTAGCCACGTATACACTAGTCTATACTCGCAGTCATATTATTTGTTAGCCCGGCCGCGTACAGCCGACAAATAATCCGTGAATTAATTTGCCCGATGTTCAAAATCGCTAGCGATTCTACCCGTAACATAGTCATTGCTTGAATCTTACTTCCGGCAAATTGACGTAAACTGTAAACAACAAATGGTCACTGAATTAATACCATTTGTTGGCCGTTATCGATGGAATTATTTGGCAATTTCTGCAGAAAAACAATATCCTGTAGAAAGTACTTGACCGCCACAAAAAGCACTCGCCATGGCGAGCTGGGCGAGTGAAATTTCAACCCATGTGTAACAACATCCCGCATCATTCTACAGAAAGCCCATGGTGCTCACTAACGCCAAGGTTATTACAAGCTCCTTATGTACTATCAAACTGCGACAGGCGGGACATCTTGCTCCGCGGAGCTCTTGTACTGATTTGGATCAATTAATGCCTTAGGCTTAGCATTGATCTGCACTGTTTCCAATATTATCCATTTGAACAATTTTCAGGCTCAAGAACGATCGGAGGAAGCCTATTCATTTATCTATCCTCTCATCAAGAAGATGCTGCTGATCGTGTCGCGACCATCTCGACTACTTGAGTGCTTGGTATGTACTTGTGGTCCTTTGTATGACCCTGGGGCTCCGTTTCGCTAAACTTTGTACGACTAAAATGTTCGTAAGTGCAAATTGAGGATCGTCTGAAATTTTCAATTGATGGATTTACATTTATTGAGCATAGGCTGCATATGCAGCCTATGCTCAATAAGTGTAAATCAAATAATTGTTTACAAGAAAACAGTGTCAATGTTAAATTTACAGACTATCATAATTTTGCACTTACGGAACATTTTAGTCATACAGAGTTTAGTGAAACGGGCACCTAGTAGTCGTTACCGTATTATATAACATTTTGTCCGTTGAAAAGTGACCCGAAGCCTTTTGTGGCCCATGTAGATTACGATTTCCATACGTCCTTACTTAGTACAGGAAGAGTGATTAATCAAACTTTAATTCATAGACATAATCAATATTCAGTAGACGCCCAGCCATTTTAACTTGAACTAATCGTTCAAGTTAAAATGGCTGGCCGTCTACTGAATATTGATTATGTCTATGAATATATATGTGAATATTGAACTCGATGCATGTGAACATAGGCGACTCACATGGCCATTAGAATGACTATCAATTAACTGATACACTTGGATATTCTTTATCCACAGTTTTACATTCAGAAATCTATGAGAGTTTCTGTATCCTGCCATAATCTAAAGGATTTTTCCAATATATGTACATGTGAACGTATGCAATTTATCTGTGACAGGAGTTTGACATGCAATTGAAAGTGTTAACCTAGCCTTGCCTGACATGAAAAGGTACAATCCTGGTGGTGGGTGGCAGGTGGGAGCATGCGATGTGTAATTTAACAATCGGGGTTCATCCTTACCGGACTCCAGAACGGAGACATGGTTTCGCCCTCATGTACGTCGTTGGCATTCTTGTATACGACAGTTAAATTTGGTTATACCCCTTATGTGAGTATTACGATTATTCGTAATCCTATTTTAGGCGAAGGGGCCAAGTGACCTTGGTGTGGTATGGACCTGGCACCAGGTCAGATTATTCTAATTTCAGGGCTGAATATATATTTTTATGCCACCGGGTTTCGAAGAAACGGGTGGCATATAGTGTTTGGACCGTCCGTCCGTCTGTCCGTCTGTCTGTCCGTCCGTCCGTCCGTCTGTCCGTCCGTCACACTTTTCGGTTAACCAATTTGTCACAGTTTCTCAAATATGCTGCAGGTGGCATCCGCGTTCGACAGACGCATTTCTTGTTTTCGATGTAAATATTCTGTTCTGATTTTGGGATTTTCCCCCCAATGCAGCAGGTTATATACAGGATCGAACCCATTGGCCCGGCCTTAAATGACCTCAGCTGTTGATAGGCCGTTAAACACCAATAAATCCAATCAACTATCCTGGTGATCTGTATGTACAGGAGTTTGACCCAGAGGAGTTTTACCAGCTACTGGAGGCTGCGGAGGGCCAGGCCAAACAGACGGTGAAAGCGGAGATCCCGCGATATATCATCAGTAAACTCGGCCTGAACCGTGACCCCCTAGCAGGTAATCTTGTCACTTTAGATGGCTATCTATATGTCAAATATAGAGGATCTCAAACAAGTTTAATTGGCGCTCCAGATAAGGTGTGTATTACCGACCCACTAGCAGGTAATCTTGTCCCTATTGATGGCTATCTTGAGCTCTTGGTTTATAAATTTTGCCCCCATCCATGCAGGTGAAATATGATTTATTAACTGAGCCCATCCAAATTTATACATCTTAAAGATCAATTGATCCTTAAAGTTTCATATTTAAATGGTGAATCTGACTGGGATTCATAACTGGGACAGAAAAAGAATGTTTACGAGCAAACCAAATTCACAGTGTTGTGTGTTTATCCAACTGTTTCATGTGATAAAGTAATACAAGCGTGTTTTGGTTATTACTTAATTCCTATTTCAATTTTTATTTCAATTGCGACGCAGGTCTACACTGGTCACAAAACCCATAAGCCCCATTTCTCCAGTCACGGCACCATATGCTTAGCACGTTTCTGATTACAGAGATGGAGTTGGAGAGCCGGGAGACGGCCGCGGTCGTGGATGAACTCACCGACCTTTCTGTGTCTGACGTCGACGAAATTGACCTGAAGAAAAAGGATGTCACGCCCACAGAGGATGACTTTGAAATTATAAAATTGATAAGCAATGGTGCTTATGCGTAAGTAACAGTATTGTATCTGGGGCCTATTTCACTAAACTTTGTATGATTAAAATGTTCGTACGAAGATTTCTATGAATTTCCTTCTCACTTAACATGTTTCTATAATCAGAGCTCTAGTTAAGATGCGTAATTTTACCACATATTCTAGCTATTTTTCTTAGTTCTTCACCAAAAATGGTAAGTTGGGAGTTCTTTAGAATCGTCTCAATGAGACGATTCTAAAGCACTCCCAACTTGCCATTTGTGGTGAAGAAATAACAAAATTCCCCCCAAAGTTGATCAAATTACGCACCTTAACGGAAGCTCTGTATACTGCTACCATTTTGTACCTATGGTTTCACACCCACGAAAGATTTTCCAAAATCGGCTGTCATAAGAGATGTTATTATGAATTTCAATTTTGCACTTACAAACTTCTTAGTCGTACAAAGTTTAGTGAAATGGGACCCAGGTATCTACCTGCGCATTGACGGTATACATACCAGCCAATAACAATTGCTGTATTGGGCATTAATGCTGATAGTGTTTCATTGTATAATTTTCCTTGTTTAATGAGGGATGGACCGTGGCCTTGGGAATATGGCATTGGACTTCAAACCGGATATTGTTACATAGTATTTCCATCCCACTGGTCTGTCGTATGAGACTGTGATCTGTTCTCTATATGACCTCTGCTGTTGCTGAGATGTTAAACCCATTCAATTTTCCTTGTTGATTGCCTGATTTGTACACGTCCTCTGTTTTATACATGGTTGTAAAGTTTTAGTGCTTTGAGGCCTGTAAACAATTATATTCTCTAACACTTCATAATTACAGCGCTCCAGATTAGCGTATTGTACGCACCTATTTCAGCTGAATACGCATTGATTATCAACTGTGGAAGTACAAAATACTCACAGCAATGTGAATATACGCATTGATTTTCAAATTCACTAGTGAAAATACTGTAATAAAGTTGAAAATTTACTTAGTTGAGCTGCAAAAAGCAAACACTGTTTGCTTATTTCCGCTCAACCAAGTAAATGTTCAACTGTTCCCTATTTCCTGATATTAAATCCTGTTCATGTGTCAAAGCAATGTTTGTGGGGGCATTATGATCACTCCTGTGATAGCTCTAGTTTAGGTGTATGTGGCTCTGATTGGAGAAATGGGGCTTATATATTTAGTAGGTTTTGTGAACAGTAAAAATGGCAAGTTGGGAGTGCTTTAGAATCGTCTCATTGAGACGATTCTAAAGAACTCCCAACGTACCATTTTTGGTGAAGAACTAAGAAAAATACCTCAATATTTGGTTAAATTACGCATCTTAACTGGAGCTCTACACATCATCATCAGAGATAAGATGCTGTGAAACATATGCATTGAAATTAATCACACAGATTTTCTGGCTGATCAGTTTATTGAGTGGTTCTGCTGAATTTAACCGGGAAATGAAAATTGTCGTCTGCTGTTGCTTTATATTTTATCTTCTTTATCACTAAAAACATGATATGACAGCACTTTTAGAATCATTTCCTTTGGAAATGATTCTAAAGTGTTGTCAAATCATGGATTTTGATGAGAAAAATGGAAAATACAAAAAATCAGCAGACGACAAAATTAATTCAGCATTGTAAGGGATAACTCTTGTATCTTACCGCCGTTTACAGAGCTGTGTATCTAGTCCGTCACAAGGAGTCGAAACAGAGATTTGCCATGAAGAAGATCTGTAAACAGAACCTGATATTGCGCAATCAGACCGAGCAAGTGTTCACGGAGCGAGACGTATTGACGTTCGCCGACAATCCATTCGTTGTCAGCATGTGGTGTAGTTTTGAAACAAAGCGCCATCTGTGCATGGTCATGGAATATGTAGAGGGAGGTGACTGCGCTACGTTTTTGAAGAACGCTGGAGCGCTGCCTTTTGACATGGCGCGATTGTACTTCGCAGAAACTGTGCTTGCGCTGGAATACCTCCATAGTTACGGGATCGTGCATCGGGACCTGAAGCCGGATAATCTGCTGATCACAGCCACGGGGCATGTGAAACTCACGGATTTCGGGCTGTCGAAAATCGGATTAATGAGTCTGACTACGAACATGTACGAGGGAACGGTGGATAAGGACAGTAAGCAGTTCAAAGACAAGCAGGTGTTCGGGACACCGGAGTATGTGGCGCCCGAGGTTATTCTCCGCAAGGGCTACGGGAAGCCCGTCGACTGGTGGTCCATGGGGATTATTCTGTACGAGTTTCTCGTTGGTTGTCCGCCATTCTTTGGTGACACACCAGAAGTTCTATTCTCCCAAGTTATCAACGGTAAGTTTCATTCTTATTTATCCGTTTCGCCTCCATTACGCAAACATTGTATTAGCGAGCATACCTCACTATACCCCCAGTTACCTATGTAAACAGGGGTATGATGAGGTACCCGCGCAATAGGTAATGCGGTCAAATAGGTCACGATACAATGACTATTTTCGATCAATAACTTATGTTGTAAGCGATTGTAATGTGTATTTTCAATATTTATATTATTAAAATGTATCATATCGATACCCCTTTAAGTAATATTTGTATATTTTAAATGTATTGATGTTCTCATGAAGCGCATAAATATAAGTATTAATTAATCCAGCTTATATTGAGGCAAATCACACAGCCTTAAAACATAGTGCTGGAGTATAAACCATAGTATCGTATATTGTTCATAAGTATATCACTATTAAACATTAATTACAATATGTATGCATATTATTAAAACAGTAGATGCTACCGCTGTTTCGCTATATGTGATATTTATAACAAATATTTTTTTATTCGTCCGCGTACGGATTTCTGTCACACAAAGCGCCATTTTCAGTTCATATTTTGACCTGTGCATATGAACAGGACTAAGTTTAAACAACGCTCGATTCCGTCCTATTCAAATTTCTTTGCAGAATGTTCAGACTAACTACATAAATAATGCTGCTAAATAAGTGTTAACGGCTGGACCATGGTCATCACTAAAAGGAAGAAACCACAGTCGTATTATTTAAAAATAAGATTTACCCGAGACCTCATGGAGGCGCCATTAATCCAGTGTAAACAATAGCCGTGATGTGATCCCATTCCCTGAGTAGCCGCTGCTTAGTGAAACGGTGTGCTAATCATGATATTATTTTCCCCAATAATTGGAAACGGTTTGAATTTCTCGGTAAAAACTACAAACAAAATAACGATGTATATTTAACATTGGATACGCGTAAACGGTATTACTCTCTCATCGGATCGTCAGTTGTCGTCGATAGAGATTTAACGTACTGATCTGGTCTTAATTTATTGTCAACTTTCAACGCCATTTACAGAATATATGGCTAATTTTGGAAATAAATAACGGCAAATTACGATGACGTCTGCTCTGAAATATCTGTCAACTTGCGGACGTAATTTAAGGAAATCGATTATATTTTAAGGCTACATCTGTGACTAATTACGAACTTATGTATGGTCTTTGGCTACACCCGACACATTACACAGATCTAGTTGTAAATACACGTCGCTTTGTGTGGGGAAAAAAATTGATAATGCGTAGTTGTGTGTGACGAGGTGTTGATCTGATGACACTACACACAGCTGTGACCCTTAGGCAATGTTTTGAAATTGACGTGTCGTTTTGATGTGTGTCGCAACACCTCGCTGTCGGAGACAACATGACAATTAACGATGTACTCTCGATTATACACAGATCTATTAGACGGCTGGTTATTTAAAATAAAGAGTAGTTCAGTACACCTTCGCCGATATTGTTTTTAGAAAATCAGTAATATTTTCCGTAAATGGTGTTGAAAAGTTGACAAAAATTCTATCACCGTATTTACTGTCTGTTCCACGAAGTGCTGCCCAAAATTTATTGCTATAAAAACACTCCAAACTGCTTATTTTTGTATATAAAAAAATGTAAAACTATTTTTTAAAAATGAGCCTACTTTTTATTTCAAGAAAATCCGTCTAATAACAAAGTTATTTTAAATAAACAGTCATGGATGGGCTTTTGCATTATAAATTATTTTCACCGATTTTTAGTTGTTGACAATAAAACAAGAAACTGCTATGCAATAATCACTTCCGGTCAACAACAACAACAACTATTTTTGCGAACTGAACACAAATTCTTAATAAATTTGTTTATTAACATCATTTTCTGGCATATAATTTAAACAATTTGCATTAAAATATATCAATTAATCATTTAATCTTCATATATTTGCGAATATCATTCATCCATAAGGTTCCAAGTCGATCTGATACTATTGCTAATACGTCCTAATGTATTGTAAATTGTGAATGCTAACGAACTTGATTCGATTAAACTCGTGACCTTCACCAACCAATCAGCATTTAGTAAACCAAGTTGTCCGCCGGAAATTCGTCTGGCAAAGAAACTGGCTCACAGGAAGTGACTATATACTTCCGCCGGAAATGACGTATATATGGTGTTCCCAAGTCATACCATTAGAGAATGTAGATTTACACCGGTGTCGATGTGCGATGATATGTGCAATTAATTTTGCATAGTAGGAACAGCGTGCCAACCTCAGCTTGGCGTTGTCAATAGATACGAAAGCTGTAGCAGATGATGATGACATCATGTTGTATTTTTTTACCAAATTCTCGGCATTTTCTTCTGTAATTCTTGTACGAACACCGAGAAATGGAGGCTCGATTCCTTTATTTTTCAACCTGGCAAGATTTGCTCTCATAAATACAAGGTTAGTGTCTTGTTTTTAATGATGAAATCCAGCAAGCAGTTCGATGTTAGAAAAATGTTGAAAATCTGATCGCACGTGACATTTTAACATTGCAGCCCTGCATTCAATTCTTGATTTATGGCTATTACTTCATTATAGGACCAAAATTCAAAAAATAAAAAGATGGCTCATTGCTAAATTTTGCTGAGTTTTAGGGTGTTTAAATAGGTGTAAAAGTTGGGCAGGTTAACGTGAAACAGACAGTAGTTGTGCCGATATTGTTTTAAAAAAATCAGTAATTTTTTTCCGTAAATGGTGTTGAAAATTGACAAAATATATAGCCGCATTTCTCCGATATTCGTTTAGAAAATCACCAATATTTTCTGTAAATGGTGTTGACACAAAATGCAGCGTTCACGCGGAATTCAAATAAAATAAAAAATAATAATTTAATAAATAGACGCCGATGGCTACTGTGTTTGCGGCCAGTGAATTCTGGTCGTGGTAGCCACAGGCGCAGTTCGAACAGTGTTGTGAGCAGATGGAGGACAATTATTATTTCAAATTCATAAAAAAATGTTTGCTGTCCGAAAATTAATTAATTGTGACAGCCAAAAAAATAGATTTTGGGACAGTAAAACATTATATGGTATAGACAGTACCTCAAACTTAAAAAATACAGTAACAAACTGTCTGTGTATATATTACTTTTAAACTTAAAAAAACAGTAACAAACTGTCTGTGTATATATTACTTAAAGACAAACACTTTCATTGTTGGTAAGTTTCTAACAATTTATATGTATTGTTATTAAAATCATAAAATTGTGAAAATATTAAAATCACAAAAATAATATATATGGAGAAAAAAAATATATACCATGTCGAGGTTTGAACCCCGACCCTTTCGGGAATCGGTAATTAAATCATTGAAATCGGCGACCTTAACCTCACGACTATTGCGCCATTTATGACAATCACAGTTATACAGAAGTGCTATCAGTATTAACCATTTGAACGTAATAATTATTAAATTATTTGCAACTCCATCTACAACGATACCGTTACAGAGATACGCTATTGAAACAACATGTATTAGTACCCATAACATAACAAAGTAGGAGATAGCTTAAAACTATATATACTAATCATAAACAGAACAATCCGCTTGGCTCGTATGAAAATAGTTTGCGTGATATTGATTATCTCCCTTGCCGAAAGTAGTTCAGTGATTTATTAATTCCAAATAAGACGTGTTTGCGTAATGTCTAAGTAACTGGAATGGATTTTGATTTGTTAATTTTGCAACCAATCCAACCTTCACAAAATGATTTTCAGATTAGTCCATTATATGAAAAGTGGGTGTTTTCGTTCTTAAAAATATGAAAATTACTTGCAAAAAGTGCAGTTCCTGATGAGACGGCTTGTCACGATCCGGCTCATCTGGGAGCCGTTTCACTATTAAACTTCGTAAGACTAAAATGTTCGTAAGTGCAAAATTATGATAGTCTGTAAATTTCACATTAAAGTTTTCTTGTAAACAATTATTGGATTTACATTTATTGAGCATAGGCTGCATATGCAGCCTATGCTCAATAAATGTAAATCCATCTATTGAAATTTACAGACGATCCTAAATTTGCACTTACAAATATTTTAGTCTTACGAAGTATAGTGAAACGGTCCGGTCCTATGTTGTATTTTAGCGTTTATTTCTTATTGAATACCGAGTACAACCATTGATATTGCGAACAGAGTAGACCCAGATCAGACTGCACACCAGTGCAGTCTGATCTGAGTCTACACTGATTGCAACAATATTAACACATGTGAAAATATGAATCCGGCGAACAATGCCGTCCTGGATCAGATTACGCCGATACATAGGATGGTCTGGACCAACACTCGTTAAAAACACTATAATGCTTCCTTTTCACAGCAATTGCTGCTACATTCGCCCTTGTTACAAGCAATAAGGCCCGAAACTTTATAACTTGGACCGGATTGCTGTTAATAAATTCAAAGGAAGATAACTAGCTATGATTCCTCATTCAATGTGATATTTCTCCTGACCTGAAAATAAGTGTAAGAACTGGATTGTTTTTAAAGAAATTGAAATAAACAAATGTATGAACAGAGCCTTTATGGGAAATGGGATGTTATTTGTGTACACAACTTACCTAGTTGTAACCCACCGAATGAAAGTCAAGGGTATACTATGGATTTGACACTGAACATAGTCCACGTCCGCCGCAGACATTCTTTGTCCAGAGAATAACTCAAACACCCTTTGGAATATTTTCATGAGACTTCACATATGCATAGACCACGACGCAAAAGTGTGTCACATGCAAGAATGACAACTCACTTTACTAAGATATTGGTGTTCTCAATTTATTATCCCATCACCAATAGGCCAGAGGGGATATAGCGTTAGTCCATGTGCTATGTGCGTGCGCACGTGCGTTAGTAACACCTTTCATTTTTAGTGCGCCTTCCAAAGGAAGCCGTGCTTATGGCATACCCTCGGCGTCGTAGGCGTCCGTCCGTCCGTCCGTCCGTCCGTCCGTCCGTCCGTCCGTCTTCAAAAATTATAATGGTCTATATTTTCTGTTTCCTTGTTTGGATTTGCTTCATATTTCACACACGCATTTCTCCAAGGGTCCTCTACTGCGCTGTGGCGAATCCACATCCATGCCGCCCCTTCTAAGCCCAGGGTCAAGGTCATATACTTTGTGCATCTCGAAACCTTAACGCTCAGTCGCTCGGGTAAATAATGGTCTATATTTTCTGTTTCCTTGCTTGGATTTGCTTCATATTTCACACACGCATTGCTCCAAGGGTCCTCTACTGCACTGTGGCAAACCCACGTTCGTTGTCCTCCGACAACTCTTGTTCAATAACTTACGAACCGCTTCACCGAGTTTCATAATATTTGGGCACAATGTTTGTCTAGGGATGATGCTTTGTTTTGAATACAAGTCCAAGCACCCAAGTACATGGTCACTGTGAACTTATGTTCGCCGTGTTTGTAAGGCAAATGCGTTATAAAGCGGTGAGTGGGTTACATGTGCGCTTGTGAAAAATGTAAATTTCTCATTATTGCCTTTCATAGCTCCAGATAAGTTTTGTATCTGAAGAGTATTATACCCCCAGGTTTCAAATTCAATGCGTACTTTACTTTTACAAATGTATTATTGATTTTCTCCCTTAGGGCAATTCCAAAATTAATCGTTGGGGAGGGGGGGGGGAGAACTTTTTCAAACCCCACCACCCATCAATAACAATTTTCGTTGACCCCCAGCAACCATCAATTTAAAATATTACCGAACTCCACCACCCATCATTTAGAAAGAAGAAAAAAAGCCAGCCCCACCACCCATCCATAAAAAAAAAATTATGTCAACCCCACCACCCATCAATAAAAATTACTGACCCACCTTATAAACGAAGGAAAGTAATGCCCATAACGAGCGACCATACGTACTTCGAATAACAGCTAACGTAACGCGCGGTAAACTGAAATGGCCTACGCGACAATTAACATTTACGTTCAAACAAGATTTTCACGGTGTGTAATCGATCGTATTTCCTCGCCACCATATGAAACCCGACTTGAGAAACACAAATTAAGTTGTTGATTTCTGAATTTGTCAATTGTTTGCACTGTCTAAGAAATCAAACAAATTTATGTGAAAACAATTTTGTTTTTACAAAATATTAGACTCGTCTAAGGAGACGATTCTTATGTGTTGCCAAAACATGTTTTATTAAGTCATCGGACAAATGTGAAAAGAAAACCTGAATATATTGGTATTTCTTTACAAAAACATATTTTTACAAAATATGAGAATCGTCTTACTAAGGAGACGATTCTCATGTGCTGCCAAATCTTGCTTTTATCAAGAAATCAAACAAATGTGAAACTGCACAAGCTAAAGCGTCAATTCGATGACGTGAGTGACTACATAGCGTGGTTTTGGTATGTTCGTTTACGCCGAGTTCTAAAGGTCAGTCACACTTTGCACGTGAAAATGGATTATCGACTCATGATTGTAAACACCATCAGGTGTGCAGCTAGACCGAAAATGATATGTCGCAAATGTGCTAGTTGTGGATGGGTGGGTATGGTGGTATATTTTGTTTATGTTACAATCTCGCGTATTTGCGATCTCGATCTCGCCTTCCGCTTTTGGAAATACGATTTGCCCATGCATGTGTAGACAGCATGCGTGTTGGATTTGCGTTCTACATGTACGTACGCACATATTTATAAAAGCGTGTGATAATGGCTGTGATAATGTAATAAATTCAGTATAATACAAATTATCCTTAAATTGAAAATTTCTCCCTCAAAGTGTACTTAGCAAGATAAGTATATAAATTTGGTGAAATATGCTACTGGAGCTCGGAATCTATCCATAACGGCGATGGGGTAGATTCCGAGCCCCCGTAGTATATTTGTGAATATATTTGTATATAGAGGCTATAGAGTGGCCGGACGAGGGGCAGTGGGAGGTGCGGGACGACGCGCGCGACCTAATCACCCAGCTACTACAGCACAACCCCATTAAGCGCCTGGGTGCGGCGGGGCCCCAGGAGGTGAAGGAGCACATGTTCTTCCTCGGCATCGACTGGCACGGGCTGCTCCGACAGAAGGCCGAGTTTGTGCCCGACTTGGAGGGCGACGAGGATACCAGCTACTTCGACAGTACGTTCTTCCCAATAGTGATGGGCTGTTTGAATAAAATTTGTAAAATCTGTTGGCTGGCCGATATTTTTGCTATTTTATATGGCATTGGACTTCAATACCGGAGAAAGATGGATTACGGGTTAGAACACCTGACTTCCAATCTTGAGGTTCTGGGTTCAAACCTCGCCTTAGGCATCAACAAATACTTTCACTGGTCTGTCGGATGAGACTTTAAACTGTGGTCCCGTCTCTATATGACCTTAGCTGTTAGTTGGACCCATTCACTTTCACTTTCAATATATCAAAATATCGGAGGTTGCGAGTTCAATCATTACCATAGGCGTGAAAAATACTTGCATAGTATTTCTATCCACACTGGTCTGTCGGATGGTATTTCTATCCCACTGGTCTGTCGGTTGAGACTTTAACCCTTACTACGCTGAATTAAATTTTGTCGTCTGCTGGAAATGTTTTATTTTCAATATTTCTCGATGAAAACCTGTTTTGACAGCGCATGAGAATCGTCTCCATTGGAGACGATTCTCATGTGCTGCTAAAACAGGTTTTTTGTTAAGAATCAAGGCAAAAATGAAAAACAGCAGACGACAATTTTCGTCTCACCGCGTAGTGAGGGTTAAACTGTAGTCCTGTCTCTATATGACCTTCGCTGTTGCTGGGATGTTAAACCTATTCACTTCACTTTCTTTGATTGGTGGGAGCTGCAATTTAGTTCTTTCTTTATCTTATGTTTCTCCTGTGATAACAAAAATAAAATATTTAAAAATTCACTTATTTGAGCTGCAAAAAGCACTCGATTTGAAAATCAGTGCATATTTTCTTATTGGTGTGAGTATTTTGTACTATACTCCCACTTTTAATCAGTGTACGGTATATTCTGCTAAAATAAGTGTGTAAAATACGCCAATATGCACCTTATCGGGAGCTCTGTGCCCATGCCATATTTTATAATACAGCTGCATACTTGGTGTGGTATGGACCTGGCACCAGGTCAGGTTATTCTAATTTCAGGGCTGAATGTATTTTTTCTCGGATGTCAATATTCCGTTCTGATTTTTGGATTTCCCTCCCAATTCGACAGGTTAAAGCGGGATCGAACCCGTTTGCACGGCCATGACCTCAACTGTTGATAGGCCGTTAAACACCAATAAACAAACAAACTGACTGTACACCTGTCAGCACATATATTGTGTGTATTCCAGCGCGGTCCGACCGTTACAATCATGAGTTGGACACGGAGGACACGGACATAGACGATGCGGACGACGTACTCTTCCACAGCTTCTCCTCTTGCTCACCCCGATACAGCAAGGTCTACTCTCGCATAGATGAGCTACATGAGGTATGTGGCCATGATTATAACCCCTCATATGTGACACGCCATGTGGTTTTGTACCTTCGGACATCTGCGTAATTTCATGAAATACACTTACAATATTTACAATATTTTCCGTAAATGGCGTCAAAAGTTGACAAACAGCAGAATTATAGTCCGCATGTACTCTGAAGACTTTGGCAACTTTTGACTTTATTTATGAAAAATATTGTAAATTTTGTAAACGTGTTTAATGAAATTACGCAGAAGTTCGAAGGTACAAAATCACATGGCGTGTCTCATATGTGGGGCTTATGAGATTTGTGCCCAGTGTAGCTCCTGATAAATTAGCGCACCTACGTATCCTCTTTTCTTGTTATCTCCTCGCCGAGGCCGTCCTTAAAAAATTGTTTGTTTCCTGTAACCCGACCCAGAATTTTAGAAGTGGGTCGGTCGGCAATTTTGTTTTTTTCTGTCACATGACATATTGAATTTAAAAATTATTGATATTAAAAAGGTACAATATTTTAACTTGCAATAAAAGTATGTCAATTGCTGTATGTGTTGTTGTATGAACATGTATGCCATTTAGGGCCAGAGATTATATTAACCCTTTTAACCCACTGTAGCACTGTTTGCAGATAGTGTAGGTCCAGATGAGCCGGTTCGTCATGAGCGGCCTCATCTGACAGGATCTGCACTCTGTTCAAGTGATTTTATAACTGCACTCAATGGTCTGAACATATTTTTTTTAATGGATTGCTTTAAAAATTATCCAGTTATCTCAGTTAATTGGTGTTGAAAGGGAACTTGTTGCCAATACATAATATGTCAATATAATTGTTACAGCACCTGTCAGACTTGACTTTCTAGGAAGACAACAATTGGGCCCATATTAAAACTAAAACAACAGTTTCTTGAACAATGTCTTCACAAATTAAACAGTATACAAAACAAATGGACTAGAATAATAGTTGTCAGTGCCGTTTTCTGATAAAAAGAGGTTATTATTTCCTCTGTTATTCGATGTCGATCCTGATGTGCTTGCTCACAGTCATACTCTCAAAGCTGTTGTGAATACTTTGTCGAAAAGACAATGTTGACCCACTTAGATCAGACTACACGAGTGTGTACACTAGCTTAAAGGTAATAACCCCTACAACACAACACAACAGGCGCGGATACAGAAATAATTGCAGGCGTGGGTCTGTAATTACAAGTCGGCATAGTCGACCTCCGCGAAATGTTTGGGTCCTCCCCCAGAAAATATTTATATGCCAGATCGCCGCAGATGCGATTTCCTGACACCTAGGCCACAAAACTTTTTTCATTTTTTTTCTGGGAGCAGGGGGGCGGGTCTGGACCGCCGCAGAAATACCCGCCGACAACTGCGAAGAAGGTTAGAGGATACCAAATGGTGCGAAATTGCCCAGGGTGTATGCAAAAATAGTCGGGTATAAAAAAAATAGTGCGGGTGTTTTGAGGTCACAGACACCGTTTGCTTGCAAATCTTGATCCATTACTACCCAGTTTCAGTTCAGGAACATTTTGGGGTGCTTTTAACACCAGTTTTCAGCATATTTGTCGCATTTAAAAGAAAACACTGAACCTGTTGGTCACTTGATGTAAACAGAGTTTCCGTGGCCAAAAAATGTAAACAATATTGGAGGATATGACAAGGTTGGATTTTTCTTTCTTAGGGGTAAGTGAACCTATTGTTTAGTTCATGCAGAACCAGTACAGACTGGCTGCAGGTCATGTACAAGTGGGTCCCACAGCATCCATACGAATAGTGAAAGTAGGAGAGACTGGCCTTGGATGGCAATCGGTTAAATTATATAGTAAAACTATTTGGAGGTGTCTAACCAGAAGATTCCATCTCGACGCTGTTGTTGTTGTCTGTCGTAAATCATAAAGTTATCATTGCTAGAACGCTTGCAGACGCATATCGATCTTTCAGTACGTTTATAAATAAGCGCTTGCCTGATTTGGATCAAATTTGCACGGCGGCTAAATACCAAGCACGGATAAAATTCCGGGACAAAAAATAATAAATTGTAAACGAAATTGCAATAAAAAAAATCGGGTCGCACCGTTTATATAATAGATATAATATGAGATATAATTATGGATGGTCCGATAGGCAAGAATGGACAGCATTGTTAGTCCATGTATGTACGTACGTGCGTTAGTAACACCTTTCATTTTGCAATAACTCATGAACCACTTCACTGATTTTGATAATATTTGGCCACAATGTGTGTCTAGTGATGCTGCTTTGATTTGCATATGACCCACGTCCAACTGCCCAAGATCAAGGTCACTGAGGTCTTACGTTCACCTTGTTTGTAAGGCAAATTTGTATGGCAAAAATGTTTTTTATGCCCCCGGTCTCGGTAGAGCTAGAGGCATATAGTATTTGACTGTGAGGGGGCTATTTGTGTGGCGACAGGCCACAGTTTCTTGTTGCAAATATCATACGTTCCTTTGTCAGCCGCGGTGCCATGTATAAGAAGGAACCTGATTAACAAGCACTCCTTGCCATCGTTAGCAAAATTCAATTTTGGCCATGGTTGTCTGGCAAAAGGGCCTTATGACCTGACAACCAATGAAACCACATATTAGGCTACATATATATGTCACTGTGGCTGTGATTGGAGAAATGGGGCTTATGGGATTCCTGATAAAATAGCGCACTCCTGAGGCCTGATAACAATCTACAGTGGGACCTCTCTAAACTGGACACCCTGGGGACATACCAGGGTGCCCGGTTTAGAGAGGTTCCACTGTGGAACTTGCATATAACTACTTCAAGACATGCGTAGGTGGTTTGCAATCATGAACAGACATTATCCTCGGGCATAAAGCACTACTTAGTTGCTCTGTCCGGTGTTCGACTGAAAATTGCTTGTTAGCAGCATGATGTGTGTTTCATTGATGGAATGGCGAACAGTGCAGATCCTGATCAGACTGTGCGGATGCACACCTCAGTTCTCCAGACACAGCCAGACATTTTCAAAAATGGGCGTGGCCGTGGGGTCAAATTTTATTTTTGACCGAATAAGGTCATGTTATATATCAAATCGAAGGTGTCAATGAGGCGATGACTCTGGTGACTTTTTTGTCGAAATCGGATGGTTATGTCATCCAAGATGGCCGCCGAAAGGTCAAAAGGTCGTTCTTTTATTAGAGATTTCAAAATTCTTCTTCACATGTACCACTTGGCCCATGGTAGCCAAACTTAAAAGTTATGGTCCATGGGTGAAGCCTTTTCAGATTTGTTAAAATGGAGGTCATCACTAATCCAAGATGGTCGCCGTCTAAAAATAGCATAAATTCTTAAAAAATCTTCTTCTCATGAACCGCTGGCCGGATTTCGACGAAACTTGGTAGGAATGATCGATGTACAATGCTCTTTCAAAGTTGTGAAAATGGTGACCCCAGGGTCAAAAATTGGCGTGGCCCGTGGGGTCAAATTGGGGTCAAAATATATTTTTGGCCGAATATGCTCATGTCATATATCAAATTGAAGGTATCGATGAGGCAATTGCTCTGGTGCAATATTTGTCGGAATCGGATGATTATGTCGTCCATGATTGCCGCCAAAAGGTCCATTTATTCGAGATTTTGAACGTCTTTTTCTCAGGAACCACATGGCCGATGCTGGCCAAACTTCATAGTAAGTTAAGATCCTTGGGTGAAGCATTTTCAGATTTGGTAAAATGAGTCATCGCTTAATCCAAGATGACCGCCATCTAAAAATAGCACAATTTTTTGAAAACACACATGAACTCAATGTCACATTCTCCTCTGGTGTTCATGGAGTCAGGTGAGCGAATTAGGGCCATCATGGCCCTCTTGTTTATTTACCCGTAATCATACTCGCCTAGGCGCTTACCATTTTGATTCTTGTTGTGTAGGAATAGTACTTTCAAGCGCTCAGCGATATTGATTTCTTCATCGCGTAAATTCTTAAAATGTCTGCTCAAAAGCGCGCAGCCGAAGAATATGGGTCTTTTTTAGAAGTTAGGAGTTCATCACTAATTACAGTGAGACATGGCTCCATTTGGTCCTGTAGAAGCGGGGTGATGAATTTGCAGTGTAATTGTGATTTTTCGATTGGTCATGGTGGCCGTGACAAGGCTCTAAAAATTGACTTTATGCATATAAGTGAGTACTGATTTGTGTTCCGGAAAACATATGTGGTGTTCCTGAAAATAGCCCCTTTTTCTCTCCATGTTCCTCATATGACCAACTCTGTAGCCTATTTCATCAACATTGCAAAGTATACTTTACTAGCAAAGTATACTTTGAGGGAGTAATCATTTATTTTTCCTGAAATGCATTATTTCATATAGAACTAACAAATGCATATATTTCATGATTAAAAGTATGCAGAATTATTATACTGAATTTATTACATTATCACAGCCATTAAATGGCTGTGATAATGTAATAAATTCAGTATAATAAAAATTAATAAATTTAAAAAAAAATATAAAATTTCTCCCTCAAAGTACACTTTGCTACTAAAGTATACTTTGCAATGTTGATGAAATAGGCTACAGGTTGGCAGCTCTGGAAACGCATTTATTGACATTGATACTGATAACACACCATTGATAGTTTCCATGCTGGTTATAGTCACCATGTTTTCACCCCACATACATTGCGATGTTTGCAACCGGCATAGACCAGTCTACACATCAACATATTCTGATATTCAACATATCAGGGTCTACTCTGGTTGACGTTCAATCAACGAGGTCCACTTAATTCTGTTAGTAAATAGAGGATATTCCATCGTACATTTTGAATAGCGGGAAATATTACAATATTATTTGAGATTACAATCACGTCATTGTGTAACTATCCATGCGCACAGCTGTGCGCATGGATAGTTACACAATGACGTGTTTCCTGCCTTTCGACGTCAACCTTGTGTGACGTCAAATGTGATGTCATGTAAACTGTTTGAAATCCAAATTACGCAGCTGTTTTCTGAACTAAATATATTCAAGTGCATGTGTGGAATGTTCACTCAAACTAAAATTGTAGATTAGTCGAGATCCTCTTCAAGATTTCAAATAACTTTATTTTGACTGAAATGAAAATTAGTTACGTTGCATGGTAGCTCGTGGTTTCGAAGAAAACATGCGCGCAATCACGGGTGCTCTCTTCACTGTATTATTTGTAAGGAGTTGATTATGGGTTTTCTCTCGCAGAGAAACCGGTGCAAATAGTTCGCAAGAAATTATAATCTGATGTCATGGCAGGAATGTGCAGGCAGAATTATGGCTGTGACTGGAGAAAGGTGGCTTATCGGTTTCCTCACCAGTGTGGCTCCTGATCAAATAGCACACTCCTGTATCCTGATAATGATACATATTGCTTGTTAGAAGCATGACGGGTGTTTCATTATTTGAATGGCAAACAGTGCGGATGCACAGGCTGATCTGGATCAACACTGGTCGTAAAACCAATCAGCCCCATTTCTCCAGTCACACCCAGAATTACATTACGCAAACATTGTATTAGCGAGCCTACCTCACCATATCCCCGGTTACCTATCGGCCTGGCCACAATCAGGGCTCATTAGATTATTTTTGGATGTTCTATCTCTTTCCAAATATGACAAAGAGATGTATTTTAGCAATGGAAATACACTTTAGTATTCAATCTCGCAAACCCCAAAAAAATAAAATATGCAGCAGCTTCTATAAAAAAAATATTGCCAATTTTCGTGTGATTTTTAGCCCAATTTCAGCGTTATGACCTTTCACTTGAAAAAAGTTACTTTTCAGTTGTTTTTAATTAAACCATACTTAATAAGCTCATGTTGTTAGTATATACCACTTTGTAGCCGATTCAATTACCTATCAACTGTTTGTTTATATTATCATAATACCTAAACAAATAAGATTATAGCTGGAAGTTAGCTGTAGGCATGGTTCGTTATAGATTTGAGATAATTTACCCCCTTTACTAATAAATATATAATAACAAAGAGACAAAGGACATATAGTATGGTGCAAATGACTGAAGATCAGCTACTTAACCACATTGAAGACAATTTATGTAAAATAATATATCTTATTCAACCATTACAAATATAAGCATATAACAAGTCTGATGAGTCATGGGAGCCTAAAAGCTCCATTATAAGCATTTTGCCTCAGCCAACAATTATGACCAAGCAGAGACAAACTGTGCTGCATTTTGCAGCGGGACCATGAGCAGTGCTACCTTTTCCGGACGGACAGCTACATGTGGTAAATGATAGCGGTGTGGTCAAGACGTTTTGAATTTCGTGTTTCGTTTCTTCATTAAAGTTAGTTCGTATAAACACTGATGATTTGTTTTATTTATATCCAAAGCATGTGTGCCTATGGTATTACTACTTTAAATATAACATGACAAAGTCAAGGGATCCATGATAACCACTGAACAATACTTCCTTGCTCATTGCACCCCTTATGGTTTTTTACTCTATTTTTGGTAGAGTCTGTGACATTGGATTAAATGAGTTTAATTGTGAGCACGGCAACTCATTTGTCTATATTAATAAATGTGTTCATGTTTGAACCAGTAGGTATGTGTGTTGGGACGCATTTCACTATCTTTTTATATACTCTGATCATGGATACATGTGATTTCAAGCGCTTTTATGAAAAAAATAACCATATTTGTTAAGTTATTTTGCGTATCCAGCAGTTTTGTAAATTGTAATGTTACTGTTTATCACTATCTATAGCTACACACACACTATTATACATCGCTAGCATGGAAAAAGCGCACAGTAGCTAGGATGTTTCTGTTATTTACAGCATAATTAATGTATTGTCCTGTTTGTACAGTCTGTGACACTTTTTCATACACGTATTCGATACTCAATAACTATTAAACTACGTGACTACACCTGCACAATACGATACATATATCAGAGTACTGTATTACAGATTACCACGAAACTATCCATTTATTAATGTCTTTCTTAAGATAGGGGTTATTGATTTCAAAGAACAGAGAGAACAGTAATTCTTTTTTTTTGAAAATGATGCAAAATTCAATTGTCAAGAAATAACTATTTTTGATGGAAATTTTGTAAAACATTTATTGAGATACAATCACATTAGCATATACTTAATTGTAAATAGCACATTTGCCACATAAATCATGTTTTTGCAAAAGCAATTGTTAATTAAAAAATACATTTCACCAACTGTGTAGAGTCTGTGACGACCTTTACCAACCAACTTCCAGCCCGTATTGCAAAAAAACTGTGATAGCTATGTAACTGATATTTCGGGTAAATAAGCATGATATATAATAGTTTAGTTTGGTAATGACATTGGAGCTGGAAAAAGAAGTTGATTTTTGTCTAAAAGTGAAAGGTTCTACTGAGCCCTGATTGTGGCCAAGCCGTATGTAAACAGGGGGTTTGATGAGGTTGCCGCGCAATAGGTAATGCGGTCAAATAGGTCACGATGCAGTGACTATTTTCAATCAATAACTTATGTTGTAAGCGATTGTAATGTGTATTTTCAATATTTATATTATTAAAATGTATTATATCGGTACCCCTTTAAGTAATATTTGTATATTTTAAATGTAATGATGTTGTCATGAAGCGCATGAATATAAGTATTAATTAATCCAGTTTATATTGAGGCAAATCACACAGCCTAAAAACATAGTGCTTGAGTATAAACCATTGTATCGTATATTATTCATAAGTATATCACTATTAAACATTAATTACAATATGTATGCATATTATTAAAACAGTAGATGCTACCGCTGTTTCGCTGTATGTGATATTTATAACAAAATATTTTTTTTATTCGTCCGCGTACGGATTTCTGTCACACAAAGCGCCATTTTCAGTTCCTATTTTTGACCTGACTAAGTTTAAACAACGCTCGATTCCGTCCAATTCAGATTTCTCTGCAGAATGCTCAGACTAACTACATATTAAGTAATGTTGCTAAATAAGTGTTAACGGCTGGAACATGGTTATCACTAAAAGGAAGAAACCACAGTCGTATTATTGAAAAATAAGATTTACCTGAGCTTTCATGGAGGCCGCCATTACTCCAGTGTAAACAATAGACCGTGTGATCCCATTTCCTGAGTAGCCCCCGCTTAGTGAAACGATGTGCTAATCATGATATTATGTTCCCCAATAATTGGAAACGGTTTAATATTGGATACGTGTAAACGGTATTACTCTCTCATCGGATCGTCAGTTGTCGTCGATAGCGATTTAACGTACTGATCTGGTCTTAATTTATTGTCAACTTTCAACGCCATTTACAGAATATATGGCTAATTTTGGAAATAAATAACGGCAAATTACGATGACGTCTGCTCTGAAATATCTGTCAACATGCGGACGTAATTTAAGGAAATCGATTATATTTTAAGGCTACATCTGTGACTAATTACGAATTTATGTATGGTCTTTTGCTACACCCGACACATTACACAGATCTAGTTGTAAATACACGTCGCTTTGTGTGGGGAAAAAATCGATAATGAGTAGTTGTGTGTGACGAGGTGTTGATCTGATGACACCACACAGCTGTGACCCTTAGGCAATGTTTTGAAATTGACGTGTCGTTTTGATGTGTGCCGCAACACCTCACTGTCGGAGACAACATGACAATTAACGATATACTCTCGATTATAATACACAGATCTATTAGACGGCTGGTTATTTAAAATAAAGAGTAGTTCAGTACACCTTCGCCGATATTGTTTTTAGAAAATCAGTAATATTTTCCGGAAATGGTGTTGAAAAGTTGACAAAAATTCTATCACCGTATTTAGTTGTGCCGATATTGTTTTAAAAAATCAGTAATTTTTTTCCGTAAATGGTGTTGAAAATTGACAAAATATATAGCCGCATTTCTCCGATATTCGTTTAGAAAATCACCAATATTTTCTGTAAATGGTGTTGACACGAAATGCAGCGTTCACGCGGAATTCAAATAAAATACAAAATAATAATTTAATAAATAGACGCCGATGGCTACTGTGTTTGCGGCCAGTGAATTCTGGTCGTGGTAGCCACAGGCGCAGTTCGAACAGTGTTGTGAGCAGATGGAGGACAATAATTATTTCAAATTCATAAAAAAATGTTTGCTGTCCGAAAATTAATTAATTGTGACGGCCAAAAAAAAAAGATTTTGGGACAATAAAACATTATATGGTATAGACAGTATAGACAGTACCTCAAACTTAAAAAAACAGTAACAAACTGTCTGTGTATATATTACTTAAAGACAGACACTTTAATTGTTGGTAAGTTTCTATCAATTTATAGGTATTTTTATTAAAATCATAAAATTGTGAAAATATTAAAAAATATTAAAATCACAAAAATAATATATATGGAGAATTTTTTTTTATACCACGTCGAGGTTTGAACCCCCGACCCTTTCGGGAATCGGTAATTAAATCATTGAAGTCGGCGACCTTAACCTCACGACTGTTGCGCCATTTATGACAATCACAGTTATACAGAAGTGCTATCAGTATTACGCCACCATTTGAACGTAATAATTATTAAATTACTTGCAACTCCATCTACAACAATACTGTTACAGAGATACGCTATTGAAACAACATGTATTAGTACCCATAACATAACAAAGTAATGTATCATTATATATCACAGGAGATAGCTTAAAACTATATATACTAATCATAAACAGAACAATCTGCTTGGCTCGTATGAAAATATTTCGCGTGATATTGATTATCTCCCTTGCCGAAAGTAGTTCAGTGATTTATTAATTCCAAATAAGACGTGTTTGCGTAATGTATGAAGTTCTGCATTACCTTCAAATGCGATGAGGACCCTTTTATGAATGGATGGCCCTCTTTTCTCCTTGCAGTCATTAGTGTCGATTCTATTCATGGGGCGATTGGAATCAGGCCCATTATGCATTACGCATTCCACGTCCTATTAGCCGAATCTCGTTATTCCCGAGATAGGGAAAAGCGACCTTACTCGGTCCGTGCAATGGATAATGGAAAACTGAATATTTGTGTTCCTTGTTTCGGTGGTTGACTGGTATGATTTAGTATCATGGTTTATTACATGATATGCTTTCACGGTGGAATAACACGGTGTAGTAAAAATCATAATACGCTAGTGTAATAAATATGCAAATGAGGCGGCCACAGAAAACATGTTAGGTGGTCAATACATCTTCAACGTAGTGTGCTGTGCTTATGCAATACATATAATCTAACATTTGTGTTAATTTAATAGGAGATTTATTAAACTTGTTGACCGATTTCATAAGAAACTTGGCATAGCCTCGTTTCTTATGAAATTTTCAACGTGTGCTGTGCTTATGCAATACATATAATCTAACATTTGTATTAATTTAATAGGAGATTTATTAAACTTGTTGACTGATTTCATAAGAAACTTGGCATAGCCTCGTTTCTTATGAAATCAGTAAACGTGTTTAATAAATATCATATTAAATCGTCACTCGTGTATTAAACAATTAGCGACAATGACAACTGCTATCCTGGGGGCCGTGTCGCTAATCTTTGTACGACTCAAATGTTTGTAAGTGCAACTTTAGGATCGTCTTGCAATTTCAATTGATGGCAGCCTATGCTCAACAAATGTAAATCCAATAATTGTTTACAAGAAAACATTGTTAATGTGAAATTTTAATCCAATAATTGTTTACAAGAAAACAGTGTTAATGTGAAATTTAATCCAATAATTGTTTTAATACAAGAAAACATTGTTAATGTGAAATTTACAGACTCATAATTTTGCACTCACAAACATTTTAGTTGTACAAAGTTTAGTGAAACAGGCACCAATGCAGCCCATTACCAGTAGCCGATTTCATCAAAATTGCAAAGTATACTTTTCTAGCAAAGTATACATTGAGGGAGAAATCATTTATTTTTCCTGAAAAGCATTATTTCATATGGAACTAACGACTGCATATATTTGATGATTAAAAGTATGCATAATTATTATACTGAATTTATTACATTATCACAGCCATAATGGCTGTGATAATGTAATAAATTCAGTATGATAAAAATTAATAAATTTATCCTAAAATTGAAAATTTCTCCCTCAAAGTATACTTTGCTAGAAAAGTATACTTTGCAATGTTGGTGAAATCGGCTACTGAAACACAAGTATCCGTGTTTCCAGTATCAGGATGCATAGAGGGCTTGCAGGATTGTTATGTGCAATAAAATAGTTGCCACACTGTCCGTCTGTTTGTCTGTCAGTCCGAAATTTGTGTCAAACTTTTCGGCTACCTACTATCTCTGTTACCGTAAGTCTGGTTGGCTAGAAACTTCTCATTATACTCCCGGCCTTAAGTGACCTTAGCTGTTGATAGGCTGTTAAACACCAACAACATTTTGTACTCGTCATCCATATTTTCATTCCATAATCCATCCATGCTACCTCTTTGCTCAAGGTCAAATGACTTAGAAATTTACGTTAACATTTTGAGTGTTCCTCCATCAGTGTTACTGGTTTCTTCTTCCAATTTTAGCCCGTTTTGAAATGGAAAATTCTTTATAAGATTGTCCGGTTCCTTTTATTATTGGCTTTGTGTCATTTGCATTAATGCGTCTGTTTCCGAGTGGTTGGAAAGATATCATTATATCTCAGATTTACGGAGCGATAATCAAACCATTATTTAAATATGTGTGTAATGGAATGGACTGGAACTGCACTAAGATTGTAAATTGATCTGAAACATCTGTGATATTGGCACAAGGAAAATATAATTATGGCTGTGACTGGAGAAATTGAGCTTATAGCAATTGCCATTGGATTGTTCCAGAGCAATCAACAAACCAATCAAGTAGTCAATTAGTCAAGTAACATATCAATCAAACAACCAATCAATGGGCCAATGAATCAATTCAGTAGGCAATCAATCAGCTAACTAGGGCTCAATGTTACCTTATTTAATACGCCCATTTTTAAAAAAATGGGACATTATGTTCGGATGGGCATGCGGGTTATCAGGCTTTGGGCTGAATATCATTGTTTGGAGCATAAGTCATATACCGCTTGGAATATCTTCTTGAAACTTCATAGGTGTGTTGATATCGATTGGGCAAACACACCTGTTGACAATGGGCTTCATCCGCCCAAGGTCAAGGTCACCAGTGCTAAAAATAGATTGATTAATTTCACATTGTACTGCATATTTTATGTATTCAACTCCTCCGACACCTTTCAGTCAATGTATCTGAAACTTTGCAGACGTCTTCTACACATATTGAACATTGTACGTCATGGTGGTTTTATAACAAAACATTTTTTTTCTTCACAAAAACACAGCCTCATCAACTTGGCCAGTTTTTTCTACACTTGCATACAATTCTGTATAGGGTATACAGTTTGTGTAATCAACTCCTACGGCAGCTTTCAGTCAATGGATCTGAAACTTTACACACATCTTCTACACATATTGAACATGTGCGCCATGGTGTTTTTCTGACGAAAAATATTTTTTTCACGAAAATAAGATCTTTTCAACTTTTGCGTACAATCCTGTATAGGGTATAGAGTTTGTGCGATCAACTCCTCTGGCAGCTTTCTGCCAATCGATGTGAAGCTACACATGTCAGCTGCACATATTGAACATGTGCACCATGGTGTTTTTACAATGTACAATTATTTTTTTCACAAAAATACAGCCATTTTCCCACACTGTTATATACAATTCTGTATCGGGTATAGAGTTAGTGTCATCAACTTCTCCAACAGCTTACAGTCAATCAATCAGGGCTCCCGATAAGGAATTAGTAATTGAGTATCGTGACTCCCATCATTTCTGAAGCAATTGGGTATTTCAACATTTTAATTGGGTAAAATAAAATCACACTACTGTTAACACATCAGCAGACCGCGATTATTGAATAGTTTGCTTCTAAATGAAAACATGTCTTGGCATTTCATTAGAATTGACTCCTTGGAGACAATTCTAATGAAATACCAAGATATGTTTTCATGGAAAAACAAGAAAAATATGCTATATTCAGGCGCGGATACAGAAATAATTGCAGGAGGGGGTCTGTAATTACAAGTCGGCGAGTGCGAAATCGTAAAGTAGGGGGGTCTGGGGGTCCTCCCCCATGAAATTTTTAGATGCCAGATCGCTGCAGATGCGATTTCCTGACACTTAGGCCACGAAAAAAGTCATCCAACTATTCGAGTATTGTAGATTTTCATCTTTTTTTTTTTTTGGCCGGGAGCAGGGGGGGTTCCGGACCCCCTGGACCCCCCTGTATCCGCGCCTGATATTAGTGGTCTGTTTATTGTTTTCTGCAGCATGATAATGGTACCACAAATTCTTCATTGCTTTTTGATACTCACTACTTCTGATTTCAATTGTGTTTTTGGCAATTTTAATTGGGTATTTAGGCAAATATGCACTTTATCTGGAGCTCTGATTCAATCCCTCGATGGGCGGAATCCCTGAATTAGCATTGACATTTCAGCATTAGACAATTCCAGCTAAAACTATGTTGTCCTAGTATACACCACACTTTTCTCTACTAGTTTCAAGTATGCATGGACATAATATGTCTGTTTAGCTAGTAAGTTTAGGAAAAGTTTGAATAATTTTAGTTTTCACTACTACAATTCAAGTTTGTGGTGAACTACTCTTTGAAAATCTAATTTCGGCATTGAAATTATTTTAGGGGTTACACTACTCTTTAACCCGATTACCCCTAAGTAACTGGAATGGATTTGATATATTAGTTTTGCAACCAATCCAACCATCACAAGCAGATTTTCAGACTAGTCCGTTTATGAAAAGGGGGTATATTTTGTTCTCAAAGTATGAAAATTCCTTTCAAAAAGTGCAGATCCTGATGAGACGGCTCGTTATGAGCCGGCTCATCTGGATCTGCACTGTTTGCATAAACTATAGCGGGCTCAAACACAGGTGGAAGACTCGGTCCTGTGACACAAAAAAAATGCCCATTACAAAAAAATCATTACCCCACCCACTTGGTCTCATAATAGAAGATTGTACTGTACGAGACCAAAGTGGGTGGGGTAATGGATTTTGTATTGTTCAAGCAACAAATCAAGCATCTGATCAAATAAATAACCGATTAATCAACTAACCAATCAATCAGTAAACCAATCAGCCAACCAACAAATAAAGTAGTCAATCAACCAACCAAGCACCCAACCAATTAACCAACCAATGAGTCAACAAATTAGTCAACCAATCCTCCGACCAATAAAATATGCAACAAATTAACCAACCAATCAGTCAATCAGCCAGTCAACTAACCAGCAAATCAACGAGTCAATCAACCAACCGAGGAGCCAACCAATTAACCAAATAATCAATCAATAAATTAATTAGAGAACCATCCAACCAACCAAACAAAGTAACCAACTTATCTCCTGGCTTTAAATGACCTTAGCTGTTGATATGCCGTGAAACACCAATACACAAACAAATAAACCAACCAGTTTATCAACAATTTAGTCAATGAATCATCCGACCAAAGAAACACGCAACAAATTAACCAACCAATCTATCCAGAAGTCAATCAACCAGCCAGCCAACAAATCAACCAACCAACAAATTCCCTATTACAGGACAAGGACAGTGACTACCGAGATCGACGGCGCCACTCGAGCGCGGACGAGATGAGAACGCGTCTCCTGGAGAAACAGACGCTGGAACGCAAGGACTCAAACCAATCGGAGAGCTCGGACAACTCCCTGGAGCTACAGTCATACCTGAGTAGCACGCCCCTGCCGTCACTGCGGGATCGGGCGCTGTCCGACACGACGGACAAGTCGTCCAGCGGTGCGGCCGGCAAGGGGGACGGGGATGAGGAGGAGGTCTTCTCCAGCATCGATAGGTACACAATATATCCCCTAGGAGCACATTACGTACGTCTAAGAAGTTTTTAAGTGCAAAATTTAATATACAGTGGGACCTCTCTAAACCGGACACCCTGATAGGTCCCAGGGTGCCCGGGTTAGAGAGGTTCCACTATAATTCCAGCACAAAAATATTTACACAATTCCCTAACATTTGATTGGCTCGTAGCAAGTCTCTGTCCAAAATTTATATCCCAGTAAACTCCCACGCCGAACTACTTTCCGTAACTTTCTGCGCAGTTAAAATAATTCTTAAGAAAACGGAAAATAAACACATTTTCTTGATGAATTTATTTCAAATGCTGGAATTATAAGGAATGAATGTCATTTTTGTGAAATTTATCGGGGATATAAACTTGGAAAAGTCGCGGGAATACTGGACGAGGCCTTCCAAAAAATTACAATTTTCGAAAATTGTAATTTTTTATCGCTTCGTCCAGTATTCCCGCGACTTTTCCAAGTTTATGCCCCGATAAATTCCACAAAGAGGCCATTCATTCCTATATTAATATCGAGGAGTTGGAATAGATCAGTGTTCTAAATTTCATGGCTGAAAAATATCATATGCTTTATCATGTTTATGTAATAAGATGCTGCTTACCTGGAGATCGTAATTTGAATTAAAACATTTAAAACACAGGGTACATCATAATTTAGAAGATGAAACTCGGCATCAATTGTCCAGATGCTTTGTAACTTTATTAAGCGTTTCCAAATACAGATTAATTTTGCAGGGGCTATGTATGCATCGTCTTGGAAACTATTTTCATTCAGTAGATACGCTGAATATTATGGCAAGTGTGCGCTGACCTGTCTTTTAGTGTAGATTTTACACAGTAAACTTCCAGTGACACGCCCTGCATAATGTGGTAATAATGCCTCTACTAAACAACACAGATCACAATATCAGCAGAACAAGACCGGGGTCTGTTAGAGCGAGGAAAAACTATTTGTCGTGCGGATATCATCTGTCTAGACATACAATTTTGTCTAGTACAGGGATGCTGCAATTGATCAATATCCCAGTTTCTAATGTAAACATTAAAAAATCATTTCCGGTTTTGAATTCGCGGAAAGCGTTAGGAAAACCAATAAAGATGCAAATATTTTCAGCCCTGAATTGGTTACCGAATTCAGAAAATCATGAGGAACTACTTACAAGCCATCATCAGTGTTAGAATGGCAAATCAAACTGAGAAATTCCACCAATTCTAATGCTGATATCCTGGAAGTAGTTCAAAGAGAATTTACTCATGATTTTCCAACTTCAATAGTCTTTGACTACTTCCAAAGTAGACATAGCACTATGGCATTACTACTGACACATATATAGCAAAGTAAATAATAAATGATAAAAGTCAGATAATGAAAAATAGAAGTTAAACATGATATAGAGGCATGGCATGTTAATCTACTTCCAAAGTAGACATAGCAATATGTCTTTTTTACGATATCTATAGCAAAGTTAATAATGAATAAAATCAGATAATGAAAAATAGAAGTTAAACATGATATAGAGACATGGCATGTTAATCTACTTCCAAAGTAGACATAGCAATATGTCTTTTTCCGATATCTATAGCAAAGTTAATAATGAATAAAATCAGATAATGAAAAATAGAAGTTAAACATGATATAGAGACATGGCATGTTAATCTACTTCCAAAGTAGACATAGCAATATGTCTTTTTCCGATATCTATAGCAAAGTTAATAATGAATAAAGTCAGATAATGAAAAATAGAAGTTAAACATGATATAGAGACATGGCATGTTAATCTACTTCCAAAGTAGACATAGCAATATGTCTTTTTTACGATATCTATAGCAAAGTTAATAATGAATAAAATCAGATAATGAAAAATAGAAGTTAAACATGATATAGAGACCTGGCATGTTGATCTACTTCCAAAGCATCTTCAGCATTAGAGTTGGCACACGTTGTCGTTTTTACGTCCCGTTTCTTAGTTTAAACGACGTTGCTTTCAACACCACAGGCCTGTATAGTGGTATTGACAAAAAGTGTAGATCCAGATGATCCGGCTCGTGACGAGCCGTCTCATCAGGATCTGCACTTTTTGCATTTTTGAGAACAAAAACACCCCCTTTTCATAAATGGACTAGTCTGAAAATATTTATGTGACAATTGGATTGGTCGGAAAATTGACATATCAAAGTCCATTCTAGATCGTTGGGGGTGATATGGTTAAACTAAGTAATGTGACGGCAAACCGACAAATTCTAGTGTCAAAGATACGCCAGAAGTGGTTCTAAGGGAAGTTACTGGTGATTGTCCGAGTTTGGTACCCAATTCACCAGACCCGTTTATATTGTTGGTGTTAGTGAATTCCAGTAGCCGAATTCACAAACAATAACAAAGTATACTTATCTTGCTCAGTACACTTGGAGGGAGACAGTTTCAATTAACAGATACATTTTTTACTTTTTATTATGCTGAATTTATTACATTTTCAAAGCCATTTTGGCTGTGATAGTGTAATAACTTCAATATAATAATTCTGCATACTTTCAATCATCAAATATATGCAGTCGTTAGTTCTGTACGAAATAATTCATTTCGGGAAAAATAAATGATTACTCCCTCAAAGTATGCTTAGCTAGATAAGTATGCTTAGCAATTTTGATGAAATCGACTACAGCACGCCACGATCCAGTGTGAGCTACCCAGGGGCGTCGCTGTCCACGTCTGATTCTTCGCAGAACGAGAGCGACTCATCTCCAGTTGTGTCCAAGCGGACGTCGTCGAAGTCAACGTTAAATATTATTCCACGACTGGCGCTCTCATCTGACGATGACAAACATTCTTGTAGTGGTATGGAGCTTACACAACCCTTTCATATGCATGTTACACAAACCGTGTGATTTTGTGCCTACGATGTGCGATATCTCGTGAAAATTGTTTACAAATTTTCCGCAAATGACATCGAAAGTTGACGAAATCTTCAGAACAAATGCGGAATTCTATTTCGAATTATATTCTGCATTTGCTCTGAATATTTCATCAACTTTCGACGTCATTTACAGAAAATATCTCCGTTTCTGTAAATGTTTTACATGAAAAATCGCATATGTTCTTGGGCCCAATATCACACGGCTTGTCTCATATTGTATGTAACTATATATTTGTAGGATCCACCGTCTCTGACCGCAGCAAAACCCTATTGTCTCTAATTATACAAGCATATCAACATTCTCCCCAATCCTCCAAAATGTGATATTATAATACATATGTATTTCTCATGAAATAGCTAGAATACTGTTTAACCCTTAGACCGCTACTCACAACAATTGTCATCTGCTGTTGCTTGCCATATTTCTCAATAAAAACATGTTTTGACAGCACTTCAGAATCATTTCCAATGGAAACAATTCTGAAGTGCCATCTAAGCATGTTTTTGATGATAAAAATGGAAAATAGAAAATAAACAGCAGACGACAAAACAATTAAGATAGCGGTCTAAGAGTTAAACTAAACTCCATTGTAATACGAGGCGAGCCATCTGGTTATGTACCTAAGAAGATGTTCGCTATCTCATGAAAAATATTTACAATATATTTTGCAAATGACGCCAGAAGTCGGAGCTCCAGATAAGCTGCGTATTTGCGTAAATACCCAATTAAAATTGCCAAAAACCCAATTGAAATCATAAGTAGCGAGTATCAAAAAGCAATAACAATTTTGTGGTACCTTTATCATGCTGCAGAAAACAATAAACAGATATAGCATATTTTTTCTTATTTTCCATGAAAACACATCTTGGTATTTCATTAGAATTGTCTCCAAGGAGACCATTCTAATGAAATTCCAAGACATGTTTTCATTTTGAAGCAAACTATTCAATAATTTCTGTCTGTTGATGTGTAAACAGTAGTGTGATTTTATTTTACCCAAATAAAATTTGAAAATACCCAATTGCTTCAGAAATGATGGAGTGAAAATACTCAATTGCTAATTCCTTATCTGGAGCCCTGCAAAAGTTACAAATTATTAAAGCAAATGCGGAATAGAATTAGAGCAAGTAATGCATGAAAAGTGAATGAATCCTTGATCTCCGTAGACTGTATTTAACTGGAATTGATTTTTATATCTTAATTTTCAATCATCATAAAATGATCTTCAGACTGGTCCATTTATGAAAAGGGGGTGTTTTTGTTCTCAAAAATGTGAATATTACTTGCAAGAAGTGCAGATCCTGATGAGACGGCTCGTCACGAGTAATATTCGTTAATGTTCACCGAGAAGGATCATTAATTAAATAGTGATTAAATGGAGAATAATGTGTCTGATCTGGGTTATAGACAGGTTTTAGCATTTGTGACATGTCGCCACGACGATAAGTGGCATATTGAGCTAAGTTCCAGTGCAGCTGTGATCAGCTCTGCTCACCCACTCATTCCATTCAGTGGGATGTAAATGTTTGAACTTGCAGCTGATAAACAGTACCTTAGGGCAGTTACAGCAATGAGGGATCGCAGCTAGTTATCTCCCATTGAATTTATTTATAGAAACCCGGTCCAACTCGTATGGTTTAGTGTCTTATTGCTTGTAAAAACGGCGAATGTAGCATTATTTGCTAGATTCATATTTTCACACTTATTAATGTTATTGCAGTCAGTGTAGACTCAGATCAGACTGCACAGATGTGCAGTCTGATCTGTGTCTACTCTGTTCGCAAAACACTGTCTTTGCTCTAAATAAACGCTAAAATAGAACTAAGGACCGGGGGCCTGTTTCACTAAACTTCGTACGACTGCAAATTTCACATTAACAATGATTTCTTGTAAACAATTATTGGATTTACATTTATTGAGCATAGGCTGCATATGCAGCTGATGCTCAATAAATGTAAATCCATCAATTGAAATTTCCAGACGACGATCTTAAATTTGCACTTACGGATATATTAGTCGTGCGAAGCTTAGTGAAACGGCCCCCGGATCTCTATAAATAGATCTGCAAAGGGAAATAACTAGCTACAATCCCTCGTTCTGGAACCTGACCATCATGCAGTCATATCGTGTGGTTATGGTATAATAATGGTTTTGCTAACAACAGCATAGCTTTCATTCATCGGTATAACTATATATTATATGAACAAGGCTTCTAACTTTGGTCGGACACAACCTCGTATCATAACACATTCCACGATTTTATTAACGCTAATGTGAATATTTTGGCGGAAACATATTTATGCAAATAAAATCAAATTACAGCTTCTTTTGCTTGGTCAAACACAATTACGTATCATAACAAATGAAATAATGTGTTTAAGGCTCTAACATCAATATTGTAGTGGCAAGTTCATATGATCATTTGAGAATTATCGATATCCTGCAGAAATACATAGAAAATTACAATTTTAAACATGGTTATTTTGTTATGATACGGCGTCGTGTCTGACCAAAGTTAGAAGCCTTATTCATATATATAGAGTTATACCAATGAATGCCTGAGTGACCGAATGGTGAACAGTGTAGGCAGACTGCGTATGCCTTGGTTTTCACAAAGTCACTAAACTCACAGCAGATGACATTGCCTGATCTGGGACTACATTGATCACTAACACAATAAGATATTTTGATTGGGCACATTTTTATGTACCTCCAAAATGTTTGCAATGTACTTACATAATGAGAAACACCATGCGATTTATACCTAAGAAAGAACATGTGCGATATCTCATGAACAATATTTACAAAATTTATGATATTTGCCGTAAATGACGTTGTAAGATGACAACATTTTCATAGCAAATGCGGAATACCATTCCGCATTTGCTATGAAAACTTTGTCATCTTTCGACGTCGTTTACAGGAAATATCACATGTTCTGTAGATATATTTCATGAAAAATCGCACATGTTCGTAGGTACAAAATCACATGACACATTTGCCACCCTACCCTGTCCATCTGTTTGTTGGTCCGTCTGAAATTTGCATTAAATTTTTTAGCTACCTACTATCTCTTACAGTTACGACCTTATGTTACTAGACCATCGATATATGTACATTTCTCCCCATTATGTGTCGACTCTGATCTATTTATAGATGATCTATTTATAGATCTGTCTCCGGTGGACGAGTGGCGAGAACGACGCCATGAGAAGACGCGACTACATGGGAAGCCAATGCAGAAATCTGTGTCAGCAAACGCACTGACACTGCTCATTCAGGCTCCAGGTATATAACTGGAGGAAAGGGGCTTAATAACCCTTTCACCCCTAAGTAACTGAAATGGAGTTTGATATGTTAACCCTTAGACCGCTACACACAACAATTGTCGTCTGCTATTGCTTTTATATCTTGCTTTATTTCTCAAAAAACAGGGTTTGACAGCACTTCAGAATCATTTCTAATGGAAATGATTCTGTAGTGCTGTCAAAGCACGTTGTAAATTATTTTAAAGTGCTGTCAAAGCATGTATTTGATGATAAAAATGGAAAATAGAAAATAAACAGCAGCGACAAACAATTAAGATAGCGGTGTAAGGGTTAATTTTGCAGCAAATTCAATCATCACAAAATGATTTTCAGACTGGTCCATTTATGAAAAAGGGGTGTTTTTGTTCTCAAAAAATATGAAAATTATTTGCAAAAAGTGTAGATCCTGATGAGACGGCTATTCACGAGCCGGCTCATGTTGATCTACACTGTTTGCAATACCACTATACAGGCCTGCAGTGTTGAAACTGTTAAGTGTAAAACAGTAGCCATAATATTGCTCTATTAGAAAATATGCTGTTGCTAGATGTGATGCAAGTGAGTGCACAGGTGACATTATCGGGATAAGATTTCCATAAAGATCAGTTCAAAAAAAATAATTCCCATCCAATTTATCTTTATACGTAAATGGAAATCTTATCCCGATAATGTCACCTGTGAGCGAGTGTAGGATGTGACGAGGAATTTTCACCCACCAAGTGCTTCAAGACAATGGTATCCATATAGTCCTGCCCATGCATTGAAAAATGTTCTAATAGGGCAATGTTACGGCTAATGTGTCTTAAAATTACCCAAATAATGAATAAGTTTGAATGGTTGTTGACACGTTTATTATCACATCATAGCATTTTGATTCTGATGACGTTAGCAACGTGCGATGTTCATTTTGGCGTCGCTTTGGCTGCATGGTGATGACATTGAATACTATAGGAATGAATGGCCTTTTTGTGGCATTTATCGGGGTATAAACTTGGAAAAGTCGCGGGAATACTGGACGAAGCGATAAAAAATTACAATTTTCGAAAAAAAAAAAAAAAACATTTTATTTTTTTTTTATATTTTTTTTAGAAAATAGTAATTTTTTATGGCCTCGTCCAGTATTCCCGCGACTTTTCCAAGTTTATATCCCCGATAAATTCAACAAAAAGGCCATTCATTCCTTATAGTTCCAGCATTTGAAATAAATTCATCAAGAAAATGTGTTTATTTTCCGTTTTCTTAAGAATTATTTTAACTGCGCCTCACGGTTACGGAAAGTAGTTCGGCATGGGAGTTTACAGGGATATAAATTTTGGACAGAGACTTGCTACTGGCCAATCAAATGTTAGGGAATTGTGTAAATATTTTTGTGCTGGAATTATTAATCTGATAATACTTTTTTAAATATTCTCGGACATGGCATTAGCGTCCAATTTGTGTGTGAAAACTTAGATTTAACCGATTTGTGAATGCCAAAATGGCTGTGATAATGTAATACATTCAGTATAATAAAAATTAATAAATTTATCCTAAAATTTAAAATTTTTCCCTCAAAGTATACTTTGCTAGAAAAGTATACTTTGCAATGTTGGTGAAATAGGCTACTGAATGTGCTAAGTAAATTGGTCTGGCAATTGTGTCGTACAGCAAAATCATCTATTCTGAAAAGCTATCGTTCTTCAATGCCCCTATGAAATGGGGGTTTCCCAAAACAAAATGTGTCCGTATAGTTATGGTTATTACGGTAGTCATATTTCTGTATTATCCCACAGAAGAGTTTGTGTCCCAGCCTATGGAGTCGCCGGGATCCAGCACGAGCTCGAGGGACGGTTCCCCATCCAGGGATGTTTCCCCGCTCACTAAGAGCCTTAAACCACCAATAGTCATCAAGAAGGGAGCCAGAGGTTTCGGCTTCACGTTGAGGGCGATACGAGTTTACCTCGGGGATTCGAATACGTACACCCTGCAGCACATTGTCGTTGTAAGTCATTCTAGTTCTGTTCTAGGTGATGACCTGTTGCCGATTTCATCAAAATTGCAAAGTATACTTTGAGGGAGAAATTTTCAATTTAAAGATAAATTTATTAATTTTTAGCCAGGTTTTTTGAAAAAAAATCCAGGCTATTGGATTGGCGAAAGCCGGGCGGGCGGGCGGCGTCCACAATCAATGTTAAGTTTTCGTGTTTGAGTCCATTTCTTTGTTACTGTACCACCTAGGACCACCAAACTTTCACAGCTTCATAATCAAGGGGTGCCCACCGCATATCATTCTATCATGTTACTTTTTTTTTAACTTGACCCATTTTTTCCGCGTAGTCGACTTAGCCATTTTCAATGTTAAGTTTTCGCGTTTACAATGTTAAGTTTTCGTGTTTAAGTCCATTTCTTTGGTACTGTACCACCTAGGACCACCAAACTTTCACAGCTTCATAATCAAGGGGTACCCACCACATATCACTATCCAACATGTTACTTTTTTTTTTTACTTCACCCATTTTTTCCGCGCAGTCGACTTAGCCATTTTCAATGTTAAGTTTTCGCGTTTACAATGTTAAGTTTTCGTGTTTAAGTCCATTTCTTTGGTACTGTACCACCTAGGACCACCAAACTTTCACAGCTTCATAACCAAGGGGTGCCTACCACATACAACTATCCAACATGTGACCATTTTTTTACCTTCACCTATTATTTTTACGTAATTGACTTAGCCATTTTCAACGTTAACTTTTTAACGTACGTCTGGTTAAAGTTTTTTGGTTAAAACTTTTTCGTTATACTATATCTCTGCAACTGCTTCGCCCATTACCTTGAAACTTCACATGGGTGTTTATCATCATCCATATTTCCATTCTAACCCCCAACCGTGCGGCCCCTGTGCCCAATGTCAAGGTCAAATTACTTTGAATTTTTTTGTTAAAGTTTTTTTGTGTACTATATCTCTGCAACTGCTTCACCCAATACCTTGATACTTCACATGGGTGTTTATCATCATTGTCGCACCTGCTTGCGGAAAGCGCGATCCTGTGCCCAATGTCAAGGTCAAATTACTTTGAATTTTTTGTTAAAGTTTTTTCGTGTACTATATCTCTGCAACTGCTTCACCCAATACCTTGATACTTCACATTGGGTGTTTATCATCATTGTCGCACCTGCTTGCGGAAAGCGCGATCCTGTGCCCAATGTCAAGGTCAAATTACTTTGAATTATTTTTTTGTTAAAGTTTTTTTCGTGTATCTATATCTCTGCAACTGCTTCACCCAATACCTTGATACTTCACATGGGTGTTTATCATCATTGTTGCACCTGCTTGCGAAAGCGCGATCCTGTGCCCAATGTCAAGGTCAAATTACTTTGAATTTTTGTGTTAAAGTTTTTTTCGTGTATATATCTGCAACTCTTCACCCAATCCCTTGATTCCCTGTTTATCATCATGTTCGACCTGTTGCGGATATATCTGCAACTGCTTCACCCAATACCTTGATACTTCCATGGGTGTTTATCCCATCATTGTCGCATCCTGCTTGCGGAAAGCGCGATCCTGTGCCCAATGTCAAGGTCAAATTACTTTGAATTTTTTTGTTAAAGTTTTTTTGTGTACTATATATCTGCAACTGCTTCACCCAATACCTTGATACTTCACATGGGTGTTTATCATCATTGTCGCACCTGCTTGCGGAAAGCGCGATCCTGTGCCCTATGTCAAGTTCAAATTACTTTGAATTTTTTTGTTAAAGTTTTTTCGTGTACTATATCTCCGCAACTGCTTCACCCAATACCTTGATACTTCACATGGGTGTTTATCATCATTGTCACACCTGCTTGCGGAAAGCGCGATATCGTCGGCATTTTGGCATACGTCCGTCCGTTCGTCTGTGTGTCCGGTTAAAGATTTTTGATTAAAGTTTTTCCATCTACTATATCTATTTTTTTAGTGTCCATGCCTCGCCCCAAGGCGCGACATGCAGGCCACGGCCATCTAGTCTACAAAAAGTGGGTATAATTATGTTATCCAAGTGTCTATGCTTGGAAAAAACCTGGCCTTCGTGGCTTTGCCTCGTTTCTTGTTATTATACTGAATTTATTACATTATCACAGCCATTTTGACTGAGAAACTGGTTATACCCCTTATAAGAAACTGGTTATACCCCTTATAAGAGTAATCCTACCGGTATTACTTTTAGGGAAAATTTTCCATTCCCAGAGTGGTACCCAAGTTGTCCGGTTTGGAGATGTTCCACTTCATGACACATTCTCGTGTTTTGCAATCATGAAATGTCATTTGAATCAGAGATATATAACAGCGAAACACATCTAAGGTAAACATCTATATTTCCCCGAGTGTCCGGTTTAGAGGTGTTACAGTGTAGGAGGGATGGGCTGTGTAGAATACAGGGGGCTGTTTCACTAAACTTTGTACGACTAAAATGTTTGTAAGTGCAAAATTATGATAGGCTGTAATTGCACATTAAACAATGTTTTCTTGTAAACAATTATTGGATTTACATTTATTGAGCATAGGCTGCATATGCAGCCTATGCTCAATAAATGTAAATCCATTTATTGAAATTTCCAGATGATCCTAAATTTGCACTAACGAACATTTTAGTCGTAAAAAGTTTAGTGAAACGGGTCCCTGGACTTCAGTACTGAAGGTTGAGAGGTCAAAACCTACCCTAGGGCATGAAAATACTTTCACAGTATTTCCGTTTATTGATATATGGGTAGGGGAACGTCAGATTTGTAATATTGAAGGTCGTCACATAATCCAAGATGGCCGCCGTGGAAAAGTAGGTCAAATTCTTAAAAAATCTTCTTCTCATGAACTGCCAGACCGATTTCAACGAAACTTGGCCTGAATGATCGATAGTGAACACTTTCAGATTTGTTAAAATGGTGACTCCTTGGTCAAAAATGGGCGCAGCCAGAAGGGTCAAGGGGTCAAATTTCATAATTGACCGTATATGATCATGTCATATATCAAATCTAAGGTATCGACAAGACAATCACTGTGGAGTATGTTCTTTCGAAATTGGATGGTTACATCAACCAAGATGGCCGCCGAAAGGTCGAAAGGTCATTCTTTAAATATAGAACGTTGTCTTCCTCGTGAACCGCTTGGTCAATGGTGGTCAAATGTATAAAGCTCTCTCAGATTTACTTGCATATATATAATAAGCAGGTGAGTCATATAAAGCCACACTGGCCCACTTGTTTGTTATTGCTGATTAAAAAAGTACTTGCATTTAAATATTTTTTAGATTTAATGTGTTTAATAGCCAAAAATTCATCGGCAGCAAAATGTTGAACAGACTATAAATATTTGGACGCTCTTTGTCATGTAAATCCAAATACTTGTATGTGTTTGCCAGAATAGATGGTGTCCGAATATTTATACTTATTTCAGAACTTATAATAATTGCGACAATGTTGCAGGCTGTGGAGAGCACTAGTCCTGCGTTCGAGGCGGGTCTGCGGCCAGGCGACCTGATCACGCACGTGAACGACGAGCCTGTTCACAGCCTGCTACACACCCAGGTCGTACGTTTGATCCTCAAGGGTAAGGAGGAGCTATACATCCGCTGTGTGCCGCTCGAGAATACGACAATCACCACCGGCGCCCGCAAGAAAGGCGTGCACCCCGGGAAGATGGCCCGCCGTTCGAAGAAGAGCAAGCAACGCGAACGGAGCAGCGAGAAAAAGAAGAGTCATTCGTTGTTTCGTAGACTTAGCACGAAGCGGGCGGAGCAACATGTGACGGGACCGTTAACGACTCACAGGTCTAATAGCAGTCCGTTCAGTAAATCGTGGTCATTTGGTGATACGTCAGCAGCGTCATTGAAGCCCGGAATCCAGTCATCGCCGCTATCGGTGACATGGTCGCCGGACTCCGGGAATTCGTCTAACAGTAGCTCGCCGAGTTCCAGTACACCAAACTCCCCCGCCAACCAGTCGCATTCCACAAGCTACGTACGCCCCAGCTCCCTCGGCGGGCTCAAACACAAACGGACACAGAGTCTGAAGTCCCCGTGCCGGCGGAAGTCTGTTCACAATATCCCGTTGTCGCCGCTGGCACGGACGCCATCCCCCTCCCCGATCCCCGTGTCCCCGACACGCAGCCCCAGCCCGCTCGCATTTAACCAGGGCCACATCCTGGGTGTCTCGAACCTATCACAGAAGACTATCCCCTCGCATTTACACGGCGCACCAGGCCAGGGATTGATGAAGAAACCGTCTTTCTCACGGCAAAAGGCCGATACAAATTCACCGCTGTTGCGACGGACTCTGTCGCCAGATCGACTACATCCGAATTCTGCCGAGAAGGCTTTGCGGAAACAATCATTGCAGGAAACACGAAGCATGCCACTTGACCCTCAGAAAATCTTGTTTCACCAGAAGAAGAGTTTGTCGCTGGACCCGCCTTGAACAAGCGTAGTGAAGTTTGTGCGTGATTCCTTTCCAACCACAGGTGTGTTGTGCGCCCCGTTTGCTCTGAAGCCGTTTGTAGCTTACGCAGTGTGGCCATCATCTAGCAGACCATGGTGACATAGTACAGGGAACGTGCAATCATAGTGGGACACTTGCTGTTCCATACTTACAATATATGAGACGCGCCATGCGATTTTGTACCTTCTGATAACTTCGTTATTTCATGAAATACGGTTACAAAATTTAACAAATTTTCTTTCAATGAAGTCAAAAGTTGACACAAACTTCAGAGTGCATGCGTAATTATATTCCGCATGTACTCTGCAATTTGTGTCAACTTCTGAAGTCATTTACGGAAAATATCCCATTTTCTGTAAATATATTTCATGAAATATCGCAGATGTCCGTAGGTAAAAAATTGTGTCATGGTGTGTCATATGTTTGTGTGTGCGACACTGACTGGAGAAATGGCATTTTCAAAAAGTGTAGACCCAAATCAGCCTGTTATGCGCAGTCTGATTTGGATCTGCATTATTTGCAAATCTGTAACTGAAACGCCGATCATGCTTTGAACAAGCAGTATAGAACCATATCAGGCTGTATTGGGTGAGATGTAAGACTGGTCACAATTGCCATAAGTCCGAAGTCACAAATGATACTGACTGGAGAAATTGTGGCTTATGGCATTTCAACCAGTGCTGACCTACAGACTCTGCATGCATGCAGTCTGATCAGGATACTTTTTCAGGATGCATGTACTGTGCTGACAGATTAGCCTGGTCATAAAAGCAATCGGCCTCAGTTCTACGCAGGCTGATCTGTGACTACACTGGTCGCATAACCCATAAGCGCCATTTCTCCAGTCGCAGCCACAATTCATAACAACTGCAGCCTCACTGGTTGCCCATATATAGCTAACCGTAATCACTGAATATTCATTGGCGGCACCGATGTAGTTAATCTGAATATTTATGACCACTGCAGCCTCACTGGTTGTCCAGATATAGCTAACCGTAATCACTGAATATTCAGTGGCGGCACAGATGTAGTTAATCTGAATATTCATGACCACTGTAGCCTCATTGGTTGTCCAGATGTAGCTAACCATAATCTGAATATTCAGTGGCGACACCGATGTAGTTGATCTGAATATTCATGACCACTGCAGCCTCACTGGTTGTACAGACATAGCTAACTGTAATCACTGAATATTCAGTGGCGGCACCGATGTAGTCAATCTGAATATTCATGACCACTGTAGCCTCATTGGTTGTCCAGAAATAGCTCACCATAATCTGAATAATCAGTGGTGGCACCGATGTAGTTAATCTGAATATTCATAACAACTGCAGCCTCACTGGTTGTCCAGATATAGCTAACCATAATCATTGAATATTCAGTGGCGACACCGATGTAGTTAATCTGAATATTCAGTGGTGGCACCGATTTACGTTCGCGATTTTCAATCCCACTCGAAGAACGAGAAGCTATCTCGCGTGCAAATATTAGTTGGTTTACAGTATAGCCCTTCAGAAAGTTCTAGTAATCTGGGCCCGGTTGCTCAAAACCTCTGTTAGCTTAACAGACTGTTAAATCCTTAGCAATGCTAAGGATTTAACAGTCTGTTAAGCTAACAGAAGCTTTCAGCAACCGGGCCCAGACTGTAGCTTCATTTTTTTGATCACGAAAGTTGTGATTTTGAGTATTTCTCTTGTACATAGATGGAGGTCACTGTTTTGGCACGTTTATCACTCCACTCGCCTAGTCCAGTCAAGCTATAAGCCTCGTGTTTATTCATTAGCCTACATCAATGACGCAGCCATTGTGCAAGCCTGCCATGTCGTGGTATTGTAGTTCATATTGCAACCATTCAGCTTACATCAACACTTTCAACCCTAAATGTCTGGAATGGACTGTGATGTGTTAATTTTCAGACCAACCCAATCATTACAAAATGATTTTCAGACTATCTGAGTGCTCAATAAATGTAAATTCATCAATTGAAATTTCCAGACGATCCTAAATTTGCACTTACATACATTTTAGTCGTACAAAGTTTAGTGAAATGGCCCCCTGTTGTATACTTGGCAATAGGTCCAGTGATTTCACTGGACTTGGTGCCGATGGTCCTGTATATAATCGGTAACATATGCAGATTTATTATGTAGATATGTACAGTGTACAGGAGATCCCCAGGCTGTCCGGTTTAGAGAGGTTGCGCTGTGATTCAGTAGCTCATTTCATCAACATTGCAAAGTATACTTTAGTAGCAAAGTATACTTTGAGGGAGAAATTTTCAATTTTATGATAAATTTATTAATTTTTATTATACTGAATTTATTACATTATCACAGCCAATTTTGGCTGTGATAATGTAATAAATTCAGTATAATAATTATGCATACTTTTAATCATCAAATATATGCAGTCGTTAGTTCTATATGAAATAATGCTTTTCGGGAAACATAAATTATTTCTCCCTCAAAGTATACTTTGCTAGGAAAGTATACTTTGCAATGTTGGTGAAATAGGCTACAGGTATATGAGCACTTCATGACATGTATGTCTGTGTTGCAATCATGAACAGACATTATTCATCATTAGAAGCGTCTGTGACTAAGTACAATTACTGCAATTGTTAGAATGGTCTCCGGTATATTAATATGAAGTGCTTTTAAAGAGAGGAAACCTATAATACAACTGTATGACCTATTTAAAACGGGTTTATTACTAGTATTCAAACTGCTTTTGTCTGTGGAGATATTCAACTACCGGTAGATGCGAAAATAGTCGATGGCGTCTTCACTGAAGCATATCACATATCACTAAGTTTTCAGCTACTTGGAGTGTGAAGTTGTGCGATAAACAGAATTCAAATGCGTTTCCATTTGATATGAGATTTATGAGACCGAGTCGGCAATTTTATGCATAAATTGTGCGTGACTCGTTTCATAAATCTTGTATCTTATATGTTCATGTATATATATACAGAAAGTAATAACTCTTAAGTTTATACAGGTTTCACAACTTATTTAATACTTATTAACGTAAACCTTTAACCCTGCCAGTTTCGTTAGACTCTACAGGGGTATCTTCAGGGAAACCTGTAACTTGAGTTATTACTTTCTTTATATATTGTACTTGCACTTTGACGTTCCACAATTTCAATATATATATGTTTAAATTCATGTTACGATTCATTACGGGCCATTAAATATCAGAAAAATGGACAGTCACAAATTTGCACTTTACCTGCCAGGTAATAGGCTGCCTCTCGTATCGCTATATTTGCATTGTAACTACTGTCTGTTTCACGAAACCTGCCCAAATTTTACGGATATATCCACAATGTAAAAACAATTTATTTTTTTCGGTAATATTAAATTTTATCAAAATTTATGAATGAGCCTACTTTTTATTTCGTGAAATTTGGTCTAATATCTATTTTATTACGAAAAATTATTTCTTGATGGGAGTTTAAGATGTGGGAAAAAAAGGTGGAGATGCAGATGCACAGGCTGATCTAGATCTGGGGGCCGTTTCACTAAACTTCTTACGACTAAAATGTTCGTAAGTGTAAATTTAGGATCGTCTGTAAATTTCAATTGATGTATTTACATTTATTGAGCATAGGCTGCATATGCAGCCTATGCTCATTAAATGTAAATCCAATAATTGTTTACAATAAAACATTATTAATGTGAAATTTACAGACAATCATAAGTTTGCACTTACAAACATTTTAGTCGTAAGAAGTTTAGTGAAACGGGCCCCTGTAGCCTATTTCACCAACATTGCAAAGCATACTTTTCTAGCAAAGTATACTTTGAGGGAGAAATTTTCAATTTTATGATAAATTTATTAATTTTTATTATACTGAATTTATTACATTATCACAGCCATTATGGCTGTGATAATGTAATAAATTCAGTATAATAATTATGCATACTTTTAATCATGAAATACATGCATTTGTTAGTTCTATTTGAAATAATGCATTTCAGGAAAAATAAATGATTACTCCCTCAAAGTATACTTTGCTAGAAAAGTATGCTTTGCAATTTTGATGAAATCGGCTACTGCACTGGTAGCAAAACCCATAATCCCCATTTCTCCAATCACAGCCACAATTATGTATCATAAGCAGATATAGAGCATAGTGCTGTTTTTGAACAAATATATGACATATATTTTCATCCAGTGGTGCGTTAATACCACAGGTGATGGGAACAACTAATCTGATGGTCTGTTGTTACCTGTGTAGATATCTATATATATACACCGTCGTGTGATTTTTTTTCCCGTCACCTGTGGTTAATACCTATACCAGTATGGATATTTCACTAGTGAGTGATTTTATTAATATTGACATTTCGGAATTGTCCTTGATTTTGTATGAACATTTCAGTATTTTTTTTTAAATAGACAAAGAATGAAATCTACAATTCAGGAATGTTTTGGTTATTTTTGGAGAGTAATTTAAATCCAATGCCTGTTGCTGAAAGCACTGATTTAACTACATTAGCCCTTACAATGCTGAATTAATTTGTGTCGTCTGCTGAATACTTTTTATATTTCCATTTTTCTCGTCAAAAACTTGGTTTGGCAACACTTTAGAATAAAATGCTGCAAAACGATGTTTTTACTGAGAGAAAAGACAAAATATGAATTATCAGCAGACGACTATTTTCGGTTTCAGCATTCTAAGGGTTAGATGAACATATATGGCATATTTGTTGCAAAAATTTGAATATTCTAATGATTACATATCCCACCAAGCAAATAAGTGTTTTAGATTGTATATGGTAAGAAATGTGTATTTATGTTGGCAGGTGTGCATATGAATATAGATACCAGTAGCCGATTTCATCAAAATTGTGAAGTGTACTTATCTAGCAAATTATAAGTATGCAGAATTATTACACTGAATTTATTACATTATCACAGCCAAAATGGCTGTGATAATGTAATAAATTCAGTATAATAAAAATTAATAAATTTATTATTAAATTCTAAATTTCTCCCTCAAAGTATACTTTAATAGCTACTTAGCCACTGTTGGTGAAATAGGCTACAGAATTACATGTACTGATCATTCCAGCACACAAATATTGACACAATTCTTTAACATTTGATTGGCTCGTAGCAAGTCTCTGTCCAAAATTTATATCCCAGTAAACTCCCACACCAAACTACTTTCTGTAACCGTGAGGCGCAGTTAAAATAATTCTTAAGAAAACTGAAAATAAACACATTTTCTTGATGAATTTATTTCAAATGCTGGAATTATAAGGAATGAATTGCCTTTTTGTTGAATTTATCGGGGATATAAACTTGGAAAAGTCGCGGGAATACTGGACGAGGCCTCCCGGCCTTCGTCCAGTATTCCCGCGACTTTTCCAAGTTTACACCCCGATAAATTCCACAAAAAGACAATTCATTCCTGTAATATTTCACTGCAAGTTGTTTATTCCGTAGATGAGAACATGTCACCTTATTGTCCCCTCGCCGATAGGCAAGAGGGGATATAGCGTTAGTCCATGTATGTACGTATTTCATTTTACCATAACTTCTGCACCAATTTTGGTAATATATGACCATTATTCTAACTTCAGGGCTAAATATATTTTTTCTCGATGTAAATATTCCGTTTTGTTTTGGGATTTTCCCTTCAATGCAGCAGGTTAAAACAGGATCGAACCCGTTTGCCTGGCCTTACATGACCATAGCTGTTGATAGGCCGTTTAACACCAATAAACAAACAAACAAACAAACTTATGTTCACCTTGTTTGTAACGCAAATAAATATGTTAAAGTGTTGTGTTGCGCTGCCAGCGCGGGGATTAGCCTCGTAATAATGATGCCCTTGTTTACATCATATGGCAATAATTCCAGCACAAAAATATTTACACAATTCCCTAACATTTGATTGGCCCGTAGCAAGTCTCTGTCCAAAATTTATATCCCAGTAAACTCCCACGCCAAACTACTTTCCGTAACCGTTAGGCGCAGTTAAAATAATTCTTAAGAAAACGGAAAATAAACACATTTTCTTGATGAATTTATTTCAAATGCTGGAATTATAAGGAATGAATAGCCTTTTTGTTGAATTTATCGGGGATATAAACTTGGAAAAGTCGCGGGAATACTGGACGTGGCCTCCCGGCCTTCGTCCAGTTTTCCCGCGACTTTTCCAAGTTTATACCCTGATAAATTCCACAAAAAGGCCATTCATTCCTATAATGTATTTCATAAGAAGTTGATGTAGTTGCGGAAACGCTTCTTCGTAAAACAATCCTGCTCATCCGCAGTCTGCTATTGACGGTACAGGCGTGTTTTGACTGGAGAAATAGGGCTTATGTGGTTTGTGACCAGTGTGTCCCCTGTAGCCTATTTCATCAACATTGCAAATTATACTTATCTAGCAAAGTATACTTTGAGGGAGAAATTTTCAATTTAAGGATACATTTATTAATTTTTAGCCAGGTTTTTTGAAAAAAAATCCAGGCTATTGGATTGGCGAAAGCCGGGCGGCGGGCGGCGGGCGGCGGCGGCGGGCGGCGTCCACAATCAATGTTAAGTTTTCGTGTTTGAGTCCATTTCTTTGTTACTGTACCACCTAGGACCACCAAACTTTCACAGCTTCATAATCAAGGGGTGCCCACCACATATCACTATCCAACATGTTACTTTTTTTTTAACTTGACCCATTTTTTCCGCGCAATCGACTTAGCCATTTTCAATGTTAAGTTTTCGCGTTTACAATGTTAAGTTTTCGTGTTTAGTCCATTTCTTTGTACTGTACCACCTAGGACCACCAAAAACTTTCAGCTTCATAATCAAGGGGTACCCACCACATATCACTATCCAACATGTTACTTTTTTTTTTTTAACTTCACCCATTTTTTCCGCACAGTCGACTTAGCCATTTTCAATGTTAAGTTTTCGCGTTTACAATGTTAAGTTTTCGTGTTTAAGTCCATTTCTTTGGTACTGTACCACCTAGGACCACCAAACTTTCACAGCTTCATAACCAAGGGGTGCCTACCACATACAACTATCCAACATGTGACCATTTTTTTACCTTCACCTATTATTTCTACGTAATTGACTTAGCCATTTTCAACGTTAATTTTTTAACGTACGTCTAGTTAAAGTTTTTTTGGTTTTAAAACTTTTTCGTTATACTATATCTCTGCAACTGCTTCGCCCATTACCTTGAAATTTCACATGTGTGTTTATCATCATCCATATTTTCATTCTAACCCCCAACCGTGCGGCCCCTGTGCCCAATGTCAAGGTCAAATTACTTTGAATTTTTTTTAAAGTTTTTTTGTGTACTATATCTCTGCAACTGCTTCACCCAATACCTTGATACTTCACTTGGGTGTTTATCATCATTGTTGCACCTGCTTGCGGAAAGCGCGATCCTGTGCCCAATGTCAAGGTCAAATTACTTTGAATTTTTTTGTTAAAGTTTTTTCGTGTACTATATCTCTGCAACTGCTTCACCCAATATCTTGATACTTCACATGGGTGTTTATCATCATTGTCGCACCTGCTTGCGGAAAGCGCGATCCTGTGCCCAATGTCAAGGTCAAATTACTTTGAATTTTTTTGTTAAAGTTTTTTCGTGTACTATATCTCTGCAACTGCTTCACCCAATACCTTGATACTTCACATGGTGTTTATCATCATTGTTGCACCTGCTTGCGGAAAGCGCGATCCTGTGCCCAATGTCAAGGTCAAATTATTACTTTGAATTTTTTTGTTAAAGTTTTTTCGTGTACTATATCTCTGCAACTGCTTCACCCAATACCTTGATACTTCACATGGGTGTTTATCATCATTGTCGCACCTGCTTGCGGAAAGCGCGATCCTGTGCCCAATGTCAAGGTCAAATTACTTTGAATTTTTTTGTTAAAGTTTTTTCGTGTACTATATCTCTGCAACTGCTTCACCCAATACCTTGATACTTCACATGGGTGTTTATCATCATTGTCGCACCTGCTTGCAGAAAGCGCGATCCTGTGCCCTATGTCAAGTTCAAATTACTTTGAATTTTTTTGTTAAAGTTTTTTCGTGTACTATATCTCTGCAACTGCTTCACCCAATACCTTGATACTTCACATGGGTGTTTATCATCATTGTCACACCTGCTTGCGGAAAGCGCGATATCGTCGGCATTTTGACATACGTCCGTCCGTTCGTCCGTGTGTCCGGTTAAAGTTTTTTGGTTAAAGTTTTTCCATCTACTATATCTATTTTTTTAGTGTCCACGCCTCGCCCCAAGGCGCGACATGCAGGCCACGGCCATCTAGTCTACAAAAAGTGGGTATAATTATGTTATCCAAGTGTCTATGCTTGGAAAAAACCTGGCCTTCGTGGCTTTGCCTCGTTTCTTGTTATTATACTGAATTTATTACATTATCACAGCCATTTTGGCTGTGATAATGTAATAAATTCAGTATAATAATGCTGCATACTTTTAGTCATCAAATATATGCAGTGATTAGTTCTATTATGAAGTAATGAATTTTTGGAAAAATAAATGATTACTCCCTCAAAGTATACTTTGCTAGATAAGTATACTTTGCAATTTTGAAGAAATCGGCTACTGATCAAATAACACACTTTTTGTAGCCGAAAACCATCTATGTTGCTTGTTAGTAGCATGACGGGTGCCTCATTGATGGAATGGCGAACAGTGCAGATCCTGATCAGACTGTGCGGATGCACAGGCTGATCTGGATCTACACTGGTCGCAAAGCCCATAAGCCCCATTTATCGAGTCGTGGGTGGTGGTCGGGCGAATGAGACGGCGTAAATTAACGGTATGGGTTCCTCCTTATAGGAATCACGATTTGCCTGGTTTGGCCCTCGGATACGTTTATCTTCGGCTCTTTAGTTACCTGGGAGTTAAATTGGGTTATTGCCCATTATAAAAGTAGTAAGATTATTACTGACCCTACTGCTTTTGGGAGGGGCCAAGTGATTCTGGTGTGTCGAGGACTTGGCATCAGATCAGAATTATTCTGATTTCAGGACTGAATGTATAGTTTTGTTTTTATAAATATTCAGTTCTGATTTTGGGATTTTCTCCCCATTTGTACATGTACTTGAACATGTACATGTACTTGTACAGGTAATATATGGGTTTAGTACTAAACCCATTGACCCGGCCTTAATTGACCTTAGCTGTTGATAGGCCATTAAACCCCAACAAACAAACAAACAAACATTTATCGAGTCATAGCCACATTTTTGCAACTGTGGAAGATTTTCTTCCGTGTAACTAGCACCAGCTATCTCCAGACGTACGTTCATGCCATAAAATCATTTACACAGGCTGATCCGGGTTTAGACTGTTTGCAGATAACACACAAACCATGTGATTTTTTACCTAAGAACATGTGCTTTATCTCATACTTACAAAATTTACAATATTTTCCGTAAATGTCATCAAAAGTTGATGAAATGTTCATAGCGAATGCGGAATTAAATGCATTTGCTATGAAAATTTTGTCCTCTTTCGACGTCATTTACAGAAATATCAGAGTTTCTCTAAGTATATTTTTTGAAAATTTGCGCGTGTTCTTGGGTACAAAATCACATGGTGCGTCTCATTTGTGTCAGTAAGCATGTTTGTTTTCTTCAACCTATCAACACTTGATCAATCAGGACCAATAGCCGATTTCATCAACATTGCAAAGTATACTTTAGTAGCAAAGTATACTTTGAGGGAGAAATTTTCAATTTTATGATAAATTTATTAATTTTTATTATACTGAATTTATTACATTATCACAGCCAATTTGGCTGTGATAATGTAATAAATTCAGTATAATAATACTTTTGATCATCAAATATATGCATTTGTTAGTTCTATATGAAATAATGCATTTTAGGAAAAATAAATGATTACTCCCTCAAAGTATACTTTGCAATGTTGATGAAATAGGCTACAGATCATAACCTGTTTACTGATCATTTTCTTGAAGGTGTTGTCTGTTGATGAAATTGTTGTTGTGGCAACTTTTGTTATCGAATCATCTACATCATAAGCTAATAGTTGGGTTAAATGTTGATTATTTCTATTAATTTAGATATCAAATATATGTGATTTCTTCATAATTGTTCGTTAAAATAACTTCAAATGTGTGTCGTTTAGAAGAAATTATGTCATAAGATTGTATGCATGTATTTTTTTCTCATTTATTTAAAAAATTAGCGATGTTTTCCTATAATTCCAGCACAAAAATATTTGCACAATTCCCTAACATTTGATTGGCCCGTAGCAAGTCTCTGTCCAAAATTTATATCCCAGTAAACTCCCACGCCGAACTACTTTCCATAACCGTGAGGTGCAGTTAAAATAATTCTTAAGAAAACGGAAAATAAACACATTTTCTTGATGAATTTATTTCAAATGCTGGAATTATAAGAAATGAATGGCCTTTTTGTGGAATTTATCGGGGATATAAACTTGGAAAAGTCGCGGGAATACTGGACGAGGCCTTCGTCCAGTATTCCCGCAACTTTTCCAAGTTTATACCCCGATAAATTCCACAAAAAGGCCATTCATTGCTATAATAAATGTTGGTAAAATTTGACAGGAAGTATACATTCTATTGGGAGCAATTTTCATGCGTGTCAGTTGGCATTCGTGGACGGTTCTATGTTACAAAAGTAGTGACTAATGAAGTTATGGCCGTTGTGACCACTAGATACAGATTGGCCCAGATAGGGTCTCCACTGTTTGCCGGTCATGGAGTAACTCTCATTTCATGATTTGTTATACGAGACGCACCATGTGATTTTTTACTTTCGGTCATATGCATAATTTCATGAAATACGTTTTAATACAAAATTTACAATATATTTCATAAATAAAGGCAAAAGTTTACAAAATAAAGTGCATGCGGAGTACATGCGGAATATAATATATTACAGTCTACACTCGTTTACTCGAAGTCCGTCGGACTGTGATAAATACTTCGAGCAAACCGAAGTTCGACGTAACAAATTCTGAACAGGACCTCGAAATATTGCCATACACGTTACGGGACGCAACTCCCATACGACCTGTGACACACAGATTTACACTTTTGCAACTCTAATGTGTTTACTTGTGTTTGCCTATACACGCATGTGTGTAGTCGAACTAAGTATACACATCTGTATTATCAGGGTGGAACAAGAAAAGACAATTCAAAGCAGTAAAGTAACATTTTATTATATATAAACACAGTATTTATCAATCGGAGGGTGAATGTTAGTCTATATACTCCGTCTATATACGCAGGCAACGTTTCGCATCTGATGACACATGCAAACTAGTCTGTACAAGTTGGATTTGAGAAAACCATCTTTATTGTATCTTCGATTTGTGATTGAAACCAAATTCAGGATTTTTTTCTTCAAAATTTGACATGGGTTAATTGGTGTCAAGGAAATCACCTTTAACACTTACTCAACGTTTGTGTACACAGGTTTACACAGGTATACAAGTCCAGTCTTTGATCCGATAAATTGGCGCCGCGAATTCGCACTTCGAGCGCAAACTGACACTTTGACTTAACGAGAGTGAAATACCACACATTTCTGTTTTCGGGACCTAACAATTAGTTTGAATTGGTGAAAATTTGATGTAACGAAATTCGACATAACAGTAGCCAGCATTGAAAATAATAGGATCTGAAACGGGACTTGGACACGAATACGACGTAACGGGGGAATTCGACTTAACCGACATTGAGTAAACGAGTGTCGAGTGTATTTATCTTGCTAAGTATACTTATGCATAAATTCATTAATATTAATAAAGAATTTTCCGTTCAAAACACTGGTTGTGGTATTGTAATAAATAAAGCATATGAAAGCTGCATAATTTTAATCATCAAATATAAACCGGCGGTTATTCTATATGAAATAATACATTTGAGTAAAAATAACTACCGTAATTACTCCCTGAAAGAATACGTAGCTAGGAAAGTATACTTCAATTTTGGTCAAATCTGCTACTGGAGCACTCAAATAGTGTGTAGTATAATATATGTATATGTGCAAATTTTATACTGATGAACAATGGCAATTGTTACCCGTTGGTTTACTGCTGAATGTACAGTGCCACCCGCATACATGTATATTCCCATCTCTCTATGCGGCTGTAACTGGAGAAATGAGGCTTATGGGTTCACAATCTATGATTGAAAGCCATTCATCACAATTTCACATATGTCCTGTAAGGTAATATTTGTCTGGGCCCGGTTGCTCAAAACATCTGTTAGCTTAACGGACTGTTAAATCCTTAACTGAATGGGCCCGGTTGCTCAAAACATCTGTTAGCTTAACGGACTGTTAAATCCTTAACTGAATGGTTAAAATCTCTGTTTTAACAGAGATTTTAACCATTCAGTTAAGGATTTAACAGTCCGTTAAGCTAACTGATGCTTTGAACAACCGGGCCCTGATCTATAGTGGGTGGCAGGTGGGAGCATGCGATGGGTAATTTAACAATCGGGGTTCATCCTTAATACCGGAATTCCGACTGGATACCTGGTTTGGCCCTCACATACGTCTTTGGCATTTTGTATGTGACAGTTGAATCTGGTTATACCCATTATGTGAGTATTACGATATTCGTAATCCTATTTTAGGGGAAGGGGTCAAGTGACTTGTTGTGGTATGGACATGGCACCAGGTCAGGTTATTCTAATTTCAGGGCTGAATATATTTGTTCTCGATGTAAATATTCCGTTCTGATTTTGGGATTTCCCCCCCAACGCAGCAGGTTAAAATGGGATCGAACCCGTTTGCCCGGCCTTACATGACCTAATCTGTTGATAGGCCGTTAAACAGGCCGTTAAACACTAATAAACAAACAAACAAAATTGTCTGATCTATAGCCAAAAATTGTACACAAAGTAAAAACATGCAGAATTAGTAGCAAACCATGATAGCATTACAGATGTGTTTATTTACACCATTTTGTTTACGTCAAGTTGAAGCTGTAGACAAGCTGTGACTTGAGAAATGGGGCTTACGGGTTTTGTGACCAGTGTAGATCAGATCAGGATGGTCTGTTTAGGATCTCCACTGTTTGACATTATGATTCCATCATTGAAACAACTGTCGTGCTTCTACCAAGCAATATACAGTGTAACCCCTCTAAGCTGGACCCCATGATGAGTTTCTTGGCCATTTATCTTGAGCGATAATGTCTGTTTGTGATCGCATAGCACACAACTATGGCACTGAAGGATCAAATGCCTGATTTACAATGAAATCTCTCCAAGCCGGACACAGGGCTGAATATATTTGTTCTCGATGTAAATATTCCATTCTGATTTTGGGATTTTCCCCCCAATGCAGCAGGTTAAAATGGGATCGAACCCGTTTGCCCGGCCTTACATGACCTTAGCTGTTGATAGGCCGTTAAACACTAATAAACAAACAAACAAACAAACACCCTGGGACGACGTCTCAGGGTGTCCTGTTTGGAGAGGTTCCACTGTAGATGGTTCTCAGGATTCACAAATGTATTTTTGGGAGCCAAGTGATTCTGGTGTGGCGAGGACCTGGCATCAGGTCAGGATTATTCTGATTTCAGGGCTGAATATATAGTTATTTTATTGTAAATATTCAGTTGTGATTTTGGGATTTTCTCCCCATTTGTACATGTACTTGAACACGTACATGTACTTGTACAGGTAATATATGGGATTTAGGACCAGCCATATGTTACTGAAACTTCCATCTCACCCAAGACGCTAGAATTAACAGACGGCCATATTGCTTTCCGTTGCTTCATTTCTTCTCGTTGTTTTCCATGTACGTATATGCAGCATGATAGGAAGTGGCTAAACTTTGCCACTGATATGGTAGATGTAATCTAAGGGAAGTCACTCATGATTTTCTCAGTTTGTTATAAGACTACCGGTAGTCTGTATGGGTCAGTCCTAGATATTGTAGTATATGCCTAGTCGCTTATGAATATACAGTATTCACAAAATCCTGATTTTACATCTGCCATATTTAGTAAATTCTAAGGAAAGTATCTAGCAGTGGACATAGATGGCTATTGTTACATGACTGCCGTTGATCGACACCACTCACAGCCATGTTCAAACGTACAGCCATGACCATGGCTGTAGACAATGCTCATTCCGGGGCCAGGCCAACACCTATGTAATGCATGTGTCTCTTGACGTTACTAGGACGAGACGTTACGTCACCAGACCAGTTCACAACGGTCGCACTGAAATTTTGAAATTGATGCGGCTGCATCTTGCGACGTGTACAGCGGCCCCGGAATATGTATGTGTAAATCAGCTGTTTGAATGGAGCAGATTATCAAGGTACCGAAAGTACTGCATATACATTGTATGCTCAAATTACATGATATTTCTGACGGAAATGTAACAATAACGTTTGACCATGTCCAGCCGTGGGTAAACGTTTCCGTGATAAATAAAAGATACAAAACTTATCTGGAGTCCTGGTAAATGATCTGTATTAAACTTGTTGATTGATTTCATAAGAAACTTGGCATAACCTCATGTCTTGTGAAGTAAACTCGTTTTATAAATATAATACCAAGTCACCACTCATATAAGCTCCTCTGTTTAAAACATGTGTTGATACAATGTAATACTATAATCAATTTGACCAGTGAAGTTCTAGATTAGCTTGCACAGTAAGTCACCCTGGTATGGATCCAATCTAATTATTTCATTAGATACACTACGGCTTGCATAATAATCTTGCCAATATTTGTCTCTACCTTATTTCAAAATACTTGCATATTGTCCCTGAATTCAAGCAGCTTGGTTGTCTGAGCATGAGCTGTAACACAACTCGGGCTCGGACAGTGAAATTGCTTGATAGCGGATTGGTATTGCCAATAGATGTTGAGAAACGACGGCTGTTGGATACGTTGAGAATAATTTGGTACTATAGCAAACAGTGTAGCCAGAGCTCCAGTTAAGATGCGTAATTTGACCAAATATTCGAGTATTTTTCTTAGTTCTTCACCAAAAAAGGTAAGTTGGGAGTTCTTTAGAATCGTCTCAATGAGACGATTCTAAAGCACTCCCAACTTGCCATTTTTGGTGAAGAAATAACAAAAAATTTCCCCCAAAGTTGATCAAATTACGCACCTTATCTGGAGCTCTTGTTGACCCTGATTAGACTGCGCAGCTGATCTGTGGCTACGCTGGTCGCTAACTGAATAAGCCCCATTTTGTCATGGCAAGTCACACTTTCTTATGGACTGGCCCAATATTCATGTATCATATCATTATATTCGGCTCAATGTCTGTACATGTATTAAGCTGTTTATACTGCATCTAGCCTTGAAGTGCTCATGCGTTTTGTCAGTGATATTATTCCGATCCTTGGTGCTGATCGAACATGATTGCATATCGTCTGTTATGTGCACCTCATTGCCATTCCTATGTTAGTTAGATTAGCGCTAATCCTATTACTTTTAGGGGATGGGATAAATGATGCTGGTGTGGCGAGGGCCTGGCACCAGATCAGGTTGTTCTAATTTCAGGACTGAATATATATTTTGATTGTAAATATTGAGTTCTGAAGTTGGGATTTACCCCCCTTGGACAGGTGGATACGGGACTCGACCCCGTTGACCCGTCTGCGTGTAGACTCCCTGAGGCTTGTACCTCTATGTCAGAAAAGCGGACGTTAAACCCTATTCACTCACTCACTCACTCCTATGTTAGTTTCAAATCAGGTTATTCCAAATTCAGGGCTGAATGAAGTTTCTTTCATTTAAATATCTATTTCTGATTTTGGGATTTTCCAACCGTCCATACAGGTGAAATATGGGATTTGGTGCCGGTAATATATATTTATTTCGATTTAAATATTCCATTCCGATTTTGGGATTCCCCCCCCCCCCCCACCCTTCCCCCCCCCCCCCCCCCCCCCCCCCCCCCCCCCCCCACCCCCAATGCAGCAGGTTAAATGTGGGATCTAACCTGTTGGCCCGGCCTTAAATGACCTAAGCTGTTGATAAGCCGTTAATCACCAATAAACATACAAACAAACATGATGTATGCCTGTGACTGAAGAAGTGGAACTTTTGGCATTTGTGAACAGTGTTGACCCAGATCAGACTGCGCATCCGCACAGTCCGATCAGGGTCTGCACTGTTTGCCATTGGATCAGTGAAAGAGCTGTCGTACATCTAACAAACAATAGATACTTTTCTGGCTCTCACAATTGCCACGATCAAATTATAGCAGCAGTGTGTATCACGATCCGAATCCAATTGTCCAAAGGTCCAATTTGGCAACATTCTTAATTGCATTAAAACTCCAGTCACAATCACGTGCATTACTTTAGTTATGTTCAATGAGCACCAAGGATCACTTGACTTTGTCTAGTCGATTAATATTAAATATATATGAATGTTGATTTTGGCTCTGTTGTGATATTTCTCTCCGTCTCGGACCAGCTGGTTTGTACCCATTTGGCATTTGGTATGTGACAGTTGAATCTGGTTATACCCCTTATGTGAGTATTACGATTATTCGTAATCCTATTTTAGGGGAAGGGGCCAAGTGACTTTGGTGTGGTATGGACCTGCCACCAGGTCAGGTTATTCTAATTTCAGGGCTGAATATATTGTTTCTCGATGTAAATATTCAGTTCTGATTTTGGAATTTTCCCCCCAATGCAACAGGTTAAAATGGGATCGAACCCGTTTGCCCGGCCTTACATGACCATAGCTGTTGATAGGCCGTTAAACACCAATAAACAAACAAACATTGTACCCAAAATGAGATGGGGGCCGTTTCACTAAACTTCTTACGGCTAGAATGTTCATAAGTGCAAATTTAGGATCATCTGGAAATATTAATTGATGGATTTACATGTATTGAGCATAGGCTGCTTATGCAGCCTATGCTCAATAAATGTAAATCCAATACTTGTTTACAAGAAAACATTGTTAATGTGAAATTTACAGACTATCATAATTTTGCACTTACGAACATTTTATTTGTACGAAGTTTAGTGAAACGGCCCCCTGGTTTGTACCAAAATTACCTGTTTTCAAGCTGATATTTTGCATAATTTGTAATTTCTAAAAGAAATTGTCGCTCCCAGTTGCAGACAGCACGATAGTCCGCACATTGACATACATCCGTACGTACGTCTGTAGGTACGTGTGTTTGTCGGAGGTTAAAGTTTATGGTTAAAGTTTTTTGGTATACTATCAAAGCCTCGGCGGGCGTGACATGGTCATATATAGTCATCTGTATATTTATGCCCAGCCATCTCGGTAGAGACAGGGGTGGGGGGGGGACATATAGTGTTTGGACCGTCTGTGTGCCCGTATATCTGGTTAAGAAGTTCGTTGGAGTTTTTGAGGGATGGGTTGTGATCTAGGGGTTAGAAAACCTGACTTACAATCCTGAGGTTGTGGGTTTAAATCTCGCCTACGGCATCAAAAAATACTTCCATAATATATCCATCCCACTGATCTGTCGGATGAGACTTTAAACTGTGGTCCAATCTCTATATGACCTTAGCTGTTACTAGGACGTTAAACCCTTTCACTTTCTCGTTTTTTGTTGGAGTTTCTCCGATCTGCCACTGGCATTTGTGTGCCAACTGGCCAGGGGGCCGTTTCACTAAACTTCGTACACTAAAATGTTCGTAAGTGCAAAATTATGATAGTCTGTAAATTTCACATTAATAATGTTTTACTATTAACAATTATTGGATTTACATTTATTGAGCATATGCTATGCTCAATACATGTAAATCCACCAATTGGTATTTCCAGACGATCCTAAATTTGCACTTACGAACATTTTAATTGTAAGAAGTTTAGTGAAACGGCCCCCAGATTGTCTTGTTATTCAATGACATATAATAATTTCGTCTTGGAATTGGGCCATTTTTGTAGCAGCCAGCTGGTCTACCAGTATGCAAAGTCAGTGTGGTGTATTTCGTCATTATGATGTGTGACTGAAGAAGAGGAACTTTTGGCATTTTTGGCCAGTGTAGACCCAGATCAGCCTGCGCATCATTACACACGACATAAATCGTCAATTATCTACACATTCACCGTTCCGAACTTTCAGACAACTTTTATACTGTCAAAATACCCACAAATACTTCTAGATATACATGTAATTCGGTTCGGGAGGTGACGTAAATTGTATGTTGGTAACAATGCACCCAAACGACCAGATATACCGAAATAACCCATAAAACACTGAAATATGTATTTATCCCGTCAACACAGTGCGTATGTGCCATGAAACACGGTGCCGTGAAACATTTTCGATATCCTGTCAATACGACCTAATCACTGCGTATGAATATGTGCGGTTGTCATACTATTCGATTCTCCGATTTTGAGGATGCGGCTGGGGTTATTTTCTTCTTTTTTTGGCATTTTAAAGCTGTTTGTAGGTGTTGACGGGATAAATATAATAGTAGGTTAGTGCTGTGAATGGAAAAAAATATCTGGCGCGGCACGGAAACGGGATGGCGCCCATCCCGTTTCCTAAGCCTTGCCAGATAGTTTCCCCATTCACGGCACTCACCTACTATGCCGTGCCGTGAAACACGGTGCCGTGAAACATTTTTGATATTCTGTCGATACGACCTAATCACTGCGTATGAATATGTGCGGTGGCTGGGGTTATTTTTTTGCATTTTACAGCCATTTGTAGGTGTTGACGGGATAAATAGAATAGTAGGTTAGTGCCGTGAATGGGAAAACATATCCATATCCAACTTTCGCGGCCACCTTACCTGTAGAAAGTCTGCATCAGTAGCGGAGATTACTATATTGAATTTTATAGGAGACTATTACCTTTTCTGACTTAACTTTTAAACTACACAACGATTGAAAAATCTCAGGTCACATTTTAAACTTCAATTAAGTTGGATACGGGCAGTGCTCGGCAGAGCCTCGCCCATCCCGTTTCCTGAGCCTTGCCAGCTATTTTTGCCAATTCACGGCACTAATCTACCGGTACTATTCTCTATATTCAGTGTAACAGGCATATTGTTATTACATCTATATCACTTTTGTAGAAAAATGGGTACATAGAGGATATTCATAGTTGTGTAACGAATATGACATATATGTTCATCGAGTGGTGTGGAATGTCCATATTTCACGAGTGCCGTAAGGCACGAGTGAAATATTGACATTCACACCACGAGATGAACATATATGTCATATTCGTTGCAAAAATATGAATATTCTATTTATTATATACCGCTCCATGGAAATTAGCAGTTTTTTTTAGACTGTATACTGTAATGAATGTGTATTTGCAACCTATTTGCAGTCCGGCACTGCAGGTGCGCGTTATGAATATAGATAGCGGAAGTAGTCGTATTTTCACCGGAAGATGTTTATTTCATCGATGAGAACATATGACTTTTATTTACATCGTATAACTATGTATTTCATGGGCAGGTATATAATATATGTATATTGTTTTTGTCACGGTTGTTCCTTTGCAAATTTGCCTTAATAAGTTGTATAATGTCTAAACTGTAATAGATGGGAGCTTAATACTCGGTATATATTTTCTTTATAACGGAAGGTAGATACTGGAAATTAATTTCAATTTCTTGTAAGAAGTAAAACTTTTTAACTGTAATAAGTAGGACTTGACTCGGTGTGTCCCTTATGGTGTGTAGATGCGCAAAATGAATTAAGATTTTTGATTTTTGATTCCACCCCCTGTCATGGATTATCTCCCCATTTTCGACTACGAATTTACCAATTTAGCCTTGTAAGTAAAACATTTTAACCATAATATACTGAGCAAAACTAGAAACGTCCCTCCATGTTTAAGGAAAGATTCATCAAAAACCAAAAGGGTTACTTTTAAAAATCAAAATGGAAAAACAAGTTCATTCATTTCTGTATCAAAGCCAATAAATTGCATTTGGATATCTTGTTAAATATTCGAGAGATAACCGGCCAAGGGCGGTAGGGGTCAAAATAAAAAATCACAAAAACTCAGAAATGTGTTACTTAATGTTTAGAGATGGAATTTCAATAAGTAATGTGGCAAATTCAGTAAATCTCGTTAGTACCGAGTGTGGCCACCATTTGCATGAATGCATGCAATGATCCTACGCCGCATCGACGTGACGTAACGCAATACCAGTGCGTTGGGCAAATTCCTCCATTCCTGGTGTAACGCCCGTGTAAGATCGCGAACATTGTCAATCTGATGGTTAGCTCGTGCTTTGCGGCCCAGCTCATCCCATATGTGCTCAATGGGATTGAGATCCGGGGAGACCGCGGGCCATGGCATGACGTCGACGTTGTCTTGCTGTAAGTATTGAGTGGTGACCCTGGCTACGTGAGGGCGGGCATTGTCGTGCATCAATGTCACACCAGGACCAATGCTGACGGATAAATGGTAAGGCATGTGCATTTAGCACATCTGCAACATAACGTTGTGCATTGATGTTGCCCTGTACAACAACCAAATCTGTCTTCCGGTTTCCCATGATCCCACCCACCCCAGACATTACGCTCCCTCCCCCAAACCTGTTCTTCTCAACAATGCAACAATCGGTGAATCTTTCATTTTTACGCCTGTATACCCGTAATCTTCCGTCAGCATGACTAACTGTGAACCGAGATTCATCGGTGAACAAAACTCGGTTCCAGTCAGCCCTTCTCCAGTTCAGATGACGTCGCGCCCATAACAGTCTGGCAGCACGGTGACGTTGGGTCATTATCTGACCAGTGTACGGGCGGCGTGCCCGGATTGGTTGGGCGTTACGACGTAACCGGTTGCGAATGGTCTGCCCTGAGACACCGTATCGCCTAGCAGTGACTGTGGCTGCCAATCGACGTTGACGTAAGTGCGTCAACGTAATGTAACGATCGGCTCTAGCCGTCGTTACACGAGGCCTACCAGGTCGCTGCCGGTCGTGAACAGCCCCAGTCTGCTGGTACCGGGCTGCAAGACGATCAATCGTCTTCCGACAGCAACCAAACCGAGGCACGACCGCCCTGGCGGCCATCCCACCCGCAAGCATCCCAATTGCCTGATTTCGCTCGTTTTCGGAAAGCCGTGGCATATCGAAAACAGTGAAAAATTAAAAAAGTTTTTTAATTTTCCGAATAGCCCCTATCGCATGAATGGTACGACATGAACTGAATCACCTTATCGATGACAAGTATAGCGTGCACGTGCAAAAAGTGGAAATCAACGTTCCGGTCACTGGCCGCTATGTAAACCGTGTGTATCGGCTAAACTCTACACGATCGTATTCTGAACATCGCCACGGTTTAAAATACATGTACTTTGAACATGTGGTACATACATAGACAGAGCTACACCGGCTATAAAACAGGGACGTTTCTAGTTTTGTTGAGTATAGGTAGGGGCTTGAAACTTGGTGTTTGCCTTCCTTATGGTGTGTGCCTACCGTGTGTCGTGTAGATGCACAAAGTGAATTTCAATTTTTGACTCCACCCCTGTTCATGTATTATCTCCCCCTTTTCGACTTAGCATTTGGGTATAGTGGGTATATTGCGATGACGCGCCATCGACTGTGCTCTAGTTAAATTAAGTAAAACACTAGAGTAAGTTTAACCCTCACTACGCGGGAGACGAAAAGTGTCGTCTGCTGTTTTTCATTTTTGCCTTAATTCTTAACAAAAAACCGGTATTGATAGCACATGAGAATCGTCTCCAGTGGAGAAGATTCTCATGCGCTGTTAAAACAGGATTTTGTCGAGAAATATTGAAAATAAAACATTTCCGGCAGACGACAAAATTCACACTGAATACTAACAAAGGGACATCAATAATCTCAAGCTGTCCAAAGTCAAACTACTGATAACTCGGTCAAATTATTCGTCCCAAGTACATGTTTTCCAACATATTAACTGTCGTTAACTCAAGGTCAGTTTTTTGGCGGGAGACATACGGTCTCCACGCTATTGGGATCGTGATTCTGGCCGTTTGCACGGGTCTACTTTCGGAAGTGGCTCTCTGTTCATCGGGGGACGTCTCAATAGGCTCAATTTGCGTTCGCAATTAACAACAGTCAGGTGACATTTAAAGTCCGCGAGTAAACTGAAAGCAAGTTATTAATAGCAACGGCAATGCTCAACATTATGTTTAAAATAGTTGGCATGTCCAATTTTACTTTTGAAGAGAACAAATTGCTGTTATTGAGACGCCCCCCGTATCGCTATTGGGATCGTGATTCTCTGTTCATCGGGGGACGTCTCAATAGGCTCAATTTGCGTTCGCAATTAACGACAGTCAGGTGACATTTAAAGTCAGCGAGTGAACTGAAAGCAAGTTATTAATATCAACGGCAATGCTCAACATATGTGTAAAATAGTTGGCATGCCCAACTTTACTTTTGAAGAGAACAAATTGCTGTTATTGAGACGCCCTCCGTATCGTGTACCACGCAGTCGCAATGCGACGTCGAAGGCCATTTCTTTTTCATATTGTGGTTTACGGGCGATTTTAGAAAAATTACCCTCTGGGTGAGCGAAATAAAATTCATGAAAACATTTTGCCGTTCATACAGCATACACGTATGTAGGCCTACGCCCAGTCATAATTTTGAAAAGATTTCACATAATACGTCTGCAATATACCTCGTAAAACGGTTTATTAGTCGGACATAAAGCACATTTGCTTCATCAACCTATTTGTGTTTAGAGCAGGCTGTATTTTACAAACACCAGTAACTGATCAAGTTCTCCAAATTTGCAGATTGTACATCCAATAATCAACATCGAATATATTTCTAACAAGGAATTTCCGAGTATGCAAATTCACAAGTGGCTACTTGTCTCCCGCCAGTCAGTACTTTCAGTACTTTGATTGTTAGCTGGGGCACACTTAGTATTGGGTATTGTTGTGGAGCAATAACAAGTATAACTATATGGCATATTTATTCAAAGCATTTAACAATTTGTCATAAAATGTGGTTTCTGCCATTGGCTATAGAAAATGGGAAGATTTGGCAGGGCGTTTATAGCTATGTACGTTGTATTCCAAGGTTTATGATCACGTGGTACTAACAACAACAACAAGTACTGAACCTTCCAGAATCCATCCGATTCAAAGTACGTATTCGTTTATATTGTCCTTAGTACGTAACGGATCTTGATGAAATATGGCGCATCAAACGCGTCCTGTTAAGCTGCATTTGGTGGTCTCTGTACTTGGGCCCAAACTTCTGTCGTTTTTGCGAAGAATCAATTTCCGTGTCTATCGACACGGAAATCGATTCTTTGCAAAAACGACATAAGTCTGTGCCGAACTCCCCTGGACGACCAAATGCAGCCCATGAAGACGAGTTTGCTGCGCCATATTTCATCAAAACCCGTTTCATATTATGGAAAATATCAAATAATACTTACTTTGGAGTGGACAAGATTTCAACACTTTCAGCCACTGTTGTTGTTGGTATAACCACGTGATCATGCGCCTTGTATTGGCCAATATTGTGTGACATTTTCTTCGTCAAAAGTTATCGACCTTTAGAAGCACGGTCGAGTCATAAATAATTTAATAAAACTAACAGAAGACGAAAATGTGTTCCTATTTTAAAGGTACATGCCCACTCAGTATTAACAAAATGTTCTTTATATCAGAGACATCATCTGGGACATGTTCTGGCAAAATAAACATTCATTCACCATTACGTATTGATAAGCATTATTATACATTTCATATCAGACGTAAATCAGGGGCGATAACCGTGTTCCCTTAAAATGTTAACGGACATTACTGTTTATTATCTGTATTTATCTTTTTATGTGCAGTGATCAAACTTTATAATCTGTCGAAAATATTATTATTTCAGAGGAAACATTTAATTAGTATAAATAATGAAAAAAATATCATGCCTCATTTGCATATGAAATAGCCTGATACCACCGCGAGTCACTATCAGTAAAATAAATAAATGATTATATCTGTATATCGGGCACTCGTAATTTTTAGATCATGGTGGAATAGTAAAACAATTATACACTTATTTAATTCCTATAAAGAACAGTTTGTGCCTATTGAGTGGGCATGTACCTTTAAACATGTTAACGGTGGGAAAATCGTTATTCTATAACAAAGTATACACTATACATGCTAATACAGAAAAACCTCTCTAAACCGGACACCAAAACCACTGTTGTGAGCTGTATTTTGATGTAATTCATTGTCATTAACCCTTTCAACCCTAAGGAACTGGAATGGACTGTGATATGCTAATGTTCCGACCAATCCAATGGTCACAAAATGATTTTCAGATTCGTCCATTTACGAGCCGGCTCATCTGGATCTGCACTGTTTGCATAAACCACTATACCGGGCTTTCGGGTTCAAAGGGTTAAACTTGATGATAATTTCTGTCCGTGATCGCAAGAGGCACTCAGATGCCAGTAATGCAATGCATACAGTGGAACACCATCTAACCCGAACACCCTGGGAGACCCATGGTGTCCGGGTTAGAGAGGTTCCCCTGTATAGTACATAAACAGGGCCGCTCAAATGTGGCTGTGAAAGATGGCCGGATTAGCTCAGTAGGTAGAGCGGCGGACTGCGGATCGGGAAACCCCCGGTTCAATATGGCATGTTGCTCAAGGTTCATTTGGGTGTGACAGAAATCTTGATAAATGCTACTCGTTGTAGCTGGTTGAAAGCAGATAAGTCTGATGCCACAGCAGTAAATGTCATCCGTAGACTATATAAGGCCGTCCGTTGTATAAATTGATCAAATTTGTCAGCCGCAACAGCTCAGTGGTAGAGCATCGGACTACGGATCGAAAGGTCCCGAGTTTGAATCCCGACACTGGCCGATTCGGCGTGTCCTTGGGCAAGACACCTTCGTGATAGCCTAGTCCTATCGGATGGGGACTTAAATAGTCGGTCCCGACATGCAAGGTCATCGAACCAGTGCCGTCGTTAAATCAAAGCATTCACATTTACAAATTGATTAGCGGTATACACTCAGGTTGGGTTGGTTGTAAGGTTGGACCCACGCCGCGTCGCCTCGGGGCGCCGTCAAATAATCTGGGCACGGGTGCTAACCCGAGATTCTGAAAATTAGGTTAATTTCGAATAAATCCACTATACGATCGATTGCGTGCTAATAAAAGTATGATTGCAGAACTACTCCGTTGTTCGTCTTAGAGAGGTTCCACATAAGGTGCAATTCAGATGGTGATCACAACAACAACGTTACAAATCTCCTGGGGCCCGTTTCACAAAACTTCTTACGACTAAAATGTGCGTAAGTGAAAATTTAGGATCGTCTGCAAATTTCAATTGATGGATTTACATTTATTGAGTATACGTTGCATATGTTATATTATATATACGAAGTATCACATTGGAGTTTGTCATGGAGTGCTCGTCTAGATCTCCCATTCATCCTTCCTCAGTGGCATGGTGTGGATGTCTTTCCTTCCAATTTAGTGCTGATGTCAAAACAGTTTCTGTGTTCTCATGCGTTTTCCTAACGTCTTATCCTTATTGTAAGTTTGTCACCTATTCTTACATATAAGTTAAATACATCTGAGAACGGTGTGATAATACCCAATACCGTTTCATATAAATAACTATGTGAAACGTGCATTTTGTTCTATGTGAAATGAACTACAGTGTACATATATTCATTTGTTGCATTCTAAAATAAAAATAATGCAATATAATGCCAATATAAAATGTCAGGTTTTCGTGGATCAGTGGCACATCTATATACGTAGATAATGCACCAGCGTCATAAACATCATTGGAGTGCACACGTTTGTGACTTTGTATTCAGGTAATTTAATGTGTCTGAATTGGGGCGGATCTTTTGAGCAGGTTTGATTCTGTTCAACAAGACCTTTTCCTTCGACCCCGTACTCAGCCCAGACGGAGGTCGGGAGTAGGTTGGACAGTTAATACGCTCGACTTTATCCCACGAACGTGAACTCCGGGCGCTGCTACACCTCTCCTCATGTTTCCTACTTCCCAGTGTGGCGATAATGTGTTCCGGCTCCTCTATGCTCGGATCGATGACGACATACGATACTATCGTACCATCCTCGCAGCCTATAATCAGCGTCCTGTGGTCCGAACACAGGGTCAGGTGACAAATGGTGGCGTGAACCTCACACTTGGCGATGTGCTCTCCCGTGGAGATATTCACCACGCAGACCCGTGACCCTCTGTAGTAGACGACGGCGTTTCCCTGCAGGGCGATCGCGTTCGGTGGGACCCCGGGGTCGCGGAGCCGCCCCGTACAAGGCTCGCCGAACATATTGTAGATATTGTAGTGGGAATCAAGGCAGAAGTTGATGCCGGAGAAAACGACAGAGTTGAGGCGGACGTCCGGAGTGAGGAACGGCTCGCAGATGGCATTAATGGCGCCTGTGGTTATGTCGAGGATGAGGAGACCTAGTGGTGCCGTACAGCCGTCCACGTCATCACTGTTTATGTCCATGATGATGAAGTTTGTCGAATAGATAACCACGACGGTGTTTGTGCTGCCAGGACACGGCTTAACTTCTTCTATTTTGTTGATGCTTACCGCTTCCTGAAAGCTTTCCGGAGTGTAGTACGACACCTGTAAATCGTTATCTAGCGAAAATGCACATATCGTCGGCGTGTCGTACTCCGCAGATGATTCCGTGTATGCTTGGGCAGTTAGGATTACAATGTGTTTGTCATCGTTTGTCAGGAATGGTTTGGCAAGAACGTACTTCAATGCCATCGGATGGGTGTGCTCCCTGAAACTGTCGCCCATAAACTTGAACTGGGTAATGTAGTATGGCGCCTTGTATAACATACTCTCTTGAGCTACGAATATTATTGACTGGCTTTCGTGGGCGCCTATGCAATACCCTGTCGTGTTTCCAAACTCTTTGACGATTTTTCGTTCTTCCATGTCCCATACTTTCACAGCTGCGTTACGCCGTTTCCCACGTGTAGAAACAACCAGGTAATGGCCATCCGGGGTGGTTGCGATATCGTGTACGGGCGATTCGTGTGTAAGCAGATCCATCATAACGCCGTTGTCCATGTCGACCACGCCGATTTCATCACTATCGCTGCATCGAACGTACGCGATTGTGTTGTCTGAGGTCAGGGTGACATTATCAATAACACCTGTCAACTTGTCCAACATATCCACTTGGTTGACAGCTTCGTTAATATTCCACACCTGTATGTCCTTGGATCCACTCATGTGTGTGATAATTTGGCTCCTTTGTTTTGACACCAGCAACTTCGTGATTATGCCAACTGGTGCCTGGATAGTGGATATGAGGCTGCCTGATGATACCTGCCAGAGGTAGATATTTCGGAAGAGCGTAGCGATCAAGAAGTTCCCATCACGAGAAAACTCGGCATTTGTGAAGAATATATCGACGTAGTGGCTTTTCGGAAGTTTAAATTCTTTTGGTGCATCGCTCGGTCTGGTAAACTTGACGAATACCTTCTCCGTGAATCGGTTGTAGACGAGTATATTGTTCTTCCCTCGGATAAGAACCATGTCATCCTTCGGCGATACCTTCAAGCTGGCGATCTTGTCATCAGGCATATCTTCATCTAGCACCGTCTTGTACGCCATTTCTACGGACCCTTTGTGTATATGCATGACCAGAAGCTTGGTTTCTTCTTGGTTGACAAGGAAGGCCCTGAAACCGTCTTGAGTGAACGCCAGGGTGGATGGTTTGTACCCAACTGACACCGTGCATATGTGCTCAAGTGAGTACATGTCGTAGCAGAGGATGAATTCGTTGGAGTTGCAGAAGACGTATCGTCCATCGGGCATCACTTCACAGATGTTGCATTTCCCATCCAAACCGATTATTTGGAGAAATTGACATCCTGTCAAATCGGCTAAGCACAGATAGCTAGATTCGGTTGTGACGATGACAGCCAATCGTTCATTAGTCAGGCTCACGGCACCCATTTTGTATTTCTCTTTTGGCTTTAGTTGTATGTGATTCATAACAATTAGTTGCCCGACGTAGACTCCAGTATCAGACCTGTGGATCTTAATGGCCTTTTCTGTCACGTGATCGACGATGATGAACAAGTCGCCGTTTGGTGTCACGTACAGGTCGCCATTAGAGGCGAACACACTGCCTTTGCTTTCACCCGTCGCAACATCATACTGGTACACAAGCGAACTGTCTCTGATTTTCGTGAGAAGATATCGATCGTCGTTAGAAGAGAAACAGAAGAATTCACCCGGTACCGGAGATTTGAGCATGTACTGTAGTGAACTTCCGGGGACTTGTAGGTATGGAAAGTTCGGTATGAGTGCGCAATGTTTCAATCCTGCAGTATCGCATTGTTGTACCAGCGCCCGTATATTTGGGTGCGTCTTGTAGTACGGGAGCAAGTGACCCGATATTTCCGGAGCCAGGTTATTGATGTCACTCTGTATTGTGGTTTCGGCAACACGTAGAGCTTCTTCAACGAGGGTCGCCTCCTCACCTGGGTTAAGGACAAAGTCAGCCATGATGTGGGTCAGCGACAATGCCTTGATTTTGTTATACAGCCATTCATAATTGAACAAGACTAGGCTGTTGAGTTCTTTGGAGCGACCAGCAAGGTATAGATGTCTTGGCACTTGGTCATACTTTCTTCTGTTAAATCGATCTGGAGTACCAGGAGCTTCATATGATAGTGGTTGTGAGGCAACCAGTCGGTCAGCGTCAGTTCCACATGGAACCAGGGGCCCATTATAGTTTTCCGGAAGATCTACAGGTTTCAGTGTGCCTGCCCATGTGCCCAGAAAGTAGTCGGCCAACATTGAGTGCATACGTCTGGTAGTGTTTATGTCAGCAAGATACCTTTCTCTGACCACAGTTTCAAATTCCTCGTGGTACCAGAGATGTACCGTTACACCGTCTGCTTCCCTGTGTTTGAGAAACTGTTCGATGTCATCTTTTATCCTTAGCCATTTCATGTAGGGGATCCTGCGGACTGGTGGGTGGTAGCTGGCGAAAACTGAATTTAGCACTTCGTCGTCTAGTGATAGCAAATCCTCCATTTCACAATCACTCAGTCCGGTGACCGACGCCACAATATATCCAACGGAACGCGAAACTAACAACTTTCCATGCTTGTTTTCTAACGTATCGAAAAATGTATGTATTGCCTCCATTATCCCCTTAGGTATATTTTCGAAATCTGGTGTTTCAAAAGAAGTCATTGTCCTGGCTTTGTCAGCGAGCAATTGAACATACATCGGGTATGAGCACACCGTAAATGCACTGCGGAACACATTCATCTGCGCCGTTGTAACTGTCCTTCCATACAGACCCATAATATATTGCATCAACGCCTCTGCATCGTCCATTGACATCTGTGCCATTTCTAACATATTGCTGTTGTCCTTCATTATTTCATGTTTCAACCTCTCCAGTATGCCATGCTTTTCAGGATGTGCAGAAACTATGATTTTCACGTTTGGTTTCAGCTGCGTCGGCAGCCACGACATAAAGTGGGCATTGTAATCAGGGATTAACTTTTCGAGCGCATCGAGGAACAATACCAGTGTCGTATCCGCTGGGATAGAGTTCAGCAGTGCATGGAAATATCGCTGTAGATCATTGAAGTCGTATGGTACGTCTGAGGCGTCACTTCCTAGCGCTTGCTTCAGCTGCGAACACAGTGTCATGATGATCTGCTTTATATCGGTGCTCTTCGGTGTATAACCCACAAACCGAATAGCGCAGATTGTCCGACCACACACCAAATTGGAGATCTAAAACGAAATGACACTCTATCAAAATTAGGTGAACTATTAATAGGGTGTATTGTTTAATGATATGATTACATTACTACATTAAAATTCACATGAGCAATTCTTGATATTGAAATGACCACTAAACACTATACTGTTAAAAGTCGCATAACATAAACAGAGCAATCACATGTAGTTGCAGAATGCTTTCCGTTATACACCTCTTCACTGCATGTATTTAATCATATTCCTATGTTAGTCACATAAATAACAAACAGGCTTCAAAATATATTTTATTGACATACAAAAATGTGTATGGCTTAAACCTCATTACAATTAGAAATGTACTTGCACATACAATGTGTTCCTGGGTCTTTGTTTTATGTGAATAAGGTTATTGAACAGAACACACAATTCTACATTTCCTTACATATGCCAGCCATCCAATTCTCCAATTGTGAGAATAAAAACTAAGTTGTACTTAAGTTACACATACATGTCTACATTGTAGTATGCAATCAAAAGAGTGGGATATTATTACGTTTTACCTCAGTTGCCATCTTTGCCATGATTGCAGATTTTCCAGAGCCAGATTCACCATGGACGACAAATGGAGTATTGGTCTGTCCTGTGATGTAGCGCCCAAGTGTGTTCACCAGCTGCTGCTGTCCACAGAAGTCCATTGCCTTGCGCCTACAGAACAACCAGTGTTGGAGAACCTCTTCGAAGATATCAGGCTCCACGTCGAACCTTTTGCTTGCTACAGTTTCGTCTATGAGTCGTTTTAGCGTGTCATGTAACTCTGTACACAGTTTATTGAGGTAAGGTGCATGAAGCTGTGGATGTATAACATCATCGTACCGCCACAACACATCGTATTCTAATGTGTTATTGTCCGATATCAATCCTTTAGCACGTGCTTTTAACTGATCAAGCATTGTTTTCGTCGCCTCATTTATTTCTAATATATCGGTCCGATCATTCAGAAGGATATCAGCAAAAGTATTGGCCTTTGGATCATCTACGTAATTCTTCAGATCAACAATAGACCGCGTGAGTAGTACACATCTGCTGTGTGGGCATCCTGACTCCTCCGTTCCTTGTTGCACGGCCATGTCCTGACCTAAAAGAAAACACAGAACAGAACGTAACAACAATGGTTAACGTATTGTTTTGGCCAATCCAATTACGCAGTATTTGTGTTCACCTCAGTTTGTATAGGACATATACTGTCTGTTTCACAAAGCTGCCCAAATTTTACGGCTATATAGACAATTCAAAAACAATATTATTTTTGTTAATATTAAATTAAAGGAAAATTTAAGAATGAGCCTTCTTTTTATTTCGTGAAATTTGATCAAATATTGATCTTATTGCGAAAACAAAATTTCCCCATGTTAAATCCCCATAGACATCTTCACGGAGATGGGGATTTAACATGGGGAAATTTTTTAGAATTTCAGAAATACTGGACCGATTTTTAAAATTTAACTTTTGTTTTCTTAATTAGATCATTTCCAAGCTATCTAGCTAGGTTTCGGAGTCAATTTCCAAACATTTTCGTTTTTTGACTCATCCCACAACTCCTCTACCTTTTTCCCCTATGTTAAATTCCGATAGAGAAATCAATTTTTCGTAATAAAATCAATATTTGACAAAATTTCACGAAATAAAAAGAAGGCTCATTCTTAAATTTTCCTTTAATTTAATACTATCGAAATAAATATTGTTTTTGAATTGTTTATATGGCCGTAAAATTTGGGCAGCTTTCGTGAAACAGACTATAGTTATTTATTCATCGAAGTTCGTATAATCGATATTCTAGGTTTTGTTTATCTATTAGTATGTTATTAAACGAAACTGAACTCATATTGTTACATCTCAGCTCTTTGTCTTTGTATATATATTTGATGTAAAGGCAGCTATTCTACCTTTTACATAATTATGATGAATTTGACATGTTATTTTCATTCCAAACAATCGTTTAATATAATTATTTGTGTCGAATCCCCCTGTAGGAAACTAGACATAGTCGTCACAATGGCACCCGGTGTCCTTGCATGGGACTGTTAGTGATTGAGTTAGTGTGTGCAGGTTCTGCGTCAAATGGCTCGGCGGGCTTGACATGCGGGTCGCGGCCATTTAGTTATAGTTCGTTGTTCATCAGAAATGTCACTGAAGGCTTGAATTTGTACCTTAGTATTGTCTGACCGGTTACATTTTACGAATAACATTAAAGTTATCAATACACATATAGTAAATGAGCTGTGATATGGCTGTGATAATTTAATAAATTTATTCTTAAATTGAAAATTTCTCCCTCAAAGTGTACTTAGCTAGATAAGTATGCTTAGCAGTTTTGGTGACATCGGCTACTGCTGACAAGTTCAATAGCATCAAGCACTGTGGTGACAACTTAAATTGCACCACGAACACTCACCTGACATGTGATATTTCTGCTTTGTGTCGCCGTCAATGAGGCCCTCGAGGTAGCTCAGCTCTGCTCCTTTTTGTAACATCCGTCTCATCTCCCTCTCGTAGTGTAGCCACTGTTCGTGGGCATTGGCTCTTCTCGTGGCGTCGCTCTGTGGATAATAGTGATTTATTATGGTTATGTGATTGACAATTGGTAGTTCGTGGGAGTTGATTCTTCTGGTGCCGTTGCGCAGTGTGATAATAGTTTGTTTTGTGATTGACAAATTGTAGTTTATGGGCGTTGACTCTTCTCATGGCGTCGCTCTGTGGGATAACAGTGTGTTATGTGATTGACAAATGGTAGTCGACAGTCTGATTAAGGTGGTTCGCAATTTAGTTAGTGAACATTGTATATACGTTGTATAACTGTTTTGAAATCACACCATCTGTCGTCGAACTTCGAGTCATACAACATGTGTCCCGAGACTTCCGTTCTAGTAGTACTAGTTCGTGTTATTTGAAATGCGAATATCATTAGTAGGTGAACATTCAATAAGATTGTTATATGGTGACCATATTTTGTGTGACTTTTGATTAAAGAGTAACGGAACGTTTATTTAATGTCTGCACAGTCAAAACTTTATCAGTTTGCATACCATGGTTGTATTTGTCATGATATTATGACTGAAATTGCATGGCCATTACATTATGTCAACTAAGAAAACCAAACACTTGGACATTGTACGTTTATAGAGAATACCAGGCTAGTGTCTTTTGATATCAAGTTTATCAGGCAAGGCTAGGAAACGCGTAGGAATTCCGAGGTTTGCCGAGGAATTCCTACCGTTTCCGAGCCGAGCCTGATAAACTTGATATCAAAATACACTAGTCTGGTATTCTATTTATCAGGTAACGTTTTATGCTCGAAAATTACAACAGATGACGTCGTTATCTATGGACAGAACGAGGACTTGTTTACGTTGCGTCCTTACGTACACTGACGTCATTCGGTAACGTCACGTGACGTCAACCGACCAATGGAACATCAGTTTTCACTTTGTTGTAACCCGGATGTTGATATCAGGTCAATGCCTGATACAACAATATGTTATCAGCCAGTACGTAATCGGTCAATCAATACAGGGCAGGTTACCTGATACATGTGTATATCATGGTATGTGTGTATACAGCTACATCAAGACGTTTAGTTTCGCATTCATGATACATAATGTGTATATGTATACATACGTGCATTTATATGGTACGTTGTTTTCGAAGTGTATAGTAGTCAATAAATGATTGCAATATCTACAAGTACATCGTCTACGTTAACTTGTGTTGCCTTTGTAAGTGGTGGTGTCCTCATTGTTGTATATTTATATGTATTTGGGTGTATTTTAAAAATTGGTGTATTTATGTGTTTCGTGTAACCACAATAAATGACTGCAGATTTAGGTCAAACTCCAATTTGTCCATGCTCAATTGTTTATTGTTACATGGTTTCCGTTGTTTGCACATATAGCGCGTGCTGTTTGCATATGGCTTTATGCAATGCTCATTCCTGGGCCGCGCGTAATGGACGTGCCTTCATGACGTCACTACGCGGAAGTGCCTTCATGACGTCACTATTTCATGATGTTCATGACGTTCATGACGCGGCCCCGGAATATGAATACCGAAAATTTAATTATCTACGTGAATGGGACGATTTATAAAAGTACTGACAATACTGAATATAATGCTCAAATTACATCAGTTTTTTGTTGGAAATGTAACAATAACGTTTGATCATGTCCAGCCGTGTGCAAACGTTTGCTGTGGCCCTCGGGAACTGTTTGAAACCAAGGCCTGCTGCGGCCGGCCCTTGGGTTCAAACAGTTCCCGAGGGCCACAGCAAACGTTTGCACACGGCTGGACATGATCAAACCTTATACTGGTCACTTCGTATGCATACTACGAAGCCCCGCAGGGAACATGTTTTTTTTTAATTAATTCGTTCTCACGAAATAACAAATCGTTCCCTCAATTTAACAATTCGTTCCCTCGAATTACAATTCGTTCCCACGATAAAACAATTTGTTCCATCGAATTAACAATTTGTTCCCACGAACGAATTGTTAATTTGAGGTAACGAATTGTTAATTCGTGTGAACGAATTGTTAAATTGAGGGAACGAATTGTTAATTAGCATACCACTGTCTGATTTAAAGGTACATGCCCACTCAGTTGGCACAAAATATCAGCTGAGACATCAGCTGAGACATTTTCTGGCAAAATAAACATTCAAACGTGATTACCCCACGTATTGATTGGCTTTAGTATACATTTTATATCAGATGTACATTTCCACACCGATATCAGGCGCGATATCTGTGTTTCCTTAAAATGTTAACGGACATTACTATTTATTTTGTGATTTGCAATGATCATAATTAATAATCTGATGAAAATATTATTTTTTCAGGTGACGCATTTAATTAGTATAAATAGTTAAACAATATCATGCTTCATTTGCATACAAAAATAGCCTGATACCACCGCGAGTCACTAGCAATAAAATAAATATTACTAAATCATTATATCTGTATAGCTGACACTCGTCATTTTTGGAACTGGTGGAATAGTGACACAATTGGTCACTTATTTAATTCATATAAAGAATATGTTATGCCTACTGAGTGGGCATGTACCTTTAACATGTTTAATAGTCAAAAGCTCGTCGGTAGCCAAACGTAGAACAGACTGTAATGATCATGTACGTGTACCTACCGATGCTATATCTGGTAGTTGCGTCTTCACGCTGTCGAGGGTGTATATTGGTGGCAGGGAGTTATCGTCCTTGTGGTACCACTTGTCAAGCAGCGGCGCTGCTCTCGTCTCGCGACCTTTATGACCTTTCAGTGTAACTCTGATGGTTTCAAACTCCCTGGCCGGTATAATGGCTGGAAGTGGTGTTTCACCGTACTTTTGACCAATGAAAGCCTGCAAGACAAAATTATGCTGGCGACAATTATTTTTAAGTTAAATCAGTGGGCAGTTTACACGTCGACAAACTATATTCGTTGATGGTCACCGGGGAGTTTTGAATGTATCATAGACAAGAAAAGATGTGACGCGCACTGTGATTAGACAACCAGACAGTTTGTTTGTTTGTTTGTTTGGGGTTTAACGGCCTATCAACAGCTAAGGCCGGGTCAATGGGTTTATTACTAAATCTCATATATTACATATACAATTACATGTACATGTTCAAGTACATGTACAAATGGGGGGGGGGGGGGGGGAGGGGTCCCAAAATAAGAACTGAATATTTACAATAACAAAACTATATATTCAGCCCTGAAATCAGAATAATCTGATGCCAGGTTCTCGCCACATCAGAATCACTTGGCCCCTCCCAAAAGCAGTAGGATCAGTAATAATCTTACTACTTTTATAATGAGCAATAACCCAAAATTCAACTCCCAGATAACTAAAGAGCCAAAGATAAAAACGTACCTGAGGGCCAAACCAGGCAAATCGTGATTCCTATAAGGAGGAACCCATACCGTTAATTTACGCCGTCTCATTCGCCCGACCACCACCCACAGAAAACCAGACAGACAACAGAGTAATGAGAAAGTGTATACTTATATAACCCTGTCAACACCACATACTTGACCTATATGACCAGCTGATGGGGACCTACGCATATACTGTAAATAGACCGGCTCGAATTTTCAACGTCAACAACGTACAGTGGAACCACTTCTAAACAGGACACACTGGGAGGTCCCCAGGGTGTCCGGTTTGGAGAGGTTCCATTGTAAATTAGACATATATGAATATGTAAATGCAAGCGGGTGTGCTTTACGAACATGAACAGGCATTATCATCAGAGATAGCTGACACTGACACCTATACAATTAAGGATACAGAGACTACATGCGCAGGCGCGGATCCAGGATTTCGGGTTAGGGTGGGGGGCCTAACTATTTTGCAATACTTGACTATATTATCGAACGATAGTCAAGTATTGCAAAGTGCCTTGTAACTTGTAAACAATCTTTACTCGGCGAATTTTAGGGGGGGGGGGGGGGGGCGCCGGGTCCGCCGCCCCCCCCCCCCCCCCCACCCCCCCCCCCCCCCCCCTGGAATTCGCCAATGATGTGTGCCCGGTTTAGAGAGATTACACTGTAAATAGACCGGCTCGAATGTTCCACATCAACAACGTACCACAAAACTGGGCCCCGCGGATAAGTCGTGACATCGCTGCAGTTCTTTGAAGCGGAAATCGGTGGCGGAAGACTCCATGGCGCTGCTCTCGTGAGGGGACAAGCCCCAGGCCAGGTCCACCATCTGTCGAGGGGGGTAATAATGCATAATTTTCTGTAACTGACGTCGATTGTTGACATTTTTTGTTGTCATTTGCGGAAAATATCGTAATGTTCGTAAATATATTTTCATGAGATATCGCACATTGTGTTAGGTACAACATGTGCAAATGTGCATGCAAATGTTTTTTTTTCACAGAAACTATCATATTTTCGGTATATGACGTCCAAAGTTGACGACATTTTCAAAGCAAATGCGGAATTCTATTCCGTCGTTGCTCTGGAATTTCATCATCATTTGGTTTTAGTTACAAACAAGAAATGCGTCTGTCGAACGCGGATGCCACCTGCAGCATATTTGAGAAACTGTGACAAAGTGGTTAACCAAAAAGTGTGACGGACGGACGTTCCAACATTTTGGGTTTATGGGGTATTTCCATTGTTTGAAGAACAAAGAAAAAGCCCCTAAACAACAATAGAGTTTATGAGGTTACGGAATATTACAAAGGAATCTTTTGTTCCTAACCACGCCCCTAAGCTATCAAACCCCCGGACGTTGGCCCACACAGACGGACGGACAGACGGACGGACAGACGGACGGTCCAAACACTATATGCCACCCGTTTCATCGAAACCCGGTGGAATAAAAATATCAATTTTTGTAAATATTTTTATGAATGATCGCATATCTACATAGTTACAAAATCAGATGGTTTGTTTCATATGTTTACTGCATATAATAAATAGCCTGGGGCCCGTTTCACTAAACTTCTTACGACTAAAATGTTCGTAAGCGCAAATTTAGGATCGTGTAGAAATTGCAAGTGATGGATTTACATGTATTGAGCATAGGCTGCATATGCAGCCTATGCTCAATAAATGTAAATCCAATAATTGTTTACAAGAAAACAGTGATGATGTGCGATTTATAGACTATCATAATTGTGCACTTACGAACATTTTAGTCGTACGAAGTTTAGTGAAACGGCCCCCTGATTACGATCTGTATTCAGGGATTTCCCTGACCCCTGTTTTCTGCATCCCTGATGGCCGAGGACCCAATTGGCACTGCAAAACCCTCAAAAACTTGGAGGTGCAAATGAATAATTTTCAAAAGTTTACAGCATTTTTACACTTTTTGGGAGAACCTGTGTGACAGTTCTTTGTAGACAATAATCCTAGGACCCACATTTAAACATTCCTAGGAAAATCCCTGGTATTGCTTGTTAGAAGCATGACTGGTGTTTCATTGATAAAATGGCGAACAGTGCAGATCCTGATCAGACTGTGCGGATGCACAGGCTGATCTGGATCTGCACTGGTCGCAAAATCAGTCACAACCACATATGAGACAGGCCCTGTGATTTCGTACCTTCCGTCATCTACGTAATTTCATGAAATACGTTTACAAAATTTACAATATTTTCCGTAAATGGCGTCAAAATTTGACAAACATTTCAGGGTACAGAATTAGTATGCACTCTGAAACTTGTGTCACCTTTTGACTTTATTTATGTAAAAAATATTGTAAATTTTGTAAACGCATTTAATGAAATTACGCAGATGTCCGAAGGTACAAAATAACATGGCGTGTCTCATATGGGATTGGTCGGAATATATATACGTTAAGTACGTTTTCACTAAAACCAGCACACGCGCGTACATGTATGCTATATTACGCAATGTGTGGCAATGCATTATCAAACTAATTCATGTTCAAATGGGGCTGTGACTGGAGAAATGGGGCTTGTGTGTTTTGCGACCAGTGTAGATCCAGATCAGACTGTGCATCATCCGCACAGTCTGATCAGGATCTTCACTGATCGCCATTTCACCAAAGAAACACCAGCCATGCTTCTAACAAGCAATACCAGGGATTTCCCTAGGAATGTTTAAATGTGGGTCCTAGGATTATTGTCACACAGGTTCTCCCAAAAAGTGTAAAAATGCTGTAAACTTTTGCTTCTAATAAGCAATATAGATTGTTAATAGACTTAAGAGTGCGCTATTTAATCAGGAGCTACACTGGTAACAAATCCCATAAGCCCCATCAAAATTGACTCTGCATGGGGCCACAAGAAGTGTACAACAGCCTTAACAGAGGAAAATAATGGCATGGCCTTACCTGGAATTCGACGCCATATCGCTGTACACAGTAATGTCTCAGCCTCGGATATACTCGCTCCACGAAGGCGTTTCTCTCCGTTAACGAATCTGGAACAAACAAATAAGTCCATCAATTCAAAAATAGAATCTCACCCTTACAATGCAGAATTATTTGTTGTCGGTATGCTGTTTATTAGCTCACATGCGCCGAAGGCTCAAGTGAGCTAGTGTTACCCGTCGTCTGTCCGTTAACACATTTTCGACATCTTCTTCTGAACCGCTGGGCCGATGTTAACCAAACTTCACGGGATGGTATGTAAGTTACTACTTTTCAGATTTGTTAAAATGGACGTTGTCGCGAGTGGAGCGCCGTGGCGTAATGGTTAGTGTGTCGGACTACTGATCCAAGGGTCGTGGGTTCGAGCCTGACTAGCGGCGTGCGTTGTGTCCTTGAGCAAGACACTTTATCGACACTGCTCCAGTTCACCCAGCTGTAAATGGGTACCGATAATTCGTAATTGCTCTGTAAATACGAATTACCGGCTTCTCTCAAAAATCTCTACCTCCGTACTTTCTCCCATTCTTGGGAGACGGCATGCAAGGTCATAGAGCCAGTGCCGCCGTTAAATATAAGCTAAAGAAACGTTGTCGCGTATCCAAGATGGCCGCCGTAGGAAAGTATGTCAACTTCTTTAAATAAAATCTTCTTCTCAAGAACCGCCACATCGATTTCCACGAACGTTGGCAGAAATGATCGATAGTCAATGCATTAAAATGATGATCCCGGGATCAACAAGAGTTGTCAGAAGACAACGAAGCTCGCCTGTTGGCAGCCTTCATTCAAACTTGTCACAGTTGTATAAAAAACATGAATATTATATAACTTGACATTGGGATAAGGGGTGTGCGGTGGACCTTGACATTGAGGTCAGTGGTGGAAGGTGGATCGTGGATTTGATATAGCATGATATAGCATATTAAGATGAATGCATGTATGAAATATCAATGCGCTCCCTGAAATGAGAAGGAAAACAAAATTTAACCCAGCGATAAGTTTATCAACACACTAAGTTGGTGATTTTCTACAGCATGATAGCTATTCACATGAGGAATGCATGTATAAATGTGCTAAGTTTGTGACCTTGGCCTTGACAAAAGAGGTGTGGTGGGGGGGGTGGGGTGGGTCATGGATTTGCTGTAGCACAATAGAGTATTATCAGAAGAATGCATGTATGAAATATGAAGGTGCTCCCTGTAAAGAAACAGAAGTTATAAAAAGACATTTACTCCAACGTTAAGTTTATGATGTTGATCTTGGGGAAAGGGGTGGGGTGGGTCATGGATTTGCTGTAGCACAATAGAGGATCATCGGATGAATGCATATATGAAATATCAAAGCGTTCAAAGTGTAAAGAAACAGACGTTACACAACATTTACCCCAATGTAAAGTTTATGAACATGCTAAGTTTGTGACCTTGATCTTGGGGTAAGGGTTGGGTGGTGTGTTGTGGATTTGCTACAGCATGATAGAGGGTCATCTGAGGAATGTATGTATGAAATATCAAGGCGTTCCATCAAAGGAAACAGTTGTTATCAGACATTTACCCCAACGTTAAGTTTATGAATGTGTCAAGTTTGTGACCTTGACCTTGGGGAAAGGGGTGGGCGGTGGGTCATGGAATTGTTATATCACGATAGAGTATCATCAGATGAATGCGTGTATGAAATATCAAGGCGTTCCATGAAAGGAAACAGATGTTATAAGACATTTACCCCAACGTTAAGTTTATGAAAGTGCTAAGTTTGTGACCGTGACCTTGGGGAAAGGGGTGGGGGTTGGTCATGGATTTGCTATAGCATGATAGAGTATCATCAGATGAATGCATGAAATATCAAGGTGTTCAATGTGTAAAGAAACAGAAGTTACACAACATTTACCCCAACGTTAAGTTTATGAACATGCTATGTTTGTGACCTTGACTTTTGGGTAAGGGTTGGGTGGTGGGTTGTGGATTTGCTACAGCATGATAGAGGGTCATCTGAGGAATGTATGAAATAGCAAGGCGTTCCATGAAAGGAAACAGACATTTACCCCAACGTTAAGTTTATGAATGTGCTAAGATTGTGACCTTGACCTTGGGGAAAGGGGTTGGCGGTGAGTCATTAATTTGCTATAGCACGATAGAGTATCAGCAGATGAATGCATGTATGAAATATGAATGCGTTCCCTGTAAATAAACAGAAGTTACACAACAGTTACCCAAACGTTAAGTTTATGAACATGCTAAGTTGTGACCTTCACCTTGTGGTAACGATTGAGTGGGCGGTGGGTCATGGATTTGCTATAGAACGATAGAGTATCATCAGATGAATGCATGTATGAAATATCAAGGCGTTCAATGAAAGGAAGCAGATGTTATAAGACATTTACCCCAACGTTAAGATTATAAATGTGCTAAGTTTGTGACCTTGACCTTGCGGTAAGGGCTGGGTGGTGGGTCATGGATTTTCTACAGCATGATACAGGGTCATCTGAGGAATGCATGTATGAAATAACAAGGTGTTCCATGAAAGGAATCAGAAGTTATAAGACATTTACCCCAATGTTAAGTTTATGAATGTGCCAAGTTTGTAACCTTGACCTTGAGGTAAGGGATGGCCGCTGGGTCATGGATTTGTTACAGCATGATAAAGGGGCATCTGAGGAATTCATACATGAAATAACAAGGCATTCCATGAAAGGAAACAGAAGTTATAAGACATTTACCCCAATATTAAGTTTATGAATGTGCTAAGTTTGTGACCTTGACCTTGAGGTAAGGGATGGCCACTGGGTCATGGATTTGCTATAGCATGATAGATATCATCAGATGAATGCATGTATGAAATGTCAAGGCGTTCCGTGAAAGGAAACAGATGTTATAAAACATTTACCCCAACGTTAAGTTATGAATGTGCTAAGTTTGTGACCTTGACCTTGAGGTAAGGGCTGTGTGATGGGTCATGGATTTGATACAGTATGATAGAGGGTCATCTGAGGAATGCACGTATGAAATAACAAGGTGTTCCATGAAAGGAAACAGAAGTTATAAGACATTTACCCAACGTTAAGTTTATGAATGTGCCAAGTTTGTGACCTTGGCCTTGGGGTAAGCGCTTGAGGTGGGTCATGGATTTGCTACAACATGATACGGGGTCATCTGAGGAATGCATGTATGAAATAACAAGGTGTTCCATGAAGGGAAACAGAAGTTATAAGACATTTACCCAACGTTAAGTTTATGAATGTGCCAAGTTTGTGACCTTGACCTTGGGGTAAGGGCTGGGTGGTGGGTCATGAATTTGCTACAACGTGATAGAGGGTCATCTGAGGAATGCATGTATGAAATAACAAGGTGTTCCATGAAAGGAAACAGAAGTTATAAGACATTTACCCAACGTTAAGTTTATGAATGTGCCAAGTTTGTGACCTTCACCTTGGGGTAAGGGCTAGGTGGTGGGTCATGGATTTGCTACAGCATGATAGAAGGTTATCTGAGGAATGCATGTATGAAATAACAAGGTGTTTCGTTAAAGGAAACAGAAGTTATAAGACATTTACCCAACGTTAAGTTTATGAATGTGACAAGTTTGTGACCTTGACCTTGGGGTAAGGGCTGGGTGGTGGGTCATGGATTTGCTACAGCATGATAGAGGGTCATCTGAGGAATGCATGTATGAAATAACAAGGTGTTCCATGAAAGGAAACAGAAGTTATAAGACATTTACCCAACGTTAAGTTTATGAATGTGTCAAGTTTGTGACCTTGACCTTGGGGTAAGGGCTGGGTGGTGGGTCATGGATTTGCTACAGCATGATAGAGAGTCATCTGCGGAATGCATGTATGAAATAACAAGGTGTTCCATGAAAGGAAACAGAAGTTATAAGACATTTACTCAACGTTTAGTTTATAAATGTGCCAAGTTTATGACCTTGACCTTGGGGTAAGGGCTGGGTGGTGGGTCATGGATTTGCTACAGCATGATAGAGGGTCATCTGAGGAATGCATGTATGAAATAACAAGGTATTCCATGAAAGGAAGCAGACGTTATAAGACATTTACCCAACGTTAAGTTTATGAATGTGCCAAGTTTGTGACCTTGACCTTGGGGTAAGGGCTGGGTCGTGGGTCATGAATTTGCTACGGCATGATAGAGGGTCATCTGAGGAATGCATGTATGAAATAACAAGGTGTTCCGTGAAAGGAAACAGAAGTTATAAGACATTTACCCAACGTTAAGTTTGTGGACGACGCTGACGCCGACCACGCCGACCACGCCGGGGGTATGACATAAGCTCTTCTGCACTTCGTGCAGGCGAGCTAAAAATGGACGGGGCCCATGGGGTCAAGTAGGGGTCAAATTTCAGATTTGACCAAATATTGTCGTGTTATATATCAAATCGAAGGTATCGAGGAGACGATAACTCGGGAGATTTTTTCTGTCAAAATCGGATGATTATGCAATCTAAGCTGGCCGCCGAAAGGTCGAAAGGTCATCCTTTTAATATATATTTCAAACATCTACTTCTCATGAGCCGCATGACCGATGCTGGTCAAAATTCACAGTTATGTGTGTGTGTGTGTGTGAAGTGAAGCCTTTTCATATTTGTTAAATTATAGTTCGTCGCATAATCCAAGATGGCCGCAACAGAAAATTAGGTCAAATTCTTAAAAAAATGTTCTTCTCACGAACCGCCAGACCGATTCCGACGAAACTTGGCAGGAATGATCGATGTTCCATGCTCTTCTAGATGTGTTAAAATGACGACCCCGGGATCAAAATGGGCTGGGCACGTGGGTCACGTAGGAGTCAAATTTTCAATTTGACCAAATATGGTCATGTTATATATAAAATCGAAGGTATCGAGGAGACGATCACATGGTATGGAACACGTGGTCTATTGTTTACACTGGATTACTAGCCGTGCCCATGAGGTCTCATGTAAATCTTATTTTCCATCAATACCAAGGTGTATGATCACGTGGTACTAACAACAACAACAAGTACCGATTCAAAGTACGTATTATTTTATAGTGTCCTTATTACTTAACGGATTTTGATGTAATATGGCGCATCAAACGCGTCTTGTTAAGCTGTATTTGGTGGTCTTTTTATTTTCGCTCAAACTTCAGTCGTTTTTGCGAATAATCGATTAAGTCTGTCCCTAGACCACCAAATGCAGCTCATGAAGACGCGTTTGCTGCGCCATATTTCATCAAAATCCGTTGCATATTAAGGAAAATATCAAATAATACTTACTTTGGAGTGGGCGACGTTGTTGTTGTTGTAACCACGTGATCATGCACCTTGAATACGTTCTTCCTTTTAATGATGACCATGTTCCAGCCGCTAACAATATGAGTCCGCCAAAAAGAAATTTAGCAGCAATGCTTATGTAGTTATTCTGAACATTCAGAAGATAACTTTTAATCCGGTCCAGTTTAAACAACGTTCCATTCCGTCCGATTCAAATTTTATTTATTTTATAATATGTTCAATACGTACAGGTGAACGTTACATGTCCATTTGTGCCTCTTATTTTTTTATTTTGAATTTTCTCGATGATAAAATGTGTTGACAGCAGACGAGAATGACGACAATTCTTATATGCTGTCAAAACAATTGTGTTACATAATACTTTTAGCATGTAAAACAGCAGACAACACTCTTCGATTCCAGCGTTTTAACGGCTGAACAGGACACACAGAACAAAGGATTGTTGGGTTTCATTGTCATACATGCATATCCCTGACGATGGTGATCTAGAATGCCTCGTTATGTGTGGCTGTCACTGAAGAAATGGTGCTTATAGCATGCATGGGCGGATCCAGGAGTTATGTCTAGAGGGGGCGTGGATTCTGAACTTCAAATGAGACACATATGCTCGTCAACTTTCATAAAATTCAGGTAATTTTTTTCTACATTTGTTTCATCTCATTAAAGGTATATGTTGTTACCACACAGTTGAACCGTCAACGGTTCAACTGAGTGGTAATGTCATAGGACGAATTATTTGTATCAGCATTGTATTGTATTCCAATTCAATACACTCTTCGTGTTTGTTGTTATTTACGTCTGGGAACTATTATTATACATGTGTACGGCTATAAAAAAAGTCCGCAGACGATAACTTGCTACTTGTTTACATACAAACCGATCATAAACAAAACACGGAATAGGTGAGACAGGTAAATATACCCGTGGCAATATTCCTTTTCAATATTGATTTTTGAGATTTGTCATGAAGTGTTATGTAGTCGAGGGGTTACAGTGAAGATATCAATGCCGTAGGTAGTGAGTTCGAATCTTAGTTTTTCATACATGTATACACATATATTTGTATTTGTTTATATTTTATTATATATTTCTTTTTTATGTGTGTTGCTCTTACAAATTACATTAACTAAGCATGATATAGATTACATGTAGAACGTTAGTCTCACTTAGAAAACTAATAACTAAATGCACATATGTATGTACATGAAGAATCTTGGAGTATGGTCTCGCAGATCATGTCATATTGAGGTCAAACAGCAATAGTGATAACCCTCGCCGTTTCACTTATTCCCTTCTCCAGCAACCAGTCATAAAAAAACAGAATGATATCGACAAAAGTAATGCGTTTTGTGAGGTTCGAACTCTCGAGCAGATAAAATGAACAAACGTTCTGCTAACGTATGGATATTCTCCCGCTTCGATACCACTGAGCCACACTATAAATGACAGACGATAGTAAGTTGCTGGAGGTCAATCGATGAGTCCAAATATAGGTATTCCAGGTGTATTATCATGTCATAGCCTCGTTTTCGTGTGGAATAACTACATAGTAAAGTGCAACGTGCATGCATGTCAATATAATAGTGTATCTCGGTGCCCAAAATAGACATGTAGTGTGGCTCAGTGGTATCGAAGCTGGAGAATGTCCATACGTTTGCAGAACGTTTGTTCATTTTATCTGGTCGAGAGTTCGAACCTCATAAAATGCATTACTTTTTGTCGATATAATTCTGTTCTTTTTATGATTGCTTGTTGGAGAAGGGAATAAGTGAAACGGCGAGGGTTATCTATATTGCTGTATGAGGTTATCTATATTGCTGTATGACCTCAATGTGACATGATCGGCGAGAACATACTCCATATTCTTCATTTACACACATATGCAATGTGCATTTAGTTATTAGTTTTCTTCAAAGTGAGACTAACGTTCTTCAGTTAATATATCTCATCTCATGCGTAGTTAATGTAATTTGTATGAGCAACACACATAAAAAAGAAATATAAATATAAATAAAATATAAACAAGTCAAAATATATGTATGAAAAACTAAGATTCGAACTCACTACCTACGGCATTATATCCGTCACTCTAACCCCTCGACTACATAAGACTTGATAACAAATCTCAAAATCAATATTGAAATGGAATACTGGCACGGGTATATTTACCTGTCTCACCTATTCTGTGTTTTGTTTATGACCGGTTTGTTTGTAAACAAGTAGCAAGTTATCGTCTGCAGACTATACATGTCTATTTTGCGCACCAAGATACACTATTATATTGACATGCATGCACGTGCACTTTATCATGTAGTTATTATACACGAAAACGAGGCTATGATATGATAATACACCTGGTCTACCTATATTTGGACTCATCGATTGACCTCCAGCAACTTATTATCGTCTGTCATTTATAAACGCTATTGTTTCTTTACGCGTCATTGCTTTTCAATGATCCGCTTGCGTGCGCCCTGCGCGATGACCTATGCAGTAGCCAGTACGCATTGTATGTGTAAAGTTATAGACTTTGCACGTCTGATATTATTCCTACTTTATCCAAGTAAATATATTTATATATATTTCCAGGTATGTGCCATCTTCTGTATTATATATTCCTATATAATTGTACATTGTTTCAATATTGGGTGTTATGTAGTTATTTATAAATGAAGCTGCAACATAATTCTCGACTAGCACTTGGGTACTTTACACGTGCGCCGCCATGTTTACACAGCATGTCGGAGTTGTGTTATTGTTAATGTAATGTTTTAATCATGTCCCGTATTGTAATCATGTCTTGTAAATTATGACCTATGCAGTAGCCAGTACGCATTGTATGTGTAAAGTTATAGACTTTGCACGTCTGATATTATTCCTACTTTATCCAAGTAAATATATTTATATATATTTCCAGGCCTTTGATTTATATTTCGAACCCAGTCGGAGCATAGAGGTGCAAGTAGCGATCTCGTTCGTACCCTACCCCATGGTAGCGAAGCAGCCCGACCGGTGACAGTAACAACATACACTTTGTGTGAGAAACAAGGAAATAAACAGATATTTCCACGTAAAAAATGGGTTAAAATCTAAACTCGACCAATTTTAGACGCCTGACACGCCCCGCCTGGATCCGCACCTGTATAGGATTTGTGATCAGTGTAGCTCCTGTTCGTATAGCACAGTCCTGTAGCTTGTAAACGTCTATAGTCCTTGTTACAATCACGTCTGTGGAATGTCAAACAATGTAGATTATGATTAGACTATGCGGATACCCAGGCTGATCGGGATCCACACTGGTTGAATAACCCATAAGCCCCATTTCTCCAGTCACAGCCACAAGTTACATGTAGACACAATTGAGCCAACGACGGAGACATTGATCTGTGTCGTCATAAGTGGCAAGCTAATCCCTATGAAAGCGGAAAACGTACGTTGTCGTATGCTATTGTTTTATATGGTGTATTCATGGTTTGACAAAGATGTCCTCCCAAAGATATTAAATCGTAATTACACATAAAAAATCTATTTCCAAACCAATGTTAATGTTTTCAGATATTTGAATTAAGGTCACAGTTACATGGTTCATTCATTCGGCTCATATTTAAGGGTGGGAATTGGCTCGGACACCTTCCATACCCGGTCCGTTACATGGTCAGCTAGTCGTTATACTTATACATTTGCGTAATTTATCTTGAGTAGCCATTGTGTCAGTTGATGATTTTGTATTGTATTTACCTCATGTTGTCATAACTATGTGACCTGAGTGAATAAACGAATAATAATAACACATTATTTTGATATAAAGAAAACAGGAAAATAAAACATAAACAGCAAACGACAAACTTTAGTTCAGCAGTGTAAGGGTTCATAAGCCGTTTAAACAAAAATACTACGATTTCGATTCATTATTGCCAGTTTTCGCAAATCAATTGCCAAACAAGTATTTAACATGATTATGGCATGTAACATATTTAAAATGGTAAAACATTAGAGAAAGCTAGGTATTCCGCGGTTTCAATCTGCTTACTGGGTCGCTCCTTAGCGAAGTAACATCGTATTTAACGGTTTGCGTCGTATTTATTTGACTACTGTCTGTTTCACGAAAGCTGCCCAAATTTTACGGCCATATAAACAATTCAAAAACAATATTTGTTTCGATAATATTAAATTAAAGGAACATTTAAGAATGAGCCTTCTTTTTATTTCGTGAAATTTGGTCAAATATTGATTTTATTACGAAAAATTGATTTATCTATGGGAATTTAACATGGGGGGAAAAGAGGTAAAGCAGTGTGGGAGGAGTCAAAAAACGAAATTGACTCCGAAACCTAGCTATATAGCTTGGATATGATCTAACTAAGAAAACAAAAGTTCAATTTTGAAAATCGGTCCAGGATTATTAAAATTCTAACAAATTTCCCCATGTTAAATCCCCATAGACATCTTCACTCTGTCTGTGAAGATGTCTATGGGGATTTAACATGGGGAAATTATTTTTTCGCAATAAAATCATTATTGACCAAATTTCACGAAATAAAAAGAACGCTCATTCTTAAATTTTCCTTTAATTTAATATTATGGAAAAAAATATTGTTTTTGGATTGTTTATATGGCCGTAAAATTTGGGCAGCTTTCGTGAAACAGACAGTAGTAAAACATGTACAGTGAAACCTCTCAAAACCGGACACGCTGGGAGGTTTCCGAGGTTTCCGGTTTAGAGAGGCTCCACTGTGTCTACTTCTAGACACGTGTGGGGGCTTTGCGATCATGAACATACATTATCATCGGAGATAAATGGAAACGAAATATATCAAATTAAGCACAACTAACGAGTCTCTGTGTTCGGATTAGAGAGGTTCGTTAAACCACACCTTTCATGTTTCAACGACAGAAAGAATAGTCCCTGCTTTTGGTTTAATTGTCGATTTTTTGTCAATGCACCATCGTTGATTTCGACCCGATAGCGTGTCTACATGTAGTATATTGTATTGTTGGAGGGGTCATAAATTGTCCTTTTCACGTGTTATGGTCATATCTATACCTGTATTATGTGCTGACAAAGACGGCTATATGTGGCCGTGACTGGAGAAATGGGGCTTGTTGGTTTTCGCACAGTCTGATCATGATCTATACTGTTCGCCATTCCATCAATGAAGGAACCCGTCATGCTTCTAACAAGCAATATATATCGTTATCAGGCTACAGGAGTGTGCTCTGTGATCAGGAGCTACACTGGTCACATATCCCATAAGCCCCATTTCTCCAGACACAGACATATATAATCCGCTACTGACAGAATACATGTAACTGTTCATTGTACATACACTTCTTAAATACATTACATGTATAATCACGCATGTGGAATGTAGAGTTGTAGGTGTACTTAGTACATTTACAAGGTGTATGATCACGTGGTACTAACAACAACAACAAGTACTGAAACTTCCAGAGTCCATCCGATTCAAAGTACGTATTCTTTTATATTGTCCTTATTACGTAACGGATTTTGATGAAATATGGCGCATCAGACGCGTCTTGTTCAGCTGCGTTTTGTAGTCTCTGTACTTTTTCCCAAACTTATGTCGTTTTTGCGAAGAATCGATTTCCGTGTCTACCAACACGGAAATCGATTCTTCGCAAAAACGACATAAGTCTGTGCCGAACTCCCTGGACGACCAAATGCAGCTCATGAAGACGCGTTTGCCGCGCCATATTTCATCACAATCCGTTTCATATTAAGGAAAATATCAAATAATACTTTGGAGTGGGTAAGATCTCAACACTTTCAGCCACTGTTGTTGTTGTTATAACCACGTGATCATGCACCTTGATTTATTATCACGGTCGTAGACACCACCACGGCAGCCACGGAGCGCTGTGGCACTAACTATTTTGGAACGTTTTTTTTAAAGACCGACGTCTATGGACGATGAGAAATGTATGGAAGCGTCCTGGTGTCAATGCTAAAATATATGTATCTCCTAATTAGGAGATACTAACTCCTAATTAGGAGACATTAAGTTCTAATTAGGAGATATTAACTACTAATCAGGAAATAGTATATCTTAATTAGGACGTATTATCATAATTAGAACTTAGTATATCCTAATTAGGAGTTAGTATCTCATAATTAGGACTTACTATCTCCTATTAGGAGATAAACCATTTTTTAGCGTTGACACAGATAGTAAATCCTCATTAGGATACAGTAAGTCCTAATTATGATATATTAAGTCCTAATTAGGAGATAGTAAGTCCTAATTAGGAGATAATACTTCCTAATTAGGAGCTAATATGAAATAGTACGTCCTAATTAGGAGACAATAAGTCCTAATTAGAAGATACTAACTCCTAATTAGGAGATACTCTCTCCGTATTAGGAGTTAGTATCTCCTAATTTGGAGATACAAATAGTTTCCATATAAATGCCATGTTGAGTATCCAAATTATGTGGGAGGACCTCACTCATTTTATCTTTACATACCGGGAATGTTAATTCACTGCTCTGACGTTCATGTATGTTGTAGGATGCAGAAAACATCAGTTTGAGGGCCTAAGCTGAGGGTCAGCAGGGACCTCACTCTGCGAATTTTACCATTAATTGTCGAGAAATTAATTGCTCCGACGTTACCTCTAGCTAGAACGCAGGAAACACCATTTTTTGTTTATCATAGTTGATTTTTTTTTCTGGCGGAGAGACCTCATGCCAACAGCCGCGAATTTTACTTTTAAATGTAAAATTAATTGCTCCCCGCTCAATAGTACACAGTACCATTATTTTATTCGCCGCTATTTCAAAGCTCCAGATAAGCTGCGTATTTGCGTGAAAACCCAATTAAAATTGCCAAACACCAAATTGAAATCAGAAGTAGCGAGTATCAAAAAGCAATACAAATGTGGTGGTACCTTTACCATGCTGCAGAAAACAATAAACAGACCACAAATATAGCATATTTTTCTTATTTTCCATGAAAACACATCTTGGTATTTCATTAGAATTGTCTCCAAGGAGACAATTCTAATGGAATGCCAAGACATGTTTTCATTTCGAAGCAGACTGTTAAATAATTGCTGTCTGTTGATGTGTCAACAGTAGTGTGATTTTAGTTTACCCAATTAAAATGTTGAAATACCCAATTGCTTCGGAAATGATGGAGTGACAATACTCAATTACTAATTCCTTATTAGCAGCCCTGGGCTATTTTATTCATCACTTGATTATACAGACTTTCTGAAAGACAATGTATAGTATATTGTTTTCGTCACGGCTGTCCGACCGTCTGTCCGTCCGTCAGTATGTCCACCATTCACGTTTCTGGTAAAAAATTAAAAACAAAATTAAACCGTTAGCCGGGGACTTGATATTGGTATGTGTCTTCCCTTATGTGTCTGTCTCCCTTCTGTTCTGTTTCTGTTCTGAATTTCGATTTTTCCTTTGACCCTCGAGTGGAATTAAAAGGGGTATATACGGATTTCTTTTAAAAAATACTATAAAAAACAAAAAGCTTGTTTTCATCATGGCCCTGTGTAAGGTGGTTTAATTGAAAATATATGACGATACTAGAACTCATGTAGCCTATTTCACCAACATTGCAAAGTATACTTTTCTAGCAAAGTATACTTTGAGGGAGTAATCATTTATTTTTCCCGAAATACATTATGTCATATAGAACTAACGACTGAATATATTTGATGATTAAAAGTAGGCAGATTTATTATACTGAATTTATTACATTATCACAGCCAAAATGGCTGTGATAATGTAATAAATTCAGTATAATGAAAATTAATAAATTTATCCTAAAATTGAAAAATTCTCCCTCAAAGTATACTTTGCTAGATAAGTATACTAATTTTTACCGATATCGGTACATACGTATCAGTTGTTTTAACGCAACAAGATTGGAAATCCGATATTTATGTACCTATATGGGTAAAAATACAAACAGCATTTCGTTAACTTTCGACTTCATTTACGGAAAATATCGTAAATTTTGTAAATGACTTTCATGAGATTATTGCACTTCTACAAAATCACAGGGCGGGTCTCATACGTCGTCGGTTTATTTCACAAGGTACACAGAGCTCAAGATAAGCTGCGTATTTGCTTAACTACCCAATTAAAATTGCCAATAACCCAATTGAAATCAGAAGTAGCAAGTATCAAAAATCAATAAAAATGTTATGGTACCTTTATCATGCTTCAGAAAACGATAAACAGACCACAAATATAGCATATTTTTCTTATTTTCCATGAAAACACATCTTGATATTTCATTAGAATTGTCTCCTAGGAGACAATTCTAATGAAATGCCAAGCTATGTTTGCATTTAGAAGCAACTATTCAATAATTGCTGTCTGTTGATGTGTAAACAGTAGTGTGATTTTATTTTACCAAATTAAAATGTTGAAATACCCAATTGCTTCAAAAATGATGGAGTGACAATACTAAATTACTAATTCCTTATCTGGAGTCCTGTGTACAGCTTATTTCATTTAGCCCGATTCGGCGTGGCATTAATGATGTTATTAAAACATATTTAACTTGTAAACGGTTTAATTCTATGAACGGATTAATACCATACCAAGTTCAATTTCAGTTTGGGAGCGGATTTGGCAGTGACTTTATTATTCACAAGAGACAGGCCATGTGATTTTGTACTTAAGAAGATATACATGAAAATTATTTAGAGAAACCAGTGCTCCAGATAAGGAATTAGTAATTGAGTATTTCCACTCCATTATTTCTGAAGCAATTGGGTATTTAAAAATTTAAATTGGGTAAAATAAAATTACACTACTGTTTGCTTCGAAATGAAAACATATATTGGCATTTCATTAGAATTGTCTCCTTGGAGACAATTCTAATGAAATACCAAGATGTGTTTTGGATGGAAAATATGAAAAAATATGCTATATTTGTGGTCTGTTTAATGTTTGCTACAGCATGATAAAGATACCACAAAATTTTTATTGCTTTTTGATACTCGCTACTTCTGATTTCAAGTGGGTTTTTGGCAATTTTAATTGGGTATTTACGCAAATACGCAGCTTAATGACACTAAAGTTTACGAAGTTCTCAGAGAATTCCGTATTTGCTATGAAAATTTCATAAATGTTCAACGTCATTCACAGAAAATATCACCGTTTTTGTAAATATGTTTTCATGAAAAAGTACACATCTTATTAGGTACAAATTCACATGGCTTGTCTCATATAGATGGTCCACCACCACGATTATATTTCCTCTATAAACTAAGCAAATACCACATATTTTGCTATTCTCTTCTACTTTAATTTTTCTTATGAATGCTGTGGGACCTATTTTCACACATTCTGCACCCATTCCGCTCTGGATATTCGCTAGTGAAAGTATAGGTTTAATTATTGTTATGAAAAATCAATTAAACCTCATGTGACCACCGACAAATCGCCAGCGGCTGAAATTAAAACCGCCTCACATGACAAACATGTTCCGACTTACAAAATAATCCCAAAACATACGCTTGAACATAATGTAAATGATACACTAACATGTAGATTAGTACATCAATTGACCAGTTTCTGCAAGCATAGAGTGTCTATGGCATAACACATCACTAACGTGTATTGAAACCTCTCTAAACCGGACACCAAGAAACACATGTGATCTTATTTTTTATGAGTTTCTTGGTCATTATCTAGGGTGATAATGTCTGTTCGTGATCGCATAGCACACAACTATGGCACATAATGATCAAATGCCTGATTTACAGTGAAACCTCTCTAAGCCGGACACCCTGGGGACCTCCCAGGGTGTCCGGTTTATAGAGGTTTCACTGTACTACCTTTGACTACACCGCGCATGAATAATTCCAGCACAAACATATTTACACAATTCCCTAACATTTGATTGGCCCGTAGCAAGTCTCTGTCCAAAATTTATATCCCAGTAAACTCCCACGCCGAACTACTTTCTACAGGTGCGCTGTCAGTACTGCCAATGTAAACAAATGGCTGCCGTCTGTCAAAATAAACACATTTTCTTGATGAATGTATTTCAAATGCTGGAATTATAAGGAATGAATGGCCTTTTTGTGGAATTTATCGGGGTATAAATTTGGAAAAATCGTGGGAATACTGGACGAAGGTCTTCCGGCCTTCGTCCAGTATTCCCGCAACAATTCCAAGTTTATACCCCGATACATTCCACAAAAAGGCCATTCATTCCTTATAATATCTGCTGATTTAGGGTCGTTAAACATATAACCATTCAATCCAGTTTATTTAGATAGCACGCCTAAATGATATTTGCTTTAACAATAGTTAATAATTCCAGCACAAAAATATTTACACAATTCCCTAACATTTGATTGGCTCGTAGCAAGTCTCTGTCCAAAATTTATATCCCTGTAAACTCCCACGCCGAACTACTTTCCGTAACCGTGAGGCGCAGTTAAAATAATTCTTAAGAAAACGGAAAATAAACACATTTTGTTGATGAATTTATTTCAAATTCTGGAATTATAAGGAATGAATGAGCTTTTTGTGGAATTTATCGGGGATATAAACTTGGAAAAGTCGCGGGAATACTGGACGAGGCCTTCCGGCCTCGTCCAGTATTCCCGCGACTTTTCCAAGTTTATATCCCCAATAAATTCCACAAAAAGGCCATTCATTCCTATAGTACTAAATCAATGTTTCGATACAGTAGAACAGCTCTAATTATCCCATAATCAGTACCCATCCTGCTCTGGATATACACTAATTAAAATAGAGTTTTAGTTATTTTTAGGAAAGATAAATTCAATTTAAAAAAAAAGAAAAAAAAAAAAAAAGAAACAAACAAACACACACAAGTATGCTTGAAAATGAGATCAAATAAAGATTGAACATGGCTGTGAAGTCGATTGATACATCAATTGTATTGAGCACTTTCCGCAAGAAAACAGTGTTTATGGCCTAAAACATCTGGATTATTAGTTGCGAACGAAGCACGAAGTTGTCTTGCCCAAGGACACGCCGGATCGGTCATTCGCAGCGGGTCGAGGTGGGAATCGAACCCGGCGTCTCCCGATCCTCAGTCCGACGGTCTACCTATTGAGCTAATATGGCTACCTAAGCAGTCAATCTACTCCCGTACCGTCCGTATATAATCTGGCTACGGGCGGTACTGGAGTAGATAGTAAGAGTTACTGTTACCTACTAATGTATTAGTTTTGCGGACTACATTTGACCACACCGCGCAAGAAAACCTTGCTTGATTTAGTGTAGTTAAACCTACACCACCGATGCGCTAATCTTGTCAATATTGTTCATTTCTGTATTAAAACATACTTGAATATTGTGCTTGAAAGCAGACAGCTTGATTGGCTGAGCCTGTTTTAACAGAGATTTTAACCATTCAGTTAAGGATTTAACAGTCCGTTAAGCTAACTTATGTTTTGAACAACCGGGCCCAGGCTAGTGTCTTTTGATATCAAGTTTATCAGGCAAGGCTAGGAAACGCTTGCTAGGAGGCTTGCCGAGGAATTCCTACCGTTTCCGAGCCGAGCCTGATAAACTTGATATCAAAATACACCAGCCTGGTATTCTATTTATCAGGTAACGTTTTATGCACGAAAATGACATTATATGACGTCGTATTCTATGGACAGAACGCGGACTTGTTTACGTTGCGTCATTACACTGACGTCATTCGGTAACGTCACGTGACGTCATCCGATCAATGGAACGTCAGTTTTCACTTCGTTGTAACCCGGATGTTTATATCAGGGCAATGCCTGATACAACGATATGTTATCAGTCAGTACGTATTCGGTCAATACAAGGCAGGTTACCTGATAAACATCGAGACACCAACACTTGAATCGGCAAACCCCAGTCGATAATACAAGATTAAAAGACAATAAACCAACCATACACAAGGGGAATTAATTAATTAAACACTGGATCAACGGTGTGATTAAAGATTTGATCTATTCGAGAACATCAATATCGACCGTAATGCATATGTACACGCGGTACAAGCACAATGCATTTCATGACTATGTCTGTAATACTATACCTGTTATCAATTGTAATATTGTGTAACCATTGGATCTGACAAAACCGGCGTCTCTTTGTTTATTATTTAACAGGATAATTCTACGATTTATGTCAACATACAGACATGAAAATATATATAGTAAAATATACTTAGCAGGCTTCGAAGAAAGCATTGTCATTAAATAGCCACGTATATTTATCAAACGAGTTTATTGATTCATTAAACAATATAATTATGAGGGTATGTCGAGTTTCTTGTGAAACTAGTTTGATAAATCATTTTAAAGCATCAGGAAGTTTATATTATATTTATTGCATATGCAAAACACCATATATTTAAGCTGTATTGATCACCTACTGTCTGTGTCGCGAAACCTGCCCACATGTAATATTGTTTTTGCATTGTTTATATAATGCAAAAACAATCTTTTTTTCGATAGTATTAAATTAAATAAGCCTTCTTTTTATTTCATGAAATTTGGTCAAATATTGATAACATGTCTATGGGGAATTAACACGAGGATTTTTTTTAGAATTTAAGAAATATTGGACCGATTTTAAAAATGTGACTTTTGTATTCTTAGTTGGATCATTTTCAAGCTATCTAGCCGGAGTCAATTTCCAAAAGTTTCTTTTTTTTTGCACCTCCCACAGCTCCTCGAGCTCATTTTCCCCCATTTTAAATTCCCATAGACCAATCAATTGTTCGTAATAAAATCAATATTTTACCAAATTTCACGATAAATTTTAGAATATCGATTTTTTTAAAACGTGTTTGCATTGTTTACATGGCCGTACAATTTGGGCAGGTTTCGTGAAAGAGACAGTAGTGTCTTTTATCCCGTTAACACAGTGCGTATGTGCCGTGAAACACGGTGCCGTGAAACATTTTTGATATCCAGTCAATACTATTTTTGCATTTTACAGCCATTTGTAGGTGTTGACGGGATAAATAGAATAGTAGGTTAGTGCCGTGAATGGGAAAACATATCTGGCGCGGCACGGAAACGGGATGTGCTCGGTAGAGCCTCGCCCATCCCGTTTCCTGAGACTTGCCATATAATTATGTTTTCCCATTCACGGCACTAACCTACTATTCTCTATCGATTTTCCTTATTTCTGAACCAAAGTATATGTTGTGACCACTCATTTGAACCGTCTCGGCGAGACGGTTCAAATGGTGGTCACTACATATACTTCTGATGAGAAATAAAGAAATTCTTGAGCCTTGCCGGATATTTTTTCCCATTCATGGCACTAACCTACTATTCTCTATTTCGTCAGCAGTTTCATTTACAGACTGTGTTACTGCACTGTGACCGTGCATATTATCCTCCTGTTACAGTGGAGGTAGAATTAGTTGTTATTATTAATTCGTTCCAACGAAATAACAATTCGTTCCTCAATTTAACAATTCGAAATAACAATTCGTTCCCACGAATTAACAATTCGTACCCACGAAATAACAATTCGTTCCCACGGGAACGAATTGTTAATTCGTGTGAATTAACGTGTTTTATCGTGGGAACGAATTGTCAATTGTAGGAAACGAATTGTTATATTGAGGAACGAATTGTTAATTCGAGGGAATGAATTGCTATATCGTGGGAACGAATTGTTAATTCGAGGGAACGAATTGCTATATCTTGAGAACGAGTTGTTAAAGTCGAGAGAACGAATTGTTATATTGAGGGAACGAATTGTTATTTCGTGGGAACGAATTGTTAATTCGTGGGAACGAATTGTTAAGTTGAGGGAACGAATTGTCATTTCGTGGGAACGAATTGTTATATCGTGGAAACGAATTGTTAATTCGAGGGAACGAATTGTTATTTCGTGGGAACGAATTGCTAATTCGAGGGAACGAATGTTAAATTGAGGGAACGAATTGGTATTTCGCGGGAACGAATTAATAAAAAAAAATCCATGTCCCCTACGGGGCTCTGTAGTGTTATTGCACTGTGACACTCAGATTATCATACTGTCCAGGCACGGATCCAGGATTTCGGGTTAGGGGGGGGGGCGTAACTATTTTGAAATACTTGACTATAGCATAGCTCGTTCGATACTATAGTCAAGTATTGCAAACTAGTCGAATAGCGCTAGTGGGGGTCCGGGGGCATTCCCCCCCCCCCCCACCGGAAATTTGAAATCTACATCGCATTTCCTGCGTTCTGGCGCATTTTGGAGCAAAGATATTGACACTGTCACAGTATGTTTAGACATGATTTTTTATTGAAAACGTTAACATTTTGAAACAATAAGACAACGACCGAAAAATGCATGGAATACATGGCACTTGGCATGAAACGTGCCTTGTAACTTGTAAAAAATCTGAACTCGGCGTATTTTAGGGGGGGGGGGTGGGTGCCGGGTCCGCCCCCATGAATCCGCCCATGCTGTTACACATACTCTGCATAGACGTACAATAAAACGATTTTACGCGTATCGCGAGTTATTGATATCCGTTTGAATATTGAACAGTATAATATGTATGTTTATCTATCTGTCAACATTCAGCGGGATTATTACACGTCAAACTACCAAATTATGTGATTTATATATCAGCAACACAGCATGACTACTTAACGGGTCGATATGCCTATATCGACGGTGAATAGCCAATTTTAACTTCAACTCAACATGTCAACACTCACACATAGAGCACGTAAATTGTCGTCTGGCAATAATTGTGACAAAACTATGTTTTTATTGAAATATCATTGTTACTATTTTTTTAAACGATGTTTCTCATTTCATAAAATGTGTATGTTGTTACCATTCAGTTGAACACTTTAGGTGGGTAGCGAGGGCACCCAGTAGATTCGCCGGACCAATCTTATGATACTTCCGGCGACACGACTCACATATGAGACACGCCATGTGATTTTGTACCTTCGACCATCTGCGTAATTTCTTTAAATACGTTAACAAAATTTACATTTTTTTTCATAAATAAAGTCAAACATTGACAAAATGTTTTGAGTACATGCTCTGAACATGTTCTGAACATTTTGTAAACTTTTGACGCCTTTTACGGAATATATTGTAAATTTTTTAAACGTATTTCATGAAATTACGCAGATGCCCGAAAATCACTTGGTGGAATGTATAACAAAATATGGGCCGTGATGTGTTCATCGCACATGTGGAAGTCTCGGACACAAAATGATTTTCAGACCAGTCAATATATGAACATGTTTTTGTTCTCAAAATTATGAAAATTGCTTGCAAAAAGTGCAGATCCTGATGAGACGGCTCGTCACGAGCCGGCTCATCTGGATCTACACGTTTTGCCAATACCACTATACAGGTCTGTGGTGTTGAAAGGGTTAAGGGGGGTGCGTACGCACCCGTCGCACCCCCTCTGCATACAGGCCTGATTAATAAATTACAGGAGACAGCCACAGGTGGAAGACTCGGACGCAGGACCGAATACGTGGCTCATTTGGAAAACGTTACCCCACCCACCCATTTCCATACCTTTTCCACGGTAGACAAGAATTTGTGAAAATGTCATAGACAGGCTTAATTTCGGGCTCGCTCAAACACAGCAAGTTTCGATTTACCTCTCTGGCAATAGATAAATGCATTAGGCCCCCAAATATATTCTCTTTAAACATCTGTGTTTAGTATATTGTTAGTAACACGAATTTTAGTTACCAACGTCACAGAGGAATTTCTCTGTCCGGAAGAATCTCACACAACCCGCTTCACTGATTGGTTGAACAAATATAGGACTATTTATGATCCTCCAGTTCGGGTTTTCCCGTGACGTCATTATTGATCATTCTGCGAATGTAACGAAGGAATCCGAAATGAAAAAGTTCACGGAAGGCTATGTCGAAATGTTGGGACGCAAATCAAAATAAAAGGACGTTTTTAGATAATTCAAGGTTAGTGGATGATACTTATTAGTCACAAATTGTAACACTTGAGTTACTGATGCTTGTTGCAGTGATCCATGTCAATATGTTGAAATTGTAATGGGATTTCGGCCCGATTTAATTCGTAATGTATGCTTCCACAGCCCACACAAATGTGTGACATTTATTCGGACAAATAACTATCGCCTTGTCTGTGGTAGCTAATTTGCCCGTAACTAACGAAATGCTAAAAGCAGATGCCAGTGTGTCCGGTTTAAACAGGTTCCACTGTATTTCTTGAATATGAGCGTCCCAAGATATGTTAGCGTGCAGACATTAACATCAGACATAAATGTCAGTGACACCTACTCTAATTAAACAAACACGTTATCGGTATCCGGTTGAGAGAGGTTCTGTTGTATATATATTCATGTTAAAGGTACATGCCCACTCAGTAGGCACTATTTATTCTCTGTATTTATTTTTTCATGTGCAATGATCATACTGTATAATCTGTCGAAAATGTTACTTTTTCAGGTGACGCATTTAATTAGTTTAAATAATTAAAACATATCACGCCTCATTTGCATATGAAAATACCCGATACCACCGCGCGTCAGTATCAGTAAAATAAATATTACTAAATGATTATACAATGTATATGTATACCGGGCACTCGTAATTTTTAGAACTGGTGGACTAGTGACACAATTGTACACTTATTTAATTCCTATAAAGAACAATTTGTGCTTACTGATTGGGCATGTACCCTTAACCCTTACTACGCTGAATTAAAGTTGTCTGCTGGAAATGTTTTATTTTCAATATTTCTCGACAAAAACCTGGTTTTGACAGCACATGAGAATCGTCTCCAGTGGAGACGATTCTCATGTGCTGTCAAAACCATTTTTTTTGTTAACAGCGTAGGAAGGGTTAGCACATCGGTCATCCAATCTGATTCTTGAAATAACATGCACAGACATGTTGTAGACGAGAAACTGCAATACTATTCTATTCTATTCTTGGACTGTTGCAAATAACGTAAGCTACTTTTTCTCAGCTGACGGCAAACATGATACTACAATTAGTAAGAACACACTGCTTTCAAACAACGCCGTATTGTATGATGTCCCTAATCATGCTAATAGCGGCCATCGCCATTTGGCAGTTTCACGGTTTACAAAGTTGAAAAGCGAAAACACGGAACAGTTCGCGATACTTTGCCGAGTTTTGACTTTTTGCAAATTGCGACGTTGCGTCGAAATCACGCAAACGCAAAAAGGCGGAATTTCGATCCGAGATTTCGTATATCGCGTGGTCACCTTTTAAAAAGCCCAGCGCGAAAACACGCACATTCCGTTTCAACTTTGTTAGAGTTTATTTGTTTTTAATTTTAGTTGAATGTTGTTATCACATCTTTGATACATTGTCGAGTTTTGTTTCTGCATTCACACAGCACATGGGCAATGTTTGGACATTATTATAGGAATGAATGGCCTTTTTGTGGAATTTATCGGGGTATAAACTTGGAAAAGTCGCGGGAATACTGGACGAAGGCCGGAAGGCCTCGTCCAGTATTCCCGCGACTTTTCCAAGTTTATATCCCCGATAAATTCCACAAAAAGGCCATTCATTCCTTATAATTCCAGCATTTGAAATAAATTCATCAAGAAAATGTGTTTATTTTCCGTTTTCTTAAGAATTATTTTAACTGCACCTGACGGTTACGGAAAGTAGTTCGGCATGGGAGTTTACTGGGATATAAATTTTGGACAGAGACTTGCTACGGACCAATCAAATGTTAGGGAATTGTGTAAATATTTTTGTGCTGGAATTATGATGTGATAACACAGTTAGATCACGGTTCGTCCGCATGTACGATTTAGCGAGTGGATTATCGATCGTACATGCGGACGAACCGTGATCTAACTGTGGCATAATGCCTGGCATATGACATTTGGAGCCTAGAATACGCAACAAATCATGCACTTGAGTAAAGAGTAAGCACACGTATGTAACCATGGTAACAACACAGGCGCAATACGTTACGTCTACCATACACATATTCCATCGCACTGCGAGAATGATCATGTGTGCAATGGCACGAGATGACACATTTCACTATTTGAGACACGCCACGTGATTTTGTACCTTTGGATTATTATTCGTTTATTCACTCAGGTCACATAGTTATGCCAACATGAGGTGGACATCTGCGTAATTTCATGAAATACGTTTACAAAATTTACAATATTTTCCGTAAATGGTTTCTAAAGTTTACAAACCTTTCAGAGTACGCATGCCAACTTTTGACTTTATTTATGAAAACTATTGTAAATTTTGTATGTAAACGTATTTAATGAAAGTACGCAGATGTCCGAAGGTAGAAAATCACATGGCGTGTCTGAAATAGGCTGGAATATTTTTACAGTGCAACCTCTCTACAACAGCCACCCACGGGGTAACTCAAAACTGGCTGTTGTGGAGAGGTGGCTGTTGTAGGGAGGTTACAGACAGTATTGCGATTTTTCTGATTAGGATATAAAATATCGGCTGTTACAGAGAGGGGATTGTTCTAGAGAGGTGGTCGTTCGTTGAGGGTTGACTATAACTGTAATTCATACCTGGGCCCGTTGAGCTGAGAAACACCCGAACGATTCTTTGTGGGATATCGGGAATGTCGTCTGGTCGCACATTTCCCGCCAAAACCTTGTCGACAATTGGCTCCCAGCTTCCGGGCTCCATCCCGTCGCAATGGCTGCCTGACGCTTTCGCCGGACTACCGGAAGTATTCATTAACTACTGGTATCCATGATCACACTAGCGCAGTTCCGTGTTTATCTCGCGTGTCCAATTAGGTATTAATTGATTTCCAGATCGTGGGTTAGAAGCACCTTTGCTTTAACATTTAGTGTCACTTATCACCGTTTATATATCCCACCATTGTTTTAAACTTGAAACAGTAACCTTTCCCGACACCGAATACCGAGTGCTGAAATTAAAACCCGGTTGTGTTTCCACAAGACCTAGCGTGTGTAGTTGCTAGGGCCTTCAGAATTAAGTTTTGTTTACCCAATCTATATTTAGGAATTTACCTATAATGCATCAACGGTAGCTTGTTTGCCTTATCGTATTATATATGGTTCGGGTTATATTCAACGGAATCCGATATTTATATGTTCGCATATAGGGTATTAACCCTTACACCGCTATCTTAATTTTTTTGTCGTCTGCTGTTTATTTTCTATTTTCCATTTGTATCATCAAAACCATGCTTTGGCAGCACTTTAGGATAATTTACAACATGCTTTGCCAGCACTGTCAAACCATGTTTTTATTGAGAAATAAGGCAATATGTAAAAGCAACAGCAGACGACAATTGTTGTGCGTAGTGGTCTAAAGATTTAACCCTTTGAACCCGAAATCCCGCTATATCGGTTTATGCAAAAAGTGCAGATCCAGATGAGCCGGCTCGTAACGAGCCGTCACATCAGGATCTGCACTTTTTGAAAGTATTATTTTTGAGAACAAAAACACCCCCTTGTCATAAATGGACGAATCTGAAAATAATTTTGTGACCATTGGATTGGTTGGAACATTAGCATATCACAGTCCATTCCAGTTCCTTAGGGTTGAAAGGGTTAAGCCAGATTTACAACGTACCGTATGTGCAGTTACATGCGCACGCACCATCGCCTGTGGTAATCTTGTCAACATTTGTAAATACGGAGCCCCGCAGGGACAAGGATTTTTTATACTAATTCGTTCCCACGAAATAACAATTAGTTGCCTCAATTTAACAATTCGTTCCCTCGAATTAACAATTCGTTCCCACGATATAACAATTTGTTCCCTCGAATTAACAATTCGTTCCCATGAAAAGACAATTCGTTCCCTCAATCTAACAATTCGTTCCCTCGAATTAACAATTCGTTCCCTCGAATTAACAATTCGTTCCCACGATACAACAATTCGTCCCATTGTTAAATTGAGGGAACGAATTGTTATTTCGTGGGACCGAATTGTTATTTCGTGGGAACGAATTAATAAAAAAAAAGTTGGTGCTCCGTATGAAATGTGTTTATTGCAAACTACTTTAATATTGTGTTTCGAAGTATGCAGCTTGATTCGCTGAGTCTGAGCTGTGTCACAGCTCAGACTCGGTCGGTCAATCAAACTGTTTGATTGCGAATTGATATTGCCAATATATGTTCAGACATATTGGCAAGATTAGCGCAGGCGGTTATGTAATAGGAATGAATGGCCTTTTTGTGGAATTTATCGGGGATATAAACTTGGAAAAGTCGCGGGAATACTGGACGAGGCCTTAAAAAATTACTATTTTCGAAAAAAAATCAAAATCTTTTTTTGTTTTAATTTATTTCCGAAAATTGTAATTTTTTATCGCTTCGTTCATTCCTTATAATTCCAGCATTTGAAATAAATTCATCAAGTGTTTATTTTCCGTTTTCTTAAGAATTATTTTAACTGCGCCTCACGGTTACGGAAATTAGTTCGGCGTGGGAGTTTAATGGGATATACATTTTGGACAGAGACTTGCTACGGGCCAATCAAATGTTAGGGAATTGTGTAAATATGTTTGTGCTGGAATTATTTACTTTTTAATTTTAGATTTACGCATATGAGACACGCCATGTGATTTTGCGCCTAACAACATGTGCGAGTATTTATGAAATGCATTTAGAGAAAATATGATATTTTCCGTTAATGACGTCAAAAGGTGACGAAACTTTCATAGCAAATGCGGAATTGTATTGTATATTTGTCATCTTTCGACGTCATTTACGGCAAATATAGTAAATTTTGTAAATATTTTTCATGCGATAACGCACATGTTCTTAGGTACAAAATCGCATGGCGTGTCTCGTATCATGCTGGCAATGTATATGTATGAACGTGATGATGCGATATAGAGAGTGTCTTTTGATATCAAGTATATCAGCCAAGGCTAGGAAACGCGTAGGAATTTCGAGGTTTCCGAGCCGAGCCTGATGAACTTGATATCAAAAGACATTTGCATAACATTTATCAGGTCACGTTTTAAGCTACATAATGAACAGCTATGGTGTAGTTTTTGTTGAAAATCACGCGGAATTGTTTCCGTGACGTCATTCCACTGATGCCATTCTGTAAATTCACGCGACGCCGTTCGACCAATGAAACTTCAGTTTTCAATTCGTTGTAACCCGGATATTCGTATCAGGTCAATATTATTTTATCAGTCAGTACGTATTCGGCCAATACAAAACTCTTTATCTGATAAATGATAGTTAAGCCTAAATAATTCCAGCACAAAAATATTTACACAATTCCCTAACATTTGATTGGCCCGTAGCGAGTCTCCATCCAAAATGTATACCCCAGTAAACTCCCACGCCGAACTACTTTCCATAACCGTGAGGCGCAGTTAGAATAATTCTTAAGAAAACGGAAAATAAACACATTTTCTTGATGAATTTATTTCAAATGCTGGAATTATAAGGAATGAATGGCCTGTTTGTGAAATTTATCGGGGATATAAAGTTGGAAAAGTCGCGGGAATACTGGACGAGGCCTTCCGGCCTTCGTCCAGTATTCCCGCGACTTTTCCAAGTTTATACCCCGATAAATTCCAGAAAAAGGCCTTTCATTCCTATAATACAACATGCTTGTCCGAATGTACCATCGAAAATTATCTCGCCCATGTAGATACAGTGGAATCTCTCTAAACCGGACACCCTGGGGACCTCCCAAGGTCCCCAGGGTGTCCGGTTTAGAGAGGCTCCATTGTAATTAATCACTCCATGAACAGATTTTGTGATTTTCAATCATGAAAATACACGACCATGAAAGAAATGACAGTGAAACCCATGTAAATTAATCACAATGGGGTCACCAGTGTGTCTGGTTTAGATGGGGTTCTACTGTAGTTACGTTGTTTACGTCACATCAATGTTGTACTATGTGGTTCGTTAGGCTAACACACCAGGGGCCGCTTCACTAAACTTCGTACGACAAAGATGTTCGTTAGTGCAAAATTATGATAGTCTGTAGAGTTCACATTATCAACGTTTTCTTGTAAACAAAATTTGGATTTGTATTGAGCATAGGCTGCATAAGTAGTATAGAGGGAGTCAAAATGATACCACCTAACGGTGGCATCATTTCTCCACCCTCTATACTACTCCACCACCCCCCGAAAAATCAAAAATTGGTTAACGAGGAAATTGTCTCCCACCAACCACAAACATCCAAATGTGTGTCATAAATACATCATGTTGTTTTCACGTCAATTGAACAGATAAAACGATAGTCTTAAAAAGGATTTATTTTTGTCTCGTTGTCATAAATACATCATGTTTTTTCGACAGTAAATTTATGAATTTCTTCTAATAAGTTTCGATTTAAATGCGTCCTCACGCAATAGTTTTATTATTCCAAACTCCATATTTTCCTCCTCCGATATAGATAATTGATTCCGTAGATCAGCAACTAATTCTACCAGCTCTAGTCTACCACGTTCACCTGTAGCCACCTGACAGCGTAGTTGCTTATGTCTACAAAGAGTTTGGGCACTAACGAATTTTACAAGGGCATCTGGGGCATTGAATTGCGGGGGGACACAAGAATTTTTCTACGTCCTCGCTAGATGCCTTCGTAGATATTCTTTACGCGTAAACGTCTTACAACAAGTCTCACACTCCATTATATATGTATATGTTTATGTTTATATTCAATTAGAAGTGAAAAAAACATAATGTTTTCAAGACCAATTGAACAGATAAATTTCATAGGTTATACAAAAGTATATTACGAAAATATGATAACGTCAGAAACTAGAGCAGAAATAGAAAGTTTGAGAAGAGAAGCCGAATCTCTAGGGATTACTTATAGTAAACGGTTGAGAGTTAGGGGGTTGACAAAGCTGATAAATGTCACAAAGAATGAGGCGTTTACAGAAAATATGATAACGTCAGAAACTAGCTCAGAAATAGAAAGTTTGAGAAGAGAAGCCGAATCTCTAGGGGATTACTTATAGTAAACGGTTGAGAGTTAGGGGGTTGACAAAGCTGATAAATGTCACAAAGAATGAGGCGTTTACAGAAAATATGATAACGTCAAGAAAACTAGATCAGAAATAGAAAGTTTGAGAAGAGAAGCGAATCTCTAGGGATTACTTATAGTAAAACGGTTGAGAGTTAGGGGGTTGACAAAGCTGATAAATACCACAAAGAATGAGGCGTTTATGAAGCGGTTTTACCCGCGCCTATAAAAGAGGGGCATTTAAAGACCTTCTCACTAGCGGAGGAAGTTGGTAACAGAATTCAAAAAGAAAGTATTGCGGAGCTAAGGGCTAGTGTAATTAATTCTAAAGAATTACCTTCAAGCACCAATAAATTTGAGACGCCCAATACAAAATAATAAGAAAAAATCTATAGTTCGCGCGATTAGTGGAAAAAGGTGAAGAAATATTGGGGCTCACGATGAAACATTGGAAAAGGTAGAAAATGGAAGACGGGTAGTTACATTATCCTTTCGTAAAAACATTAACATTAACGAGTCTGAACGCATGTCTGATAAACTCGCTCCGTATCTAACAACCAATTTTTATTTGAGATATTCATATTCTACAAGCTAGAACATATGGAGGAAATTAAAAAATGGAAAACCTAAAACTATAATATTTCACAAAAATCTCGGTGGTAGCGAACCACTATCATCAATGAAAACCGTTTAAAAAATGGTGTCTGAGATAAGGAGCAAACACGAATAATGTCCGATAAAATAGACAGACCAAATACAAAGTGGAAGTTTGTAAGATGGGTAGAGGTGTTTGTAAAGCTAATACAGGGAGTAGGGGAATAGATTTTGGGACTACAATCCAAAGAAGCAGCAGGAGGAGAACTTCCAGAATGGTTGAGGAATAGAAAAGGTATGTATTCTTTAGATAAGTATAATGACGACCTTTGTCTGTTCAGGTGTCTAGCTATGCACCTTGATAAAAAGATCAGACCTGACAGATGTACAGAGGTAGGCAAAGAACTTAGTAAGCAATATTTCGGTAGTAATGTGGCTTTCACCAATTTCTTTTTCAGATCTGAAAAAGGTTGAAGAGTTTTTTAAAATCGGTATAGAAGTATATCAACCCACCGAATGTAATGTATGGTGGTTGAAAAAGGTACCAGCGCACTATAAGGTAATAGGTAAATAAACCAATGACAATAGGACTGTTTAATAATCACGCATTTCTGATAAAAAAACCTTAAAAACCTATCTAAAAATTTACGCCTGCGATAATTTGCAAGCAGAAATTCACGAAAGCGAGTAATATGAAGAGACACGGACCCAACATGTATGAGAGGTGAGACAAAAGTAATAGTGATGGTAAATTTATTTAGAGCGCCCGCGTTCGTCGTTCGAGAAAGCGTTTTACCCAAAAGGTTCTAACAGTTATGGGGCGATCGATTGGATGTATTCTGTGGAAAAGCGGGAGGGAATTCACATTCACACACGAACAGTGCGGACACGGAGGTGAAAGATGGATTTTTAGGAGCTCCGGTAGATGGATACTGTCCAGAAACCAATACCGTATATCAATATCACGGCTGTTACTGGCACGGGTGTGAGATTCATGCAAAGCATAGAAAAGAAGAACGCGCATCCACTATGAGAAGAGATAAAGTTATTAGAAAAAGCAAAGAATTCAACCTAGTAGTTATGTGGGAATGCGAATTCCAAAGAACGGGTAAAGATATAAAGATCGGTTGTGACACTACTCTTTATCCATATCAGAGTATAAACGATTTTGAGGCATATCTCCAGCCAGAAGTTGAAACTACCGGTAATAGTTTAGAGTACGAAGCTGAGCACGTTCCGGCAAGCGTTTAGTATAGGAGATAATTTCTCAGGAACAGTAAACTCATAATTTGTGATAAAGATCCCGCAAAACTTATAGAAAAATTCGTGAAAGATTTGAAAGTCAGGGGAAAAGCATAAGAGAAGAAGTGTGGTCAAGATATAGGTTTAATACAGAACATTTTACGTATAAAAAAAAACCAAATCGCCAAAATCGAACAGTGGATAGAGCAAGTACCGGTTATAGGTTTTAACAGCAGTAAGTACGATATAAACTTAATAAAAGAAAATACCTAGTAGGCGAACTGACATCAACAACAAAGAAAGTAATGGTCGAAAACGTGCAAACGCAACAATATTTCTATTTTACTCCAGAATTTAGATTTCTTGATGTAATACTTTATCTAGGACCTGGTGTAAGTTATGATAGTTGGATAAAAGCCTACGACTGCAAAGGACAGAAATCTTTCTTTCCTTATGAGTGGTTCGATTCTCCAGACAAACTGGATTACCCAGGACTACCCGATATAGAGAATTGGTATTCCAAACTATCTGGGAAAATGTTAATAGATGAAACAGAATTAAGTAAATGTCGTAGAATTTTCGAAGAAAATAATATGAAAACTTTCAGAGATTGGTTGAAATATTATAACGATTTAGATGTAGCACCGTTCCTAGAAGCGGTGGAAAAAATAAAAAAAGTGTGAATTTTATAAACACAGAGGTGTGGATATTTTCAAAGATGCGGTAACACTACCTGGAGTAGCTATAACAATATTTATTGAGAGGAACCATTAAAGAACAAAATCTTCAAAGACGATTATACCGGAGGATGCTCTATATGCACCAAAAGAAGAAACATACGAAATGATGAAGGACGCTCTAGTTGGTGGTCCATCAATAGTATTTACACGCTATGCAGAAGCCGGTGTTTCCAATATTAGATCAAATGAAAGTAACAAACCTTGCAAGGCTGTTTTGTACGATGCAAACGCGTTATATTATCTACGTAAATAAAGAGATGCCGTGTGGGAGAGAAACTATACACCATATAGATACCCCACATAACCCTAAATTTATTAAAAAGTTTTGTAAAAGAGTTTTATCTGGAGACTGGTTTGGGTTTGCGGAGGTGGATATAGAAGTTCCACACAACTTAAAACATAAGTTTTCTGAAATGTCCCCAATATTTATAAACAGAGAAGTAGAGGTTGATGAAGTTCCACACACATGTTAAAATATTTGGAAGATACTGGAAGAACTAGAGGAAATGGAAGAAAATTGGTGGGATCTATGACCGCCACTAAAGTATTGCTGTACGCGCCACTGTTGAAATGGTATTTAAAACACGGCCTAGAAATAACGGGAGTTCATCGTGTTATAGATTATATTAGTGGTAAACCCTTCGAATGGTTCGCAAAAGAAGTTACAGCCGCAAGACGAACAGGCGATGTAGAACCAAATAAGAAACCAGTAGCGGATATAATGAAATTATTAGGCAATTCGTGTTGTGGAAAAATGATAGAGGCAACGGAGAGACATTTAAATACGACATATCACAAGACGAAAAACTGTGTTGACAAAGCGTTAAGATCTGCATTCTTTGATGATTTGGAAGAGATAGGATATGCGTACGAAATATCTTCAAGAAAACCCAGGTGTGCGCTAAAGAGACCATTCCATTGTGGAATAGCGGTTTATCAACTAGCTAAATTGAGAATGTTGGAATTTTACTACGAATTTCTAGATAAATACATAAAAAGAGAAGACTTTAGAATTAATACAGATGGATACAGATAGTATGTATATAGGAGTTAGTGGAAAAACGATAGAGGAATTGATTAGACCTAACTTACTAGACGAGTTTGAAAAAGAAAAAAATAAATGGTTGGCTTGGGATAAATGGAGCGAAAGAGAGCCCGGACTTTTCAAAATGGAATTTAGCGGGGATAGGGCGATAGCGTTATCTAGTAAGTGTTATTTTGTAGAAAAACAAAAAATTAATTTCACTAAAGATAATTTGGAACAAATAAAATTATAAAAACTCTGCGAAAGGAATGTCCAGAGAACTAACAATTTAAATTGGGATAGATATAAACGAGTACTAAGTGAAACTACAGAAGATGGAAAACACATTATAGATGTAGCACAAAATAGAGGATTTAAAATGAAAGACGGCGTTATGAAAACGTACTGTCAACAAAAATTAGAGCTCTCGGCATACTACGATAAAAGACGCGTGTTACCAGACGGAATACATACCGAACATCTCTAAAGAATCTTACGATCCGGGGGTAGCTGGGTGTCAGAAGGCACCATAAGAAGTTCTTCGCGAACAAAACCTCGAGATGGACCATCAGTCAAATAATAGAGCACGGGCTCATCAGGTTTGGTAATAGAGCGATCCAGATGATATACATTCATTGACCACACTGGATCAGTCGCGCGGCGGCTGCCACCTTCGAGCTCTCCCGGTTGATAGAGGTACCGGACGTCAATATCTGATGGAAGTCGCTGCTCCTCTAAACCAACAGGTCGCCCGCGCGAGACGGCAGAGGGCTTGCTCGTCACCCTTTTAAACTTGATAGCATCTACAGCTTCTTACCTATCAATCTGGTCACCTCTCCGTTCAGTGTGGAGACCACGGCGGGCAGTCTGGCCACCCACTCGGTCGATCGCGAATGATGGGTCTACAAGTTCTTTAGCGTATTGGTGTCCGAACAGTCTCTCAGCCAGGGTTCGATTGAAGCGTTCCACGATCCCCTGGTCCCGGTGGATGTTGACGCGGCCGGCGTCTGATAGAAACTTTATGCTTAGACAATAGATGAGAGACCGCGCCCATGAACTCGCGGCCGGGATCGACCTGGAGAAGATTCGGCCATTTGAGAGATCCTCTTATATATTCGGGAAAAGAGCCTCGGCCACTTCCTTAGACTCTTTAGTGGCCAACGGCTCAGCCCCCTTGTACACGGACTCGCTACGTCAACGATTGTCAGTGCCGTACTTGTAACGTTTTGCGACCGACGCGATCGTGGGAGGGAGGGAAAACAGGAGATCCGCTTGGTGAACTTGGTTCGGCACCGGAACGTCGAATTTTGGGCGCGGAATATTGTGAGGCGCGGGTAAATAGATCTGCCAGATGGCCTGCTTCTTGAGCCATTCCTTGACAGCGTTTTCTGAAACCTTGGTCGCCGCCGCGAGGTTCTTGATGGCCGCGAGTCCCTTCCAGTAGCCGCGTGGACTATAGTATGTATTCGACAGCTTGCGCGTTAGTTTGGTATCAAGTTTGCGCGTGTTCATCGTATGCGAAGTATTCTAATATATCGGACAATCTCCAACATGCCCTCGCCAGTTCGTCCGGTAATAATAAACCTTTGTTGGAAGTACAATTGCGATTGTCGCTGCAGCCCCAATCGCGTTTGGGTTGGAACAGGAGAGGGGAATCTAATTCATCCAATCTCCCAGGATTGGTGGAGGAATCTAACATCCGCTTTGCGAAAAGGGTGGCCGCTTTTTCGTCCTCGAGACAATCTCGGGCCAGACGAATCATACTCTTTGCACCAGGTAAACGATGTTTTTGGGCAGTGTAGCCTACATCAATCATAGCGTTATAAAGTTCGTCAACTAACATCGTTCTATATATATATACATGTATTTATAAAAAAAAAATGTTTTAATTAATTAATTTAAAATCTCGATTGAATATAATAGCCGGCGAGACCCACCACACCCATTCCCACGATGATGAACGCGATCTCGCGGTCCTTTTGGGGCTCTGACGGTACATAGAAATCTGAAAGTTGGGGCTCGGGATCCATTGGATCGAGACTTTTGTGCGGATATGCCAGCGCGTACTCGCGGTTGGCTTCTTCAACGTTTCGAAAAGTTTGCGCGGCGTGATTTTCGCGGCGAAGCTCTTCATTGACCAGTCCAGATGGGCGGTTCGTTTTTTCGACCATGCTTCCTTTGCGCTATTGAGTTGTTCTACAGCATAAATCATGACGCTTACGCTCCTCATCCACGTTCGAGCTTTTCATTTTAGAGAATATAAAGTTGCTACCGCTGAACGCCAATGCGTTTACAAGCGCACCACCTACTATTTACTGCGATTGAAGCCATTTATTTTCATATATTAACTGGTAGAATTCCAGCTTTAACTAGATAATCTCGGGTCCAAACTGCGGCCGCTACATCTAAGGTCGCGAGCCCTACGTCTCTCACAGTAAAGTCCAATTTGGGAGCGGTTCCTCCTAGGGCCATCTTTGATAGTCGAGCATACCCGATACTGAAACCCGATATCACCACGGCGTGATAAAGCGCATTCACTAACATTTTACCATCTTGTTCAGCCATTGTTATAATTATTGCATATAAAATGGGTCGCGATCAATGTTTAAATGGGGCGCATCCAAATTCAACATTGTTGATGATTGGTGTTTAGTAACTTTCTTCTGAACACTGGCTGGTTGTTTTTTCTGGTATTTCCACACGCACAGCACCAACAACTGCCAGACCACCACCAACAACCCAACTCCAATTCACGAATTTGGGTTCAGCCCAACTCCAACGGTAGTTGGTATTGGGTGACAAATTCTTTGAATTTGAGTGTGCTTCCAATTCGTGAATTGGGGGTGTTGTTGTACTCAACTCTGTATTCAGATGTTTTGCTGTCTCCGTCCCCAATCTCGATTGGAGTTTAGCCTCTCGAAGCTCGGCGAGTATTTTATCTTGTTTAACTTTTGCGGGTGGCACCGCCGCCCGCCCAGCGCTGCCTGTCTTTTGGGATTTTTTATATGCGGTATGTCATCCAGTGGCGGAGTAACACTCTGGTTCGATTGTGTTGGAGCAATCTGGTTCAACTCCGTCACTCTCGTGGGTGTGTCTTGTGTCATCATTTATAATATTAATATTAGAGCTTATAGTTCGTGGGCATATATGTCCAAATTGACAGTGTTTACCCGTGGTCAACGCGGTTGTTAGTGGAGCTAAGTACATTCCAAACTTGTGATAAATTGAGCAGCATGCCGTTCTAAGAGTGTGTCCTATAAAAGGGTCAGTCTCTAGATCATCAATCAACCCCGCAGTGTTTGGTATAGGAGAAGTCTACTAACGGCGGTAGCGTACAAATGAATAGCCGCCGATCCAAGAGTTTTTGTCATCTCTGCTCCCCAATCCCTTTGGATTCGTATCGCGCATACATTTTATCGATCTCCGCATCTGACATCTTATCCACCTGAAAAACTGAGAGACGCCTACCGAGATAATGCTCCGATTGGCCCCCAGCACCGCGCAGCTAGCCGCTCTCGTCGCGCCGCATTTTCATTTTCATTCGGAGTCGTTGCACTCAACCCAGATCCCGATTGCTCTGTCGGATCATTATTGTTGGCAGTCGGAGTTGAGGTTTCTTCTATTAGCTGATCGAGAAGTTCGTCGCAGTTCATTTTTCTTAATTTTTTCAAAATAGTAGTAATAACTTCTAATAACAATCTCATCACTTTAACATATTTATTTAATTTTTTCAAAATTATTAAAATAATAAATGCGCACCACCCGATACTTATGATCACCATTATGCTCGCAACAAAGCTCGCAGCGGAGCACCAAATTGTTAACATTGTTAACCATTGTTCAGCATTTGTTCAGCATTATTCAGCATTATTCAGCATTTGTTCAGCATTTGCTAAGCATTGTTCAGCAATTGCTAAGCATTGTTCAGTATTTGCTAAGCAATTGCTAAGCATTGCAATAGCTTATTACTTTGCAATTTTCCTAATTTTTTCAAAATTATTAATTATTAAATAAATCGTTAGATTTAGTTGATAACTTTATAAGCAGTTGGTTGATCAGTCTTTAGCAGAAGCTTGGCGTGCTTAGTTTTCGAAAGTATCTGTCGAACCTCCAGGCGCTCCTCGCGCGTTGGGATAACGTCATTCTCTCGAAGACAGTCATCGAATGAGTCTCGGTCCTTGCAGTGAAAGAGGGCGACCCATTTCGTTTGCTCGCGCAGATCCTTGAGGACGGCGTTGTATTTTTGAGTGGATATCCATACGCTTTGCCTCGCATGGCGGCCAGAAAATGCGAGCTCGGAGAGCATGTCCTTCTTTTTGGTCATCGCCGCCTTGGCTGAGCAATCGTCAATCACGTATAGGGTGGGCTCGCCCTGAAATATTTGGTATAAACCACGCAACCAATCGTGAAGCCTATCACCGGGGTCAATAACGTATACCTCAGGGTCGGTCCATATCCACGGGCACCGCTGATAAGTATCGTTGTGTCGCACAGTGGGACATAGGATCACAATGTGACGAAAGGCATCGCGGTAGGATCCCTCGAGTAAGTTGAGGATGAAAACCGTTTTTTCACATCCTGTCTGCCCACATATTATGGCGGAGTGAGCATCTCCAATCGTGAATTGGTATTGATTGCTAGATTTCTTAATTTTTTCAAAATTATGTATTAATAAATCGTTAGATGATTTTTTTATTAATAAATCGTTAGATGATTTTTTTATTAAATCAGTAGATCGCTGATACGTATCGACCATCTTCGATGTTGAGTTGTGCGTCTGTAATTATATATAAGTACACGTTCAATGGCCCGGCTCCGTCCGCCTCTTTGGTTATCTGGATCGTCACACCCTCACTAGCGTTCTCAACTTGGCGTCCGCTACCGTGTATTTGGTCATCGTCGCTGGCTCGCATGTCTAGCCATAACGCGTATTTGGTATTTCAGGAACTCCGCGAGGGAGACGGCCGAGATGCAGGTCTTTAGCAACTGCTGCAACCTCCGGAGAGCGCTTAGATCCGGCAGCAAACTGCTTTCTTACTTCATCCCACTGCTGGTGCGCGCGAAGACCCGCGCTGTAGAGTTGATTGGGGACTCCCTCGATCGTCACCTCTACCTTCGTGATTTTGGGTTATAGAATCTGTCGGTTTTTCTAGCACCGAACGCGAACCGAGCATCCTCGAACAACATCAGTATACCTTTCATCGAGCGGGCGGGTACGTTGACGTTAATATTCCACAATGTGTCGCTTTTGTTTTCGGCATCTTGCGATGGCGAAGAACTCGGTCGTAAAGTATGGCAACGCGCCCGGCGTACTGGGTTCTGATCAATCGCGCTAGTTCGGGCATCGTGACCATGTCGTACTCCAGCGAAACATTATCGATCGTATACGTCGATAACTGGTCGGTGGCTATGATAACTCGGCCGTAGTCGTTGAACGTTAGTTCGTATTCGAGGCGGTCAGCCAAAGCGCTCTGATAGTAGGGCATGTGACTCTCCAGCAACTCAAAGTCGAGCGGGATGTAGAAGCGGTTGCCGTAAGCGCCCGCGACCGCGTTGTCACTCGCGTTGTTATCTGCCTTGTTAGCAGCCCCGATTCTAAGTTTGGTTACGTTCTTATTTTTTGCTGGTGTCAATACCTTGATAGACAGCGTTTTCAAGCTCGTGTGACGTCTTCCACAGGTCCTGATAGCAATGGTAGACGTCGCTGTCATCGATCGACATCACCTCATTACCAGAAATCTTTATCATAGTCTTCTTGACTATGGCGCGACCCAAGTTCTGAACTACGGTTCGGTCCGCGTCCGTCGACGTTAGCGAAATAGTGAAAGCGAGGCGAACAGTACCCGGAACAATGACGTCGTTAGCTCCGAGGTTGAAGCGACTAAGAGCTGCTGGTTCTGGTCGATCGTCGATGGGTTGTTCGTAATAACGACACTCTGTCTCACGCCTTTTGCCCCGAGGGGCTCACGCAGTCTGCGGTATGGATTGAGTTTGCGACCGTATTGACTCGAAGACATAATTAATTTTATTGAAACTATTAAACCTGTATTGTTTTGTCTTTAATATAATAATAATTATTAAAGATGGCTGGTCTCGATATTGGCATGGACGAATTCGATCGCACTCGGGCGACCGAGAAGATTACCTCGATGATGATGATTATGTTGATGATCTCTATCCATATACCGCGGAGAGGGCGTGGACGTTGATGACTACCTCAATGATGATGATTATGTTGATGATACCTATCCATTTAGCCGCGGAGAGGACTTGGACGCTGGTAATGAGGACGAAACGTCCTTCATAGAGTACCCGCCCGATGCGAGTACACATTTCGAAACGTGGGAGGCCAAATCCAAAACTCCGGCATGGGCGGGTGGTGCCAGATTCCTGAGGGGATCTCCAAGAATGAGCTGGCGTCTACCGAGGAAACGGAAACTCTGGTGAAACGGTGGGAGCGTATAGTGTCTAAAAGCGGCATCTCCGCCACGTTGGAGTTTCGCAGCACTAAAAGAGGAGACCTGTGGGTTAAATGGGGCAATACCTGGATGTTGCTGACGTACAAGAACAACCCAAACAAGTTCCTCAAACCTCTTCATTGAAGCGATATGGAGCACTACTCGCTCGAGCTCTCGGAGTGCTCTACGACATTCAGGCGCCGCTGCCTACAAAAATGGTAAAAACCCTACAGTCTACCGACGAAACGCTGGAGAAGACGGCCGCCACTATAGAAACGATCGAGCTCAGCGAAATCCCTCGCGTAACCACCGACGTTATTAACACGATTGAAACCACGGTCAACGAAATAAACGGCACGAAGTTTGACCCACCGTTACCTCTTCGCGAACTCCGGGGACTCGATAAGGTTCTGCAAACAACTCGGGGCGAACTAGTCAATAACCTCTCCAAACTCTCAGCGCTGGACAAACATATCGCTCTAGAAGAAAAAAAAATAAAGCAAGCACGGGCGATAGAGAATCTACCGAGCGGATCAACAAACTCCTGCGGTCGTTGCGGGACGAAAGAGAAGCTCGATTGGAGGCTGCCTCAACTAACCGTGAGACGCTTTCCCGGTCAATTAAGTCGTAGCCGCGAAACAATCTCGAGGGTCCTGCACGAGGACACTACACTCGGTGCGCGTATTCGCACTCTGTTCAGAGAGAAGGGCGTCACGATAATAACCGTCATCGCGGCTTTCAGCATGATTATATCGACCCTAATTCTATCTATATCGTCTCTAGTTCTATCTATCACAGGTGGTTCAGCACCAGCTCCATCACCCGCTCCAGCACCAGCTCCAGCTCCAGCACCAGCACCATCCGGTGGGGTAAAAGAATGGATAAAAAAACAACTAAAAGCCCTCGCCAATCTCCTGGCTAAATTAGCAGGAAAGTTGGCTGCCGCACTACCTGGACTGATCGGAAGTATCGTTTCTTACTTGCTATCTATATTATCAAAAACGGTCGGATGGCTAGCCAATAATATTGGGCTTTAATCGTGGCAATCGCCGGTCTCCTATTATTCTCTGTCAGAGAGTTCCTACAACCAAAGCGTAAATAATCCGATCGCCACGAGGGCGATGACGAGACCCAATTTCTCCTCCTCGTGTGTTGTGCTTCCAATTTCAACATTGTTGATGATTGGTGTTTTTCCAATCGCGATTGGTCTGTTGATGGAACTCGATGGTGCATCCAATTTACGAATTGGGGGTACTGGGTTCGATTTACGAATTGGGGGAGGTGTATCCATTTTGTGTTTTATGAAATCGGTTCCACTGTTGGGGGTGCGCTTGATGATATCCGTATTCACGTTCCCGTTGCGGCCAATTTTTTGATTGACGGTGGCGATTACGATCTGATTATTGTAACCGTCAACCGGGTCGTCTCGTAGTATCATATTGCTCGGCGCCATATAAAGACCTATTCCAAATACATAGTCTACTGGGGTGCTGGCAGTCTGCAAAACGTCTTGATAATTCTGGATTGCCTTCTCCAGGTCCACCCTAGCTGAGATGGCGTCCTCTACAAGTGCCAAAAATTGTTTTTGTGCATCAAACGCTGTTCCCATGCCCAGTATAGAACTGCGAGTTTGTTTTTGTGCGCCGAGAATGGCCCAGACGTACGTGCGAATGGAGTCGTTGACGCGAGTAACCCCGGCCTGCGTGAACCCTAGACCCGTATCTAACATAAATGTACCCCACGCGTTCTGAACCTCAGCAGCCTGCTGTATGTAATCGACGTGAGCCAGTTTCGGAGGTAACATTTTACAAGAAAACACGCCACAGTGTCGACCTCCAGACACTTCCGTCCCGAAAGTCATAGTCGCGGGGTCAAAATTCCCGGCGTTCCGACTGACGATGTGGTCACCGGAGTGATCGTGTCTAAAATCAGTCTGTGTCCAATTCCCGGACTGGCCGTGAATGAGAACGTCCCCGAGTCCGGTGCTGGTAGGAAATGCTTTCTGTCTCCAGTCCGCGTCTTTTGAAACGTAAAATTCGTTACACAGTCTTTCAAAGGCCATACGGTTATATGTGTTGGAAATGGGATCCCAGGCGTCGTCTTGAGGTAGTGAAATACCTAGTTCTTTGAGAATCCTCCTAATAGTATAATACACGTGAAAGTTGTAGACACTTCGGAGCATGACATTCTTGGATGTCAGATGGTCTTTATATGAAACTCCACACCCGGCTGTTGCGCACCATACAGCGAAATTTATTTGGTTCTGCCAAAACTGCATCGGTGTTGCTTTCCAGCCGTTACCACCTCCATCGTAGTAATCTTGGGCAACCTATATTGTTCAAAGATGTTAGGGAAGTTGGTGGCAAAGCCACTGTCCGGTCTAACCGTTACGGTTGGGTGTACAAGGCGGTTAAACAACGTCTTTTTGTGTGTATTTACCTCCGACCGCGTACTTTACATTAGAGTTAAAGCTAAATGCTTTGGTATCCATTGAAAGATATTATTATGTTTGCTACTATAACTAATGTTCAAAAAGGGAGTTGTGAACTTCAAAAATTAATAGACAACTGCTGCGGAAAACGCCGGGTAGGCCTTAGATCAATCACCTTCACGGTTGGATGGCAGAATGTGGGGAAGAGTGAAGGGTTTTACTATGTGAAGGATGGACAACAATTAGGTGTAAAGCTGCCTCACGGACTGTGGGGAATAGACAGCTCAAAGATTTTGTCAACTCAGAGCTTGACGGTATAATCAACCTCACAGTATCGAATGCTACCGGGCTCACAACAATGATCATCAGCAGTGATGTAGTGGTCTCCCCAGGGTTGGGTATTCAACTCGGTTTTAGAGAGACATACTCCTCAAACAAAGGAGTGTTCACCCCGGGTGAGTACGTCGGTGATAACCCGGTGGACTTCACCTTCACGAAAACTCTCAGGGTGCACCTGGATCGGGTGAACACATCGTACAACACGATAGACGGATCCCCCAGCACATTACTGAAAACTGTGCCCGCCAGCGATTGTTTCTATGGCGAGACTGTAACGTTAGACTTCCCACACCCAGAGATGAAAGTTTTGGAATCGGGACACATCCACGAGTTGAAGATTTATATTCTTGATGATAAAGGGCGAGAGTTGAAGAACGATTACCCGATTTCGGTCGTCCTAGAAATTTCAAATTAATTAATTTTAAGAAAATTATTTAGAATTAAACGCATGTTCGTAATATATATTATCAACATTATGAGTATATACGGACCAGGTAGTTCTTCCGATTGGGTGACAAATTCAAATAATTTGGAACCTGCAGAAGGGGGGATTCATCCCGACAGAGGGCGACTTTTTAACTACCCAAAAAACAAAGGCCTTGATTAATAGAACTATATCGAGGGCCACGGACGAGATTCACAAGAGTCTACTATCACAACTTAGAGAATATGCCCTGGCTGTGAATACACAAAGTCGTGAAGAAACGCATACGGAACTAAACGAACTAGGTAAAAAAAATAACCAAATTTAGAAAAGAGGCCCGGTTGGGGATTGATAAAGCCCGAGAAGACCGTAAGGCTGACATTACGGAGGTTTATGATGCGTTGCGCTTAGAAGACTCTCTCAGCAAAGAAGCTACACTTGCTGAATTAGACGGGAAAATAATCGATTTTCGAAATGAGGCCACGTCGGGTATTGAGAAAGCACGAGAAGACCACCAGGCGGACCTTATGAAGGCTTATGAGGTGTTGCGCTCAGAGGACTCTCTCATCAGAGAAGCGGCACTTACTGAACTAGATAAAAAAATAACCAAATTTCGAAAAGAGACCCGGTCGGGTATTGATAAAGTCCGAGAAGACCACCAGTCGAACCTTGCAGAGGCCATTGCGGAGGCTTATGATGCGTTGCGCTTAGAGAACTCTCACAGCAAAGAAGCGACACTTACCGAACTAGATGGAAAAATAGCCGAATTTCTGAAAGAGACCAGGTCGGGGGTTGAGGGGGTCCGAGAAGACAACAAAGAGGCCATTGCGGAGGCTTATGGGGCGTTACGCTCAGAGGACTCTCTCAACAGAGAAGCGGCACTTACTGACCTATATGAAAAAATAACCGAATTTAAAAAAGAGACCCGGTTTGATCTTGATGGAGTCCGAACGGGTATTGATAAAGCCCTAGAAGACCACCAGGCGGATATTACGGAGGCTTATAGGGTGTTGCTCTTAGAGGACTCTATCAACAGAGAAGCGACACTTACTAAACTAGATGAAAAAATAACCGAATTTCTTTCAAAAAGAGACCCGGTCGGGTATTGATAAAGCCTTAGAAGACCACCAGGCAACCATTACGGAGGCTTATGATGCGTTGCGCTTAGAGGACTCTCTCAACAGAGAAGCGACACTTACTGAACTAGATGAAAAAAATAACCGATAAACTGAAACATGATCGTATAGCCGCGACCAAAGCTCTTGAGGAGGCCTCTTATGAGATTCGTACTGAGGCATATAACGCAAACAATGCGCTTGCCGGAATAGTGAAAACAATGAAAACACCAAAAACGTGTCATAACAGTTTGGGCTGAGAAGCGGGGCCCATTGGTTGTGGGGCACTATGAATATTCGTTCGGTGCCAAAGCGAGTAATAAATATGGGGGATACACTATGACAGCTGCAGGTGAAGTTATCCAAATGGCGGTCTGCTCGGTTAATGCTAATGGTAAACCTGTGGGCGCGGTCGCGATAAATATTGTAGTAGATGGGAAGATCGGGGGGTTGGAGTCACTAAAATCTCTGGAGATAGTTCGACGGTGGTTTCGTTCTCCGGTGATGATCGAATTAGACTTTCCAAGGTAGTGTTATTAACTTTGTTACGAAAATCGGTGACTCAGAGAGTTCTTCCACTATTGTCTCATTGTTAATTGAACTTATTGTGTAAATACTAATATATTGAAATAAATTTAACTATGAACGAATCACCGCTTCCAATTGTCAATACCGATCCACCAACACTGTATCCAACTCTCAATACCACTCCACCAACACTGTATTCAACTCTCAATACCACTCCACCAACACTGTATTCAATTAACGAAAAAAGTTCAGATTTTAGGTTGAATAATATCGTCGCTATGCAGGATATTTTAGTTAGAGAATGTGCAAATAGAGAAAAAGACACTCTAATAAATATAGGCGCGCGGCAAACATAGCTGAAGCATCTAGTACGGTTCTGGCAAGTGTTTCTGTGTTGTGTGGGGCGGGGACTGCTGCAACGCTATCTACAATTGTAATGATTCCACTTGCAGGGGTTTGAGTGGAATTACCGTTTTATCTGGAACACTTTGTATGGTAATTAGGGCGGCGGTGGAAAACTCGAGAAAAAAAGTAGAAAACATGATAGAATATCCGTTCTCGCTAGGTCTAAGAAAAATAGCATCGACGTTATGGTGTCCAAAGCGTTGGCCGATAAGAAAATATCAAATTTAGAGTTTGAATCCGTGGTGAAGAAATGGGAGATATGAAGAATTAAAAAATGATATAAGGATCAAGGCGCGCGCCACCATGCCAAAAATTGAGTGTACTGATTGGGATAAATTTAGGGTAAAACTTGGAAATAAAGTCGGAGGAAATGTTACAGCACCATTATAAAATAATTAAAAAAATTTAAAAAAATAATAAAAAAAAAATAAAATAAAAATAATAATAAAAAAAAAAAAAAAAAATTCTTAATTATAATTTTATCCTAATTTTTTACAAAATTATATTGGTGCAGTAAACAAATTTACATACCTATACAACATGTGTTTTTCACTGAGAATTATCGGCTCTGTTTACCTCGGCTATCAATTTACGCATGGGCCATAACCCGTGTAATTGAAACATTGTCGTTACAACATAAATTAATTACTATGTAATAATAGGGAGTGTTCAGCTTTAAATTATTAAAAAAAAATATAAAATTAATTATAAAATTAACAAAATAACGAACCATCACATGTTTTCTTTCGCCAATAGGTATATAATAATATAATATGCACACCATTTGTATGTTGTATAGGAAACTGATGAGTATATATATGTTTGTTGACCTTACAACAATTGGTCTCATCTCGTGTGTGCTATGTTGTTGATCCGGTATGACGTCCGTCTCGTCTGTTTAATGGTAGCAGTCTATGCATATGTGTGTATTTGGCGATGTAATTGTGTAGCTCAAAGGTGCCGGCTAAAAGATTTCTGCCTAAGAGCTTTGCAATTTCGGAAACCAAATTCACACATAGGCTCGTCTTACTTCGCTGGTTTCTCTTAATAGAGGAATTGGCAATGGGGTTCAAGGCGACCCAGAATGTGAGCCAACAGATGCGTGGGCTTAAGAAAGGTCCCAACACCCCAGTGGCTGGGTGCCGCTAGAAATCTGCCCAGTCGCTGGGGGTGTTGTGCACGAGTGGAGGCTTTTGCTATTTTTTTTTTTAATTTTTACAAATTATTAATATCTTTATACGCGATAGACCTAATCGTGTAATCTCTCTATAAAATGGACACCTAATTTACATGTTCATAACACGTGTAATTGGAACATTGTCGTCTGCTTATAACATAAATTAGTTCTGTTCAATAATTTTCAATTTCTTCTAATAATTTTCCAATTTCTTCGTTAAAAGCGATATTGTAGAAACGCATATCCGTAAACGAATCTTTGATTTTAAACTGTTTTATAAAATTAGTTTGATAATGTTTCGGTAGTGTTTCTCCGATCCTATTTATGTCGCTTCATTATTATAAATTTGATACTTATACCGGCGACATAATTGCCGGTTTAATATTGTAAATGCAACGTTTTTATCGCAGCGTAATAAATTACGCTGATATTTCATGTATTCGATATCACATAGTATTGTCATTTTACCGTGTTTTAATACTGTAGAAACAACAGCGTAAAATCCTTCATCCAAATCATTATAAACGTCCAATTCGTTGTGTATTTTATTATCCATTTTGTTATAATATTTTATTATAACCTATTAAATTTATATGTTCAATTGGACGTGAAAAAAACATGATGTATTTATGACACCAATTTTGAATATTTCGTGGTTGGTGGGAGACAATTTCCTCGTTAACCAATTTTTGATTTTTCGGGGGGTGGTGGAGTAGTATAGAGGGTGGAGAAATGATGCCACCGTTAGGTGGTATCATTTTGACTCCCTCTATACTACTGCATATGTTCAATACATGTAAATCCATCAATTGATATGCCCAGACTATCCTAAATTTACACTTACCAACATTTTAATCCTACGAAGTTTAGTGAAACGGGCCCCATGAACTAGCCGAGCATTTAATTTATAGGACAAGCCATGTGATGTTAAACTTATGAGGACGTGTGATTTTCATGAAAACAAAATAGAACTTCGCATTTGCTCTGAGAATTTTTGCAACTTTTAATGTCCTTTACTTAAAATAACACGTTTTTGCAAATATTTTTCATGACAAAAAACGCACATCTTATGTACAAAATCAAATTGCTTATCTCATATATCATTAATCACATTTCTTTAGCTACAGCCACGTTTCTTCGGAGCACCGCAGGGGACGTAGAATTCTTATTTTTTGTTAATTCGTTCCCACGAAATAACAATTCGTTCCCTCAATTTAACAATTCGTTCCCACGAATTAACAATTCGTTCCCACGAAATAACAATTCGTTCCCTTAATTTAACAATTCGTCGCGAATTGTTAAATTGAGGGAACGAAATGTCATTTCGTGGAAACGAATTGCTAATTGGAGGAACACGAATTGTTATATCGTGGGAACGAATTGTTAATACGAGGGAACGAATTGTTAAATTGAGGGAAAGAACAGTTATTTCGTGGGAACGAATTAATAAAAAATAATTCCGGCACAAAAATATTTACACAATAAATGTAAAGTTGGAAAAGTCGCGGGAATACTGGACGAGGCCTTCCGGCCTTCGTCCAGTATTCCCGCGATTTTTCCAAGTTTATACCCCGATAAATTCCACAAAAATGCCATTCATTCCTATAGTGAAACTCATCCTCCACTTCATTCCTATAATAATCCAATGTCCTCTGCGGGGCTCCGTACGTTTCAGTTCGAGAATTTGTCAACGTGTTCATTTCACAAGTTAAATGCATGTATTAACATTTGTTTCGTCTGAGAAAAGGCAGCTTGTGGCGTAATGCTACCGGTGTCAGATGCGAGACTGGGCGACGTTGTTGTTGTTGTAACCACGTGATCATGCACCTAGAGTATGTACAATACATAGCTTAAATATGGCATGATTCCCGAAAATTTTGAATTCGCCCGATATAGGTCCTGTGTACATTTGATGTCCCCTAAATGTCTCACTGGATTCATATAGGGGAACATCTAAAATTCTAATAGATCGAGGGCGGCCATCTTGAATCATGGTCATTTTCATGGAATTGAAGAGGACATCCAAAGTGGCTGCGATATAGACATGTTGGTATAATAAAACATACTTACAGTACCAACAGGCATAGGCAGAATTGAATCTTCCAGTGTTTTGACGGTTTACGACGTCATGTACGGAATATATGTCAGTAGCCTTTTCACCAACATTGAAAAGTTTACTTTTCTAGCAAAGTATACTTTGAGGGAGAAATTTTAAATTTTAGGATAAATTTATTATTTTTTATTATACTGAATTTATTACATTATCACAGCCATTTTGGCTGTGATAATGTAATACATATAGTAAAATAATTCTGCATACTTGTAATCATCAAATATATGCATTAGTTAGTTCTATATGAAATAATGCATTTCAGGAAAAATAAATGATTGCTCCCTCAAAGTATACTTTGCTAGAAAAGAATACTTTACAATGTCTGTTCGACGTAGTATTCAAAAGCTTTCGATCATGTACAAAGCCAACAATAATCAAGTACCTAGTTATATTGCTAACCTGATTCCACCCACTGTTAATAATATATCTCGTTACAATCTTAGAAATCAATTTGATTTAAATGTCCCCACTACACGACTGGAAGTATACAAACAATCGTTTATACCATCTTCGGTACAACTCTGGAATGAAACTGACCCGTTGCTGAGAAATATAGATAGTCTTAGACACTTCAAAACATCATGCGCCCAACAACTATATACTCAATATAATATACCACCATACTATTTAGAGGGAGATCGATTGTTTTCAGTTATGCATGCAAGAATTCGAAATAAATGTAGCAGTCTTAATTGTGATCTTTGCAATAACCATATCAGAGAAACAAACTCCCTACTGCGAATGTAGTGAAGTTGTAGAGGATGCTGAACATTACTTCTTTGAATGTATTAAATATCATGCGCAACGTCTAATTTTATGCCAGTCACTGCGACAATTTTATCCCCTAAACGCACATATACTTTTGCATGGCATACCTGAAGATAGTAATGAGTGCAATACTGTTATTTTTAAAGCTGTACAAGATTATATTAAAGCTACGAAAAGATTTGAGTAACACACTTGGTGGATGCATGAGACGCAAGCTCTATCGGATGCTTTCCATTTGCCAACATCATCCAGTACCACCTGATAACAACGAACACTGAAATCAACTGCAGTGCACATCTATCTATGCATTAGGTTATATATTATATGTACATTGTGACACATAACTCTTTCATTCTTTCACTCTTTCTCCCAATCTCCTCTCTCACTTTCTTTACTCTCTCTTTTTATCCGATTTTTCTTTTCGTACATTGTGCAAATATATATATATATACCGCATGATTATTGGTCTGTACCCATTTACATATACCTGTATACTTATCGCCATTGCTGTTAAATTGATGTATTGTTGAAATACTTGGGTAAGGGCTGTAATTAATGTTGTGAGAACTTGTAGCCCAAGCCCATTGTACTTATATGCAATAAACTATGTTTAAACTAATGTTGGTGAAATCGGCTACAGATACCGTAGATCTCCATAACGAACTTCCGAAAATTCCCATAAGCAATATGTCACATGCAGAAACGGTTAAATTAACAGTGTGTTCTCATGTAGGATGTCAGATATTCAATATGTAGTTTGTGTTTTATGAACTAGGTCAACCAAACGGACTACTGTCTGTTCCACGTTTTTCTGCCGACGAACTTTTGACTATTAAACACATTACAAATAAACAATATTTAAAAGTTAAGTACTTTTTCATCAATAACAAAATAGTCACCCTCCCCAAACAAATTTGTTTGATGAAATTCCATCAAATATTGATTTTATTGCGAAAAAAAGATTTTAACATGGGGGCTAAAATATATTTTTTTTTAATTTGTGGAGCGATTTTCAAAATCTAACGTTTGTTTTCTTAATTACTTCATTTTCAAGCTATCTCGCCAGATTTCGGAGTCAATTTCCAATTTTTGATCCTGAAGGAGAAAATCTGGAAATTGACTCCCCATGTTAAATTCCCATAGCAAAATTGTTTTTTGGCAATAAAATCAATATTTGATGGAATTTCATCAAACAAAAAATATTAGGGAGGGAGAATTTTTTGTTATTTATGAAAAAGTACTTACTTGTACTTTTAAATATTTTTTAGATTTAATGTGTTTAATAGCCAAAAGTTCGTCGGCAGAAAAACGTGGAACGGACAGTAGTGTATGCGATCAAATACCAAGGAATGTGTGCTTTATTCGGCTGCTTACGATCATGAACTGTGATGAAGAGGGGAGACAATTTCTACTAATTTGAGACTGTATCAGGAAGCACATATTGTGAAACATAACGTTTGTTGAATTGTGGCCGTGACTGGAGAAATGAGGCTTATGCGATTATGACCAGTACTAGTGTAGCACCTGATCCTGATCAGTGGCACCCTCCTGTAGCCTGATAACAATATATATTGCTTGTTAAAATCATGGCAGGTGTTTCATCGATGGAATGGCGAACAGTGCAGATCCTGATCAGAATGTGCGGATGCACAGGCTGATCTGGATCTACATTGGTCGCAAAACCCATAAGCCCCATTTCTCCAGTCACGACCTTATTTAAGAAGCTATTATCTTTGAAACAAATGAAGATGTTCTATAAAGTCATTCCTTTAAGCAACCGGAGAGGAACACAATATTGTCTTTACCAGTCAAAATCCATATACATGTAGCATTTTGTTAAGAGGACATATTAAAAACGAAAGTGATGTATTTGAATGGTTTTTATTTGTAAATCCTTTTACATTATTAGTCCAATTATTGTGATGTTCTGCATTTATATCGCAACTCTGTATTTTGTCAATATTGATCGCGAAAATATATTCAGTATTTATAAAGAATGTCGATAAGTTGATATTAATTTTACAGCATATGCGGAATTCACTTCTGCAATGGATCTGAAATTTTATGTCAACTTCCAACGTCATTTATATGAATTGCACATCTGTGACCAGTGTAGACTTTCCTATATGAGACACGCCATGTGATTTTGTACCTTCGGACATCTGCGTGATTTTTCATAAATAAAGTCAAAAGTTGACAAAAATTTACATGCGGAAATATTTGTCAACTTTTGACGCCATTTACGGAAAATAAGGTAAATTTTGTGAACGTATTTCATGAAATTACGCAGATGTCCGAAGGTACAAAATCACATGGCGTGTCTCATATCAGTCTGCTGTCAGTATCCATGCATGCTGTGGATCAGGCTCTGAATTGTTCGCCGTGAGGTTAGAGAATTATCCACCAATCCCGAGCTTCTGTAGGCTATTTCACCAACATTGCAAAGTATACTTTTCTAACAAAGTATACTTTGAGGGAGAAATTTTCAATTTTGGGATAAATTTATTTATTTTTATTATACTGAATTTATTACATTATCACAGCCATTTTGGCTGTGATAATGTAATAAATTCGGTATAATAATTCTGCATACTTTTAATCATGAAATATATGCATTTGTTAGTTCTATATGAAACAATGCATTTCAGTAAAGATAAATGATTACTCCCTCAAAGTATACTTTGCTAGAAAAGTATACTTTGCAATTTTGGTGAAATAGGCTACAGATAGCGTATTGCTGTATTTTATATAGTTATTTTAGCTGAATACTACTGAGCCATGGAGCCCCTCAGGTAAAAATTCATTCCATCGAATTAACAATTCTTTCCCACGAAATAACTATTCGTTCCCTCGAATTAACAATTCGTTCCCACTAAATGACAATTCGCTCCCTCGAATTAACAATTCGTTACCACGATAACAATTCGTTCACACGCATTAACAATTAACGAATTGTTAATTCGTGGGAACGAATTGTTAATTCGAGGGAACGAATTGTTAAATTGAGTTAATTGAGGGAACGAATTGTCATTTCGTGGGAAGGAAGGAGGGAGGGGGGGGGGGGGGGGGGGGGAACGAATTGTTAATTGCGAGGGAACGAATTGTTATATCGTAGGAACGAATTGTTAATTTGAGGAAACGAAGTGTTAAATTGAGGGAGCGAATTGTTATTTCGTGGGAATGAATTAATAAACAATCCATGTCCCCTGCGGGGCTCCGTATGATCTCGCCCGACGTTTCTCCAGTCACAGCCACATATGGACCGCCGGCTGAGAAAAGGGACCAGGCGGCGTTTGTGACATAGTCACAGCATAGTCTTAGGTCTGTCTACTGTCTGTACCACGTTTTGCTGCCGACGAACTTTTGGCAATTAAACACATTAAATCTAAAAAAAAATTAAATGTTAAGTACTTTTTTATCAATAACAAAAAAGTCACCCTCCCCAAAATAATTAGTTTCATGAAATTCCATCAAATATTGATTTTATTGCGAAAAAACTATTTTCCTATGGGAATTTAACATGGGGGCTAAAACTAGATTTTTTTTAAAACATTTTTTTATTTGCCAACCGATTTTCAAAATCTAACTTGTTTTCTTAATTACATCATTTTCAAGCCAGGTTTCGGAGTTAATTTCAATTTTTTTTCTTTTTTTGGAAATTGACTCCCCATGTTTTTTGTTATTGATGAAAAAGTACTTACTTTTAAATATTTGTTAGATTTAATGTGTTTAATGGTCAAATGTTCGTCGGCAGCAACACGTGGAACAGACAGTAGGCGTCTGCACCGGCGGATCATTGACTACATTGATTTTGTTGCAAATACCGTACTGTCCCATCCATATCTCAGCCTGCAGTCAATTCATGGAATATCTTGAAATTCTCCCAAACAAATACACATATGCGATACTGGACTGTGCAGTATAGAAGCAACTGTTTACAGAAATATGTAGTTTATTTCATTTTAAATTATCTTATCGGTAACATAAGCAAGTTTCTATGACGTCAATGATATTTAACATTTGATGCTTAACATCTAAGGTTTAACATTTTTCTGAGTTTATCTAAAGTTCATGCTGTTCCAGTTGCTTCTTCCGGCGGCGATACGGGTCTAGCCACTGCTGGAGCGACTGGAACCGCTCGAATGGTGCCCGTGTCCATGGTGACCGCGTCCATGGTGACCGTAACCATGGTGCCCGTGGACGTGGGATCCTGATTGATGACTGGAGCCGCTCGAATCGCTGCTCGAACTTGGCCTCGGATATGGACGATGTCCGCCCCACACGATCGGTTGACTGGAGTCGCTGGAATCGCTGCTCGAACTTGGCGTCGTATTTCCAATCGGGCTGGCTAAAAATTGAGACACGTCATGTGATTTTGTACCCATAAGAACATGTGCTATAGTTCATGAAACATACTTACACAATTTACGATAGTTGTCGTAAATGACGTCGAAAATTGACGAAATTGCCATAGCAAATGTCAGGCTGTTTCAATCGTTACATGTATTTGTTTGCAATGTGTACTTTATATGCAAGCATGTATACTTGAATGATCTGATTTTCGGCATTGATGAAGAAATAAAATGTTTACGCATTTAACATAACGTCGTCAATTTCCTCCATCGAGATGTCAGGAATGTAACACGTGTTAGTCTGATTAGTGTCTGATATATGTCCTTTATTGTATACCTTCATATTTGCCCCATTGACTTTGCATTGTTGCTACCCACCAATAAATTGCCGTATTGTACGCTGTCAAGCAGTCGTATTGTCGCCGAACTGCGTCGCGCGCCTGTGTCGTTAAGCTGACAACAGCTGATCGCGAATAAGGAAATATCCCAATCCAAGGTCCATAAAACTGACATTAGCACCAAAAGATGTCTGTTATGAATTATAGTCGGTATGGGATAATACGATAACATTATATGCCAAATACACGTGTTGCCAACAAAAATCGTTTTAACTCCTAAATTAGGTTGATCCGATGAAGGCGATGTGGCCTCGTGAGTTGTGCTTCATAGTTTTTTGTGACGATTTTGAACGTTTTGTGGAATTAACAATGATCATTGACATGGTCGGCACATAAAACATGTGTTAAATAAACTTACGTGTTTAACTTAAACTTTAAGTATGGCTTTTTATCCAAATTTAACGCCTTTTCCCCGGTTTTGTTGTGTCTGTAGTGATGTCAGCCATCTTGGTTTTCGTGTATTGTATCGATTCGGGTGCGCGAAATGACGTTGTGAAGTTAGTATTCCTACACGCTACAATTTGCATAAACTGAAGCCATCACAGGCGCTCGGATTGTTCAACAAACATAATAGAGAGTCGCATTTCATCACAGTGACACTATCGGTTTATTTAATGATTAGGATGCATGTTTTGTTGAACGGGTATATAATAAATAGGTTATTGGATTTGTACGGCAATATATTTCGGCGTACTCGTTCGTTCGGCGGTCCAGCCGAACGAACTCGTACGCCGAAATATATTTCCGTACACATCCAATAAGCTTTGTTTGTTTATTGGTGCTTAACGGCCTATTAACAGCTAGGGTCATATAAGGCCGCGCCAACAGGTTCGATCCCGCATTTGACCTGTTGCATTGGGGGGGGGGGGGGGGGGAATATTTACATCGACAAAAATAATTATATTCAGCCCTGAAATTAGAATAACCTGACCTGGTACCAGGTCCATACCACGCCAAAGTCACTTGGCCCCTTCCGCTAAAATAGGATTACGATTAATCGTAATACTCACAGTAGGGGTATAACCAGATTCAACTATCACATACAAAATGCCAAAGACGTATCTGAGGGCCAAACCAGGTCTCCAGTCGGAATTCCGTTAAGGATGAACCCTGATCGTTAAAGTTCCCATCACATTCTCCCACCTGCCACACACCCAGCTGTTATATAGACATATTAGACATATTGTATAATAACAAAAAAATAACTGATGTACCAATACATAAATACCATTTATTTAACAAGGCGTACTGATTATCGTGAAATAATGCACGTGTGATTGGATGCTTACGCTCAATAAACGAGTGAGCAAATATTGGAAGGGTGGGTAAACGCATTGAAACACACATGTGCAGACAAATTTTTCACTTTAAAGCGTATTTGCTCTTATATTGGACAGTTAAAGCTTGGGTCCCACATTCCAGGTTATAATAAGGAACAGTTTTGTATATTCTGTAGATATGGCATTGTCTGGCAAAATTAACATTCATTCACCATTACCCACGTATTGATTGACATTATTATACATTGTATATCAGCCGTAAATGTTCAAACTGATATCAGGGGCGATAACCGTGTTTCCTTAAAATGTTAACGGATATTACTATTTATTATCTGTATTTATTTTTTCATTTGCAATGGTCGTACTTTATAATCTGTCGAAAATATAATTTTGTTCAGGTGACGCATTAATTTTATAGTAATTAGTGTAAATCATAAAAAAAATATCATGCCTCATTTGCATATGAAAATAGCCTGATACCACCGTGAGTCACTATCAGTAAAATAAATAATACTGAATCACTGGGAATAACGTGGTATCTGTAACTGCAGTTACTAGCATGTCAAAGTGGCGGACGGTAAACTTGGTGAGTTGAAGCATCTCGAATTTCGATTGTTTACGATTTATTTTAGTCGTGTATCATGTTTCGGACATTCAAACATCGGGTTTCTTTCTTTCAATATCATCACTAACATTAAATTAAATAAAAGTTGAACATAATGTACATATAGTTTAAAGAAGGTGAGCTTTATGCGGGATCAACGATAGCTAACGTGCGCTTTACGCGGCACACGCTGCCGCATAATATAGCTCATCGTGTCCTTCCTGCGTTGAAAATCACCACATAACGATCAAAGTTGTCCTATGTACATGTATATGCGGCGCGCGCTATATGCGGCGTTACAAGGAACTCGAACCAGGGACATCTAGTTTACCGTACCATCGTTATACGTACTGAGCTAACCGGGGTCCGAGATACTGTCCCGCCCCATTATCATTTATCACTTGAACGGATATATCTGATATATTTAGCAATCACCATACTTGTACGCTCTTATCTGTTCTGCCACCACGTTATGGCCAGAGATGTATTTACTCTAATAGGGTATGTTCTGTTCTGTTCTGGTAACTTTATACCCGGATATATACACTGTATACTTACGTGACACTGTTGTAATAATCTGCTCCACACACGTGGGATGAGTGCTCCACATTCCGACGCCGTTATTATTTCTACAGACCAGTTGATCCCCGGACAATTGAAAACCGGAAAGACATGTCACCGTTGCTGTTGCTCCAACTGTTGAATCGCTGCTGTTATCAAGTTGCACAGATGCAGCGTATTCCACATATGGCAGTGGCCCACAAGCTTTAATGCGAGAAAAAGGAAACATTTCGGTTAGGAATCGGTAAATGTTCCCGCTGCCTCTGAGTCTCAGATCGTGTCTCAGATATTTATCATGTGGTCTTTCGCTTCATACTCAGTCAAATCAATCGCACGATTTTATTTCATGAAATTTACAAAAGCATACGTTATAGTCAAGAACATAATATCAGTAGCCTATTTCACAAACATTGCAAAGTATACTTATCTAGCAAAGTATACTTTGAGGGAGAAATTTTCAATTGAAGGATAAATTTATTTATTTTCATTATACTGAATGTATTACATTATCACAGCCAATTTGGCTGTGATAATGTAATAAATTCAGTATAATAATTCTGCATCCTTTCAATCATCAACTATATGCAGTGGTTAGTTCTATATGAAAAAATGCATTTTGGGAAAAATAAATGATTACTCCCTCAAATTATACTTTTCTAGATAAGTATACTTTGCAATGTTGGTGAAATAGGCTACATGGGATGCATTGGGATATCTATGATTGGCAGATCACATACGTGTCAGCATGACTATTTAAACTAGAAAATTGAGTGAGTCAGTGATTGGAGAAAGAAACATTGTCAGAGTGGAAAAAGGGGCATAACTGCGGATGGATCGGTGGGACTGGGACAATTTCATGCTACGCACTCCCACACTTGATGGTTGGAATGTATACCGAGTATGAAGAGAATCGGCCAAAAACTGTAGAAGTAATTCGCCGGACAAGGAAAAAAACAATATTTTAACTGCGGATGGATCAGTTGGACAGCTACAATTGTTACGTTACGCATATCCACTGTATACACAAGTGTGCTCGTCTATATATTTATATGTTGGTACATGTCTGTCAAATACCCATGTCAGAGTGGACATTTGGCCAGTTCATCAACAGTGACAGCTGTTCTGTTCATGAATACCCCGCTGTCTTTGTAATGTGTACAAGCATGGATTTGGCTAAGTCATCATGCGTGTAATACTCATGTAACATTATTCGCAGCACCAGGATGAATTTATTGTTTGAATAATATGTATACATCGTCATCTTCTTGAACACATGACAAGCTTGAATAAGAAAACGAATGAGCAACTGCTGTAAAATAAGGTGGTCATTGAGAAGAGTAGTGTCTCTTCTATAACATAGTAGGCTGATGACAATGGGTGCTTAGCCAGATCCATGGCTAACATATAAGAAGCTTCATGAATGCAATATCCCAATGTATGTCCAAAATGTTGATGCCATCGACAGAGCAGGCGCCAAAATTGTGACAGCTCTGTCTAACATTCGACTAAAGAGGGTCATACAATTACGTACAAACGCCACATTATAAGTTATTGTGATTCTACACAGGCTATATGGTGTAATATTGCCCGTCTGGAGGTATGTTCACCCGAGGCGATAGACGAGGATGAACATACCTTCAGACAGGCAATATTACACCATATAGCCTGTGTAGAATCACAATAACGTATTTGTCATACCGCAGAATCGTTATTTGGCCGTATAAACATATCTCTTCTTTTGATCTTTGCGTTTTTTCAGGAAGAAAAGTAATCCGAGATTCGATTTTCTACCGTCAGTCTTAATATAAAGGCGTAAATGAACATTTTGTTTTTTTATTAAACGAAAACAAACTAAATATGGAGTAAGAAATCCATCGAAAACGACTTTATGACAGTTTTTTTATATCGTGAAATTTAATTGATATTCCACTGCTCTATCGATCTGCTCTCGCTTTGGCGCCTCTAGAAGAATGCGACTGGTTCCCAAATATTCGCTGTCATTGATACGCCGCGGTTCGTGCGTGGAACCCATAGTTTATGACCCAGTCACGAAGCCAATTCTGTTGAGATTTGAAAACACTAAACGGGACAGTTTGTGGCATTTTTCGCTCATATTTTAATGAGCGAAGAATATTTATGGAAAAATAAACAATAAAGACTGGTTTTGAGTGTACAATTTGTTACTTGTATTGATCAATTCGGGGTTTTATTGTGTTTAGTGAGGAATACAATTCGCAATCGGTAGACGCTTGCAAAATGTGTCTACATTGGACGCGAGGCGCCGGAGGGGAATCGCAATTTCTGTATGTCCGACGGTCTTGGCAGGTCATATAATATATATGACCAGGCAAGCTAGCCAATCAAAAGCCGAGAAACTTATCTGCGGTATGACAAGATTACATATGGATGGACTATATATGGATGGATATACGTCGTAAGTATGCATGTACGTATGATTATGTATGTATGTGGGAGTGGGTGGGTGATGAGCGAAATCAATTACATAAAAAATATATATTCAGCCCTGACATTGGAATAACCTGATCCTGTGCCTGGTCCTTACCACAGCCGAGACACTTAGTCCCATCGTCTAAAAGTAATTAGGATAATAACTAATTAACTACACTTATAATGGGTATAACCAGATTTAATCTCGGATAACAGAAAGCCAAACATGCCAAACTAGGGATTTTGGCATTCAGGTAAGGATGAAACCCCATCGTTAAAGTACCCATTGCATGATCCCAATCAACCACCCGCACAACTAACTGTAAAGCCAGGATGCAATTGGAATGTTTGCATGAATACCCAAACACCAGCCAGTACATGTGAAATATGGGATTCAATCACATTAATCCGGCCTAAAATTATCGCAGGTGTTAACAGGCCGTTAAACACAATTAAAATGAATTATACAGAATAAAAAGTAATGAAGAATTTCGTGACAATCATTATTCTGGAATTTGTAAAATTGATTTGATATTTTTTTATTTCATCAACTAGTTATGAATGAGTGGGGGACGTACGCCATTGCGTTACATGAACGTAAACTATACATGTTACATATATATGTATTAGTGGCCGCGGCATGGTCTGAACTTTATTTGCCTATTTGTCACTATTGTGGTGTTTCCGCATTTATTACATTTAGTAGTTTACCCAGGTACGCCATCTTCATGACTAGAAACTGTATAGTTTACGTTAGAAAACAATATTCTTCTTCTTCATGTGCAAGCGAAAGCAAAGCAGATACATAGTACTAACAATGTAGGCCAGCAATCATATATTGCCTGTTATAAGAAGTTCATTCAGAATGAAACGCAATACATTCAGAGGTCATACATAGCAATAAATGTGCAATATCGTTGACCAACAGAGTGATCGTCACAAGAACATAAATATCTACGTACAATGTGTGTAGGCTATAGGAATGTGTCATATGATGTGCATTGTGGAGAGTTCTGACTGTCATGGTTATATCATATCAATGTCAATATTACATAATCAAACACATACATTCCATCATTTGCTGTCTGTGCTCATAACTAATAATATTACTTATTTAAAACTAGAAAAAGTCGATGGCGCGCCATCGCAATATACCAACTTTCCCCAAATGCTAAGTGCGAAAGGGGGAGGTAATCCATGATGGAGGGTCGGATAAAAAATCCGAATTCACTTTGCGCATCAGCACATCAAAACGAAGCTACGAACCAAATATCAGACGCGTAGGTATTAAGGTGAAAAAGTTTTTCGAGTTACAAGGACAAAATGGGAAATTCTGAGTCCGAAAGGGGGAGATAATCCATGATGGAGGGTCGGATGAAAAATCCGAATTCACTTTGCGCATGTGCACATGATAACGAAGCTACATAGCAAATATGAGGCGCGTAGGTATGAAGGTGAAAAAGTTTTCGAGTTACAAGGAAAAAATGGGAAATTCTGAGTCCGAAAGGGGGAGATAATCCATGATGGAGGGTCGGATGAAAAATCCGAATTCACTTTGCGCATGTGCACATGATAACGAAGCTACATAGTAAATATGAGGCGGGTAGGTATGAAGGTGAAAAAGTTTTTCGAGTTACAAGGAAAAAATGGGAAATTCTGAGTTCGAAAGGGGGAGATAATCCATGATGGAGGGTCGGATGAAAAATCCGAATTCACTTTGCGCATCTGCACATGATAACGAAGCTACATAGCAAATATGAGGCGCATAGGTATGAAGGTGAACAAGTTTTTCGAGTTACAAGGAAAAAATGGGAAATTCTGAGTCCGAAAGGGGGGGGAGATAATCCATGATGGAGGGTCGGATCAAAAATCCGAATTCACTTTGCGCATCTGCACATGATAACGAAGCTACATAGCAAATATGAGGCGCGTAGGTATGAAGGTGAAACAGTTTTTCGAGTTACAAGGAAAAAATGGGAAATTCTGAGTCCGAAAGGGGGAGATAATCCATGATGGAGGGTCGGATGAAAAATCCGAATTCACTTTGCGCATCTGCACATGATAACGAAGCTACATACCAAATATCAGGCGCGTAGGTATGAAGGTGAAAAAGTTTTTCGAGTTACAAGAAACGTGACGGACGTACGGACGTACGGACGGACGGACACCCGTGACGAAAACAATATACCCATTTTTTTTTCCTAAAAAAGTGGGTATAATAAAGGTACCCAGTTGCAACACGTCAAAGCATGCTACATATGGCGGCCATTTTGAATTTTAAAATGACAATTGCACACAAATGTGGCTAATATGTGTGTTCAATAAATATCATAACATAACCAGCCACATTTGTAGCCCAAACCGTTGCTGATAAAACTGTTTGATTAAAACGGTTTGAAATACAAATCTATACAAATCTATTTCATTACATGACATACTGATACAGGTTCCAATGAAATATTTCATTTACTGCTTGATTCTGTAGATAATAATCAATTTTACCAAGGAAATTGCTTGTGCTCAATAGAAAATAACACAAAATGTATTGTTATGGAAGCCATTTTGAATTTTAAAATGGCAGAAATATATGTTATTGAACAGAAATGTTCAATTTTTGAATATGTCCCATACATCTAAATTGTGGTCGAAAATATGTTTATTTTTTAGACAAAAAGGGGAAATGGGTCTGGAATGGAGGTCATTTTGAAATTCAAGAAGGCCGCTACACGTGTGACCGACAACAAAATGGTACCAATTTGTTTTCTTGTACTGAGTCGCATACTTTGTCATCAACATATATTTCCGAAGACAATAGGAAAATCTTTTTCAGCAGGTTCACTTTTTGACACCGTCTAGGGATTCAAATCAGACCATTGAATAGTATATTTTTGTTTGCAAACACAATATGATAACAGAGGGCCAGTAATGTTTAAACTAAATAATAGTTTACTTTACAACAGAATACCAGAAATAATTAGATTTATTACCCAATTCCCTATATAAATTGATATTACATAATTTAGACTAATTCCCTGGGTTTTGACTTGTCCGCAAATTAGTTTCACGTGCCTGAGCAATAGTTTCATGAGCTTGGTCAATAGTTGCTCGTGCCTGTGGTATAGTCAAAGCTAGTTTCCTCCCAACAAATGATGACGTCATGACGTTGTGTCGAAGATTACGTATTCAAATAATACGCAATTTATTACTGCCACAAATTCATGATTATTGTATCACGTACAGTAGTATATTTATTACAGGTTGAGTAATAAAACATTTATTTAATGGACATTCTGGAAACAGTAAACACACTTTTCCGTTCGGCATCGGACAATAGTTCGTCGGGTCGTCCACAGCACCTCGGGGCAATAGTTTTAATTGTTCCCCAAATGCCCATGACATAGCTGTATAATAATACAGCTAAAATTGCCGAAATCAATTGAAATTCAAATCAAAACATAATATGTAACATAATAAAAGGAACAATCAGAAATGAAACAATAACATATGCATCTAACGAAAAAAAAAAATAGCTAAACATAGAAAAAAGTTAATATGGGCAATAGATACATCGAGTGAACACCAGCCGTAGTATTTTCACGAGTAGCGAAGCCACGAGTGAAAATATAACGTTTGGTGTTCACGAGATAAAATAATTCGATCTTGCACTGAAAACGACAACTTTTCTGTTTATGTTATGACCATATAGCAGTATTTACGCTCTTTGCAGATTTAGTATTTACATTAGCACCCGCATCGTACCTCCAGGACTTCGCTAGGAAACAAGTGGGGGCCTCATTTATCAGCATGACCAATTTACTAAAATCACTTGTTGCATAATAAATAATTCCACATTTTATAATTTATTATGCTGATAGTCGTCTCATAATATTAAAATATAATAGATAAAATACATTTTACACAAATAAATAAGCGAGAAAATAATACGATTAACAATATTACAAATGATATCAATATATTTGACATTTTAAGCCACGCCCCCATGGCGCAGTAATACTTCGTTATTTTCAACAGTGCACTGAAAACAATGGCCGCCATAGTGATTAATTCCGTGTCGATCTGGATTTAAAATAACTGACGGGAGTAACACGATTTATCAACAGGAATCTATTCACTATCAATGTACAGCACCAAATTTTGATCGTTCGTAAAGCAATCCAAGAAGCTGACCAGAATTCCCACTGTCACGAGGGCTGAATTAAGCAAGTTTTCATTGTTTGATCTTGCTACCGGCTGGTGGTACACACAATCGTTGAAAGTTTCCGCAAAATTAAGCAGTATTCACCTGGTACGTCATTTTCAATGGACGCTAGAAAACTCATGTTGCAGACCAAGAACAGAATATTTATTAATAATGGACTTGACAGCACCAGAACAGGTAAATATTTTAACTATGAGCCCGGCTCTGGAATTATCTTTCTTGTCGCCATGACATTTTCACCGATTTTTAAAAAGTAGTTCCGCTTGTAATGATATTTTCCATACTTGAAAGCCGTATTCCCACAGTTTCAAACAGTGTAATATCGAGTGATATTGCACTAATAAATCCCGGTAATTCACCGTTAGTCATAAAATAAAATGGAATGTTCAAATAAATTATCTGAAGATACTTTAGCAGAATTAAATACTAACAAATGTATTACAAAACCTACTGGAAAAAAGGTCAAGGGAAATATGTTGACATCAAAAGCTGAATGAATCGAACGTGTGGAAAGAATACCAAATATTTTGTAAATTTAGAGAAGAAAAGGTCGATAACTAAAACAATAAATTAACTGGCTCTATCATTACGGACAATGAATATATATTACATGAAGAAAATGAATATTATACACAATTTTACACTCAAAAAGGAGTACGAATTTCTAACCAGAGGTCCTTTTCAAATGATAACGTTGTAACTTTATTATCTGAAGAAAGTAAACAGCCGTACGAACGCTACCTGTCTGAATACGAATTTAGTAGCGCATTAAAAGGAAATGAAAACTAATCAGTGCCTAGGGTCCAATGGTCTGACTGTGGAGTTATATAAAATATTTTGGAATGACATAAAACATAGATTCCTTCAACTATTCATTAGCTCACGAAACACTAAGACAATTGCAAAGACAATGATTGATAACGTTAATGTCAAACAAGAACGCTGCCAATGGCATGTATTATATCGCTGTGGTGGCTGGATCACAAACATGTACATTGATACGGAAAAAAAGTTATAGGAGAATAGAGGAACACGCATGCATCTACTGAACGAAAATATGAATGATGACAAACATGCATATGAAGTTTCACGTGATCGCTCATATGGTAATGAGGATATACCAGAATTAATCTACTGAACTGGATATTTGTTTGACCTTGACCTGGGGCAAATGGGAGCATGCTGGGGTGGGAAATCTAAATATGGATGATGACAAACATGTACATGAAGTGTCAAGAGAATACAATAAATCAGTTATAAGCGAATGGAGAAACTCGCACATATCTACTGGACGGAAACATTAAAATTTACTTGACCTTGAATTTGGACAAGGGCGAGCAGGCCTGATGAAAATATGAATTATGGGAAAGATGCACCCGAAGTTTCAAATCAATCGTTCATAAAGTAAAGAGGTTATTGGAGAATGGAGAAACGCACACACTTCTACTGGATGGAAACTTCAAAGTTATTTAACATTGACCTTGATGGTTGCGATGGGGAATGAAACTATGGACGAAAACCAACATCCACACGAAGTCACAAGCCAATTAATCATAAAGTAAAGACGTTATAAAAGAATGGAGAAACGCGCACGTATTTACTGGACACACATTTCTAAGTTATTTGACCTTGAACTTGAGCATGGTGGGAACATGGGTCGGGTGGGGAATGAACAAATGTATGATAATAAACATGCAAATGAAGTGTCAAGCCAATCTGTCATACGTTAATGAGTAATAGCAGAATGGAATACGTGACGGACAGACAGGCGGACATACGGACGGACGACTTTTGCATCCCTATATCCCATTTTCGCCACGCGATGGGATACCTTAGCACAGTGATGTATCGATGCTAACCAACTGGTGGCCAATATCATTACTTAACATAGATTATAAAATGGCATCAAAGGCAATTGCAAACAGAATAATAGTACCGTCTATGATAGATTGCGCACACACCGGGTTTCGTAATGAAAGATACGAGAGAGATTCAAATATTACTGTTACTATAGAATGAAAATTGAAACCACATTGGCAATCTCAATCTGGTTTATTACATGTCCTCAAGGTACATGCCCACTCAGTAGGGTCAGAAACATACAAGTTACATAATACAAAATAAAATATATGTGTTGTCACTGGAGAGTACATGACAGCAGGGTACGAGTCCACTTTATTTCAATTATTTGCATACAGTGAAATATCGCTATACCGAACACCACGGGTACCACCGGAGTATTCGGTTTTGCGAACACTGTAGACGAAACAACTCACTCTTCCAATCAAAATACTCACTTTTCGCAAAAATAATTCTCACATTAAACAGTACTTTTGTTATTAACAAGAAACATTTAGTGATAATTTTATTACAATAAAATACTACTTTACATGTCTCTTTCCGGCTGTCTAGTGTGAAATGAAAATGAGTATAGTTTAACATCCCAGCAACAGCTAAGCTCATATAAGGATGGAACCAAAGGTTAGCGTCTCATTCGACACCAGTTGGATGAAAATATTATGAAAATATTTACATGCCCTAGTGTAGGTTTTGAATTCACAACTCTATACCTTCAGAAGTCCTGTATTCTATCACTGAGCCACAGCCCATCCCAGTGTGAAAGGGTTGAATCAATATTAGTAACAAGCAGCATGGAACAATTGTTATGAGTTGTATGTATGAATGTAACGTTTCTTATAGGAACAAAAAATGACTAAACGAGTAACGGCCAGGTCGGACAAAGCACAAAGGGGGGGGGGGGGGGGGGGGGTGGGGATGTATATACATGTTTCGTTAATTGATGTCAATTGGCTGAGATTCGTGTGCATATAGGTTCTTAAATGACTCCCATATCTTGTCAAAATTGTTTAGGTTTGGTTCGTTCAATGCGATTGTAGTTTCAATATCGAATATATATATTATATCAAATTTTAACCCATTTATATGTGGGGTTATTTCTCTCATTTTACACTTATAGACATATAGTTTAGTTATCATAAGTATTTTGTTAAAATATATTCCATATTTAATTGTTCCAAACAATAAACTGTCAATAGTTAGTTCCACATTGTTTATACCGTTGCAATTATCAATAATCCATGTTTTAAAAGAAGATATAAAGGTTTGTATTATTGGACAGTTCCACAATAGATGTTCGATTGCTTCTACTTCTCGGTGACAAAACGTGCGGGAATTGTTTTGTCTAACGCCGATTTAATGTAAAAATGAGTTTGTACCCAGTATTCTGTGATTTATTCTATATTGGAACTGAGTGTCTAATGTATTTCTAAACGGTAAGCGAAATGCATACGTCCAACTAAACCAACACTCTGTATTAAGAATAATTTCCATTTATCAATAGCAGAGGGCTGAACTCGATTGTTTATGAGTACATTGTGTATATCTCTACAATAATCTTTTGGACTATTTAGTATAAATGATAGTTGAAAAGGCATACATGGTCCTAAACTAGGAATTTATGTTGATATTATATTTAATCTATGTATTGTGGATCTTATTGTGAGCATTATGTCATTGAAATCTATACAATTTACGTTTAGCATATTGTATTTATCGGTAAATTCTTCATATAATAACAACAATCCATTAGGTTTGAGCAAGTCACGTACTAACGATATGTTATTAGAGCGAAACAGTTCGTCTCCGACATGGAATTTTGTATTGTCACATATAGTTTGTGCTATGAATTCCTTGAAGGTGAATGGTATTAGTGCTCGAAAAATCAACGTAAGATTTATACACGTCTTTCTAAAATACATTATTTATTCTATGTATATTTCTATAAATCTAACCATTTAGTGTCTCAATTTGAAATGCTTCTTATCCACGATACTTTCATTGCCGATATAAAAGATTTGACATCGAGCATTTTCAGCCCACCTAGTTGTTACGGTTTCATAACCACACCACGTTTGATCCTGTATATGGAACCATTCCATAGATAATTAAACAATATTGTATTTAGTTGTTTCATTACATTCTCGCTAGGACTTGGTAAGCTTCAAAATAGATATTTCAAATGTCTTAATGACGGTTATTCGTCCTAATGGTGTTAAGTTACGCTTTGACCACTGCGCCAGGAAAGCCCTTATTTCTTGAATATTAGCGGTATAATTTAGATCCATAAGTCTGCTGAGATTGGTTGACAAACATACGCCTAGAAATATAAAGGTATCTTGGTCCCACCATAATGGTGTCTCATTGCATATCGTACTAATATTACCAGGTTTCGATCAAAACCAAATAACTCTAGTTTGTTCGACGATAAGTAAAGTATGTTCCAAATATCTAGTTGATCCATCTAAGAATATGGATGTGTCGTCAGCGTATTGTTATAACAGGAAAGTGTTTCCATGTATACTGATTCCTTTAATAGTTTGGTTATTCCGTATAAGATGGGCCTGTATTGCGGCGCATATCACAAATATGTATGGTGACAGGGGGTCACCGTGGCGACAACCTCGTCCAATGGGTAGCCAGGATGATATGTGTCTATTAACTTTATAATGACCAACGTTTCTCAAAGTCAATAAGTAATAGGAAACCCGGGATATCATTATTTGCTGTATAATCGAATACATCATATACCGTTCTTATATGTTCTCCTATATATCGGGCCGTTATAAACCCAGTCTGGTCTTCGCTTATAATATATGGTAGGATTGATTTTATACGGTTGGCTATTGTTGCGGAAGCAATTTTGTATGCCACATTTAATAGAAAAATCGGCCGCCAATTTGTTAAGAGTTGCTTATTTTTATTTCCTTTCGGAACACACGTTTTAATTCCTTCTTTTTGTGTTACAGGTACTTCTCCAATATAATAGCTATAATTCAACGATTTAATTAAGAAGTAGCCACGGTCCGCCAAAATGAATTAAAAAAAATCAACAGAGAAGCCCTCCGAACCTGGGGATTTTCCACTATACATGTTTTTCAAAGCAAAAGCTGCTTCTGACAACTTAATTTGTCCTTCTATGTTATTTGTCTTCTTTTTTTCTGACAATAGTGGGATTTCCTCATTGCTAAATATTTTTTTCAATTTGTCGGAATATAGTTTATGGTAAAATGTCCTAATTTTTTCAATAATGCTTTTATGATATGTTAGTATAGTACCATTACTTGCTTGTATGTTTGGCATTGCCTTACTAATGAAATGCCTCTTTTCCAGGTTACACAAATAATTAGATGCCTTTTCTCCGTCTTCAACCCATCTTGCTCGGGAATGTATATAGTGACCTTGCATTTCAATGCTTCTTATCTCTTGCAATTCGTTTCTCTTTTCCTCAATTGCTACATGGTTTAATATGTGTTCGTTCTCTAGATCAGAAATTTCGTTCAATATGTTTGTTTCTCTTTTATCTGTTTGTCGTTTTTTGAAGGTCGCATATGATATTGTTTTACCCATACTTTCCATTAAAAACATTTAAAAAAGAAACTGGCCATTTATTGTGAAAGTAAGACTATCAATGGGTATGTCATCATTATTGGTTTCGCCATCTACATTATTATTCATATATTTTATCTTAGAATTACTTATTGTCTGTTTCATAATATGAATGTACTCTGTATCTTTTAGTAGTGAATTGTTAAATTTCCAAAGTCCACTTCCCTTTTTAACTTTTCAAAATTCAAATTTAACCCAGACAATTGAGTATCTTTGAGAATCTTGTAGGTCTGTACCACGTCTATCGGATATCAGAAAGGAATCTAATCTTGCTCGTTTATTATAATTATTTTCATGCCATGTGTATAGCTGTTTTCCTCTCCATATTTAGTTCCCTCCATGCATCAAATAAATTCAATTCATTCATTAAATTTAGAACTTCTGGAGGTCGGGGCCGTTTCACTAAACGTCGTATGACTAAAATGTTCGTAAGTGCAAAATTATGATTGTCTGTAAAATTCACTTTAATAATGTTTTCTTGTAAACAATTTTTGGATTTACATATATTGAGCATAGGCTGCAGCAACCTATGCTCAATAAATATAAATCCATCAATTGAAATTTCAAGACGAATCTAGATTTGCACTTACGAACATTTTAGTCGTAAGAATTTTATTGAAACGGCCCCCATGTTATCAACATTGACATACATAATAGTGTTTATATTTGGGTCCAGTACTAAGTTGAAATCTCCTAGGATGAGTTTATTTCCAATACGATCCGTTATTGTATTATGAAGTGTATATTCGAATGTGTTATTAAATATAATTGTCACGCCACGTGATTGGTTTGTATAGGAGCTAAAACAAACATTTCCCAACAATGATCTAATACAATTTGTTTTGTTTTCGTGAAATGAATGTCTTGTGTTCTTTTTCCATGACATGAGACACACGGAGTACTTTTTATCCTTCAAAAAATGTAATACATCTCTTCGCTTTTCTAGTTGAGACATACGCTGACAGTTCACAGAAATAAAAGTGATGCTTTCCTCCATAACTATAAAGTGTATGTTACCAGACTGGCTGGCGCATCATAATGATGATGGTATTTAGTCATAGTGAATCATGTAGACACAGTATATATATGTTCTGCAAAAGTACAATCAGATCTGGGGCTTACTAAATTGTATTTATTTTTCAGATACTGGCTTAAATGGTACATCACAAAATATATACATATCAAAGAAAAACAACATGGGAAGTAACATGGAAACAGATAAAAGGACAAGTTCGGTCATAGCGTAACAGGTCACATGACGGTAATGATACATGTATAAACATAGTAACCAATAAATAATCAAAAACGAAAAACAGAGAAAACACTATAGGCATTGTGAGATATAATCAGCCAGTTGACAATACAAACCATACACATACACACTTTATATTTCGCACACGCTCTAATGGTCCTCTAACTCCCTGCGACAAATCCAGGATGGTTCCGCCTCTGCTAATACCAGGGTCAAGGTCACACAGTTGGTGCATTTGAAACCTTAACGCTCGGGTAAAAGTCTTATAATTTCTGTTTCCTTGCACTCATCTGGTTGAAATGTTACATAAGCATTGCGTTAATGGTGCTCTACCGCCCTGTGATAGACCGACGATCGTCCAGCCCCCGCTACATGTAAGCCCAGGGTCAAGGTCACACACTTGGTGCATTCAAAACCTGAACGCTCGGGTACATTTCTTATAATGTCTGTTTCCTTGATTGGATCTGCTTGATATTTCAGACAGGCATTGCTTTAATGGACTTCTATCGCCATGTGACAAATACACGATCGTCCCGCCCCCCGCTAAGCCCAGAGTCAATGTCACATACTTGGTGCGTTCAAAACCTGAACGGTCGGGTACATTTCTTATAATGTCTGTTTCCTTGATTGGATCTGTTTGATATTTCAGACACGCATTGCTTTAATGGACTTCTATCGCCCTGTGACAAATCCATGAACGTTCCGCCCCCTGCTAAGCCCAGGGTCAAGGTCACATACTTTTGTTGCATTCGAAACATTAACGCTCGGGTAAATGACTTATAATTTATGTTTCCTTGCACGGATCTGCTTGATATTTCATACACGCATAAAGTCATACAGTTCTACAACTTTGCTTAAATCTAAAGAACCATTCGGTCAAATTGTGAAATATATCATTAGAAAGCTGGTTCATTTGTGCAAACAATAACATATCGGTTCCTTGAAGTAAATCACAAGATTTCGTAAAGTATTCATTTCTTCACAGGCATCTACGTCAGCACGGATCAGTTTGACGTCGTCTAACGTTACGTAATGATTTAACAACATTGCTTGATATTGTATTTTGAAGTCCTGTCCGCAAACCAAATAAAAATCTACTTAACAAAGTGGCGAATGTGCACATTCGCCATTTAGTTAAGTAGATTTGTATTGTACTGTAACTTGCTTCATTGTATGTAAGTATTTTCAGCCAATACTCTAATTAATTTCGATGGAGTGCCACTTACATACTTGTTTGCTGTACGTCGCGCATGTTTGGTTACCTATTGTTTTCGTATATTATAATGTCATTCAACACTTGATGCTATGCGTCATGGATTAAAAACCTGGACAAAATACAGCATACATAGATAATAGACACCTGTGACAATAGTTTTATATGGTATCAGAATGCACAAATCTAAGTTGCAGTCACTATGCAGCAAAAAAGAGGAAATAACCGCGGAACGTTGCTCCGTCCATTGATGCGATGTCACAATTTGTATGCAAACCTTTCTGCACACTGCATCTGTATTACATATTATGTTTGTTTTCAAACGAACGAAGTCGAAACTGTGCCATTGTATAGTTCCGACTTTGGTGGAAACAGCAATACAGTTAGAGTCCTGCACCATAAACTTCGCACAACTATGAAACTCGAAATACAGATATTTCATTATTTGTTTTATTTTGCAACTGCTCCATAGTGACATTATTTCTTTGCAATAGTTACGCATTACGTGCGAACGGATTGTCGCAAAGCATGTTATTTTTTCAAATCCATTCAATTTGACCAGATGTAAATGTCATATAAAGGAGAATAATGTGGCAGGTATATTAAACTTTTATCGAGAAAGTCCGAGAGCCTTATGACTGCACCTCGTATCGTCATATATCTTCAATTAAACAACTTTACACAGGACCATGATGAATAGTTATGTTTATTTGTTAAATAATTGTTTTCAAACAATCCTGCTATGCCTCTTTAAAGTGACTGTGTCTCAGTTGATGTCTCCGATTAACAATCTTTAAAGTGATTGTGTCTCAGTTTATGTCTCCGATTAACAATATTTAAAGTGATTGTGTCTCAGTTGATGTCTCCGATTAACAATCTTTAAAGTGACTGTGTCTCAGTTGATGTCTCCGATTAACAATCTTTAAAGTGACTGTGTCTCAGTTGATGTCTCCGATTAACAATCTTTAAAGTGACTGTGTCTCAGTTGATGTCTCCGATTAACAATCTTTAAAGTGACTGTGTCTCAGTTGATGTCTCCGATTAACAATCTTTAAAGTGACTGTGTCTCAGTTGATGTCTCAGTTTAACAATCTTTAAAGTGACTGTGTCTCAGTTGATGTCTCCGATTAACAATCTTTAAAGTGACTGTGTCTCAGTTGATGTCTCCGATTAACAATCTTTAAAGTGAACTGTGTCTCAAGTTTTTGTCTCCGATTAATTTCAATCGTTTAAAGTAACTGTGTCTCAGTTGAATGTCTCCGATTAACAATCTTTAAAGTGACTGTGTCTCAGTTGATGTCTCCGATTAACAATCTTTAAAGTGACTGTGTCTCAGTTGATGTCTCCGATTAACAATCTTTAAAGTGACTGTGTCTCAGTTGATGTCTCCGATTAACAATCTTTAAAGTGACTGTGTCTCAGTTGATGTCTCCGATTAACAATCTTTAAAGTGACTGTGTCTCAGTTGATGTCTCCGATTAACAATCTTTAAAGTGACTGTGTCTCAGTTTATGTCTCCGATTAACAATCTTTAATTTAAAGTGACTGTGTCTCAGTTGATGTCTCCGATTAACAATCTTTAAGTTTGACTGTGTCTCAGTTTATGTCTCCGATTAACAATCTTTAAAGTGACTGTGTCTCAGTTGATGTCTCCGATTAACAATCTTTAAAGTGACTGGTGTCAGTTGATGTCTCGATTAACAATCTTTAAAGTGACTGTGTCTCAGTTTATGTCTCCGATTAACAAAATATTTAAAGTGACTGTGTCTTCAGTTGATGTCTCCGATTAACATCTTTAAATGTGACTGTGTCTCAGTTGATCCGTCTCCGATTAACAATTCTTTATTTTAAAGTGACTGTGTCTCAGTTTGATGTCTCCGATTAACAATCTTTTTTGTTTGAAGTGACTGTGTCTCAGTTGATGTCTCCGATTAACAATTCTTTTAAGTGACTGGTGTCTCCAAAGTGACTGGGTCGTCTCAGTTTAGGTCTCGAATAACAATATTTAAAGTGACTGTGTCAGTTGATGTCTCCGATTAACTTTAATTTAAAGTGACTGTGTCCCAGTTGATGTCTACGATTAACAATCTTTTAAAGTGACGGTGTCTCAGTTGATGTCTCCGATTAACAATCTTTAAAGTGACTGTGTCTCAGTTGATGTCTCCGATTAACAATCTTTAAAGTGGACTGTGTCTCAGTTGATGTCTTCGATTAACAATATTTAAAGTGGACTGTGTCTCAGTTGATGTCTCCGAATTAACAATATTTAAAGTGACTGTGTCTTCAGTTTATGTCTCGATTTAACAATCTTTAAAAGTGGACTGTGTCTAGTTGATGTCTCCGATTACAATCTTTAAAGTGACTGTGTCTCAGTTTATGTCTCGATAACTTTTAGTTCATTGTTTCGAGTTGGGATGTTCATACAAAAGTGGACTGTGTCTCAGATGATGTCACCGATTAACAATCTGTTTAAAAGTTGGTATTGTGTTCTCAGTTGGAATGGTATCCCGATTAACAATATTTTAAAGTGACCTGTGTTCCGTTTCATGTTTATCCGTTTAACCTATTATTTAAAAGTGACCTGTATTCAACAAGTTGTTTGCTTTCAAAGGATTTGATCTTTAAGTTTGATCTGTGTCCCAGTTGATGTCTCCCGATTTTATTTAACAATCTTTAAAGTGACTGTGTCTCAGTTTTGAATGTCTTCCGATTTAAACAATTCTTTTAAAGTGACTGTGTCTCAGTTTGATGTCTTTCCGATTAACAATCCTTTAAAAGTGGGACTGTTGTCCCACTTGTTTGATGGTCTCCGATTTAAAACATTTAAGTGACTTTGAGTCTCAGTTGTTGACTCCGGATTAACAATCTTTAAAGTTTGAATGTGTCGCCAGTTTATGTCTCCGTTTAACAAAATCTTTAAAGTGACTGTGTCTCTAAGTTTGATGTCCTCCGAATTAACAAGCTTTTAATTGTGACTGTGTCTCCCAGGTTTTTGTCTCCGGATTAACAATATTTAAAGTGTCTGTGTCTTCAGTGAATGTCTCCGATTAACAAATCTTTAAAGTGGGACTGTGTCTCAGTTTGATTGTTCTCCGAGTTAACAATCTTTAAAAGCGGACTAGTGTCTCAGTTGATGTCTTCGATTAACAATATTTAAAGTGACTCGTGTCTTCAGTTTATGTCTACGATTAACAATAGGTTAAAGTTGATTGTGTCTCAGTAGATGTCTCCGAATTAACAAACTTTGAAAGTGACTTGTGTTCTCAGGGTGATGTCTCCGATTAACAATCGTTAAAGTTGACCTGTTATCTCAGTTTATTTAGTTCTCCGAATTAACAATTTATTTAAAGTTGACTGTGGTTCCTTCAAAGTTGAATGTCTCCATTTTAACCAAACTATTTAAAGTGATGGGTCTCTCAGTTTAAGTCTCCGATTAACACTTATTTAAAGTGAACTGTGTCTCAGTTGATGTCTCCGATTTAACAATCTTTTTAAAAGTGACTGTTCCTCAGTTATTGATGTCTTCTCCGAATAACAATCTTTAAAGTGACTGTTGTTCTTCATTTATGTCTCCGATTAACAATCTGTGGTTTTTCGCTTCATGCACAGTAAATGACATATATCAATCAATCGCACCATTTTATTTGATCACATTCCCAAAACAATTTGTTATATTCATGTACATGTTATCAAAAACTGTGATAAGCAGGGGAGATAATTTGACAAAGCATAATTTGGCATTATCGCTATACATGTATGAGTAAAAAATATGGTGAAATTCTTTACTTTTTGTTGTGAAATGATAACACTATACCAAATTTAGAAATAAGTGCTAGTGTAATTAACTTAAATGAAATAATTTAGTAAACATGGATTGAATAAACATGTTTATAATAATAACAAATAACTAGCGTTGCCGGATTAGCTCAGTAGGTAGAGCGTCGGACTGCGGATCGGGAGACCCCGGTTTCGATTCCCACCTCGACCGCCGCGAATGGTCGATTCGGTGTGTCATTGTGCAAGAAAACTTCGTGCTAGCCTAGTCCTATCGGATGGGGACTTAACTAGTCGGCCCCAACATGCAAGGTCATCGAGCCAGTGCATGAACTTCGAATAGTACAAAGACACTATGAATTACATTATTAAATGATAACAGTGTAAAACATAATAGAGTTCGAACAGTGCCTTTATAAGTGCAAACTCAGAAAATCAAGTTTAGTAAGAGAAATAACCGTGATCAAGACATTTGTAACAAAATTAATATATCCACTATTGTTACATGACTGCTGTTGTTCGACACCACTCACAGCGGCTGCCAAGCCAAAACCTGCGTAATGCATGTGTCTCGTGACGTTACTAGAACGCGCCATTGCGTCACCAGACCAGTTCACAAATGGTCGAACTGAAATTTTGAAATTAATGTGGCTGTATCACGTGACGTTTACTGCGGCACCGGAATATGTATGTGTAAATCAGCTGTTTGAATGGAACGGAAAGTACTGCATATATGCTCATATTACACTATATTTCCGACGGAAATGTAACAATAACGACCATGTCCAGCCGTCGGTAAACATTTGCCCTGATACTCGGGAACTGTTTGAACCCACGGCCTACGGTCTTCGGGTTCAAACAGTTCCATAGTGCCACGTCAAACGTTTATCCACGGCTGGACATTGTCGAACCTCATAACTGTGATGCATGACCCTCGAGACAATATGATTAAGCGAATTAAAAACAAATGATTTCATTTTGTATGGGACAATCAGCCCGTTCAATAAAAATAATTATGATTATGAAAATCTTATGAAAATGGCGGTCTAAAATGTTAGACATAGAAAGTTTCATAACTTCGATAAGAGCTTCATTGGTGAAAAGAATATGCGGCTCAACGAACATCGGTAAATGGAAAACTATTTATGAAAACAGACTTTTATTTTAAACTACTTTTGCAGAAAAAAGCAACATGAAATTTGCAGATACACGTATTTACGCAGAATCGGATTGGAATCGTTTTCTTACCGAGTCGGCCTCATTGTATCATTAGAGTATTAGTGAAGAATACACACTATCGTATTGTTTTCGTATTTTCCAACAATAAGCAACATCGGATTGTAAGCATTATTGTCAAACGATACGCAGCTTCAGATTTTCCTAACAATACGCATGTCCGGATTGATGTCGTATAGGTTCTGGCATACGGATTTTGGTATTGAAACGTATTCGCGACTATATGCGACAGACAGACATGCAGGCAGGCAGCAGATAGACATACAGACATAGACAGACAGAGAGACATGGGTGTGGGAGAAAGATGTGTCAAAAGAAATACGGCATAATGAAATTCCATTTCGTTGCAAATTGTTTTTCTCATAAAATATTCAATGCGCATTTAAGGCATTCGTACATAGATCATTTGAAATACTTATTAAAACGACAGCAAATTTCAAGCGTCTCTCGACAGTTGATAAGGACAACAACACAATCTATTTTTTAATTTAATAACTAGAATAGTTCGCCTGCTATATTCAGTATGTTTTCTGACGTAGCATAAATCGGGCTGACAACTAAAATAGCCCAGATATCATGACTGTTTCTGCCTTCCGTTACTTTCGCTGCATTCGGCCAGTTCCGCGGTTTGTCAGCTGCTGCAACAGCGGAGATGGTTCGGTAAAATTCGTGCCTACTTTTTTATTTTTATTATTAAATAACCCCCCAAACAAAGATATTTATTTGAAAACCGATGTCGGCTCGTTAATATATACTGTTTATATAATAGAAACTTATTGTTTATCTGTGTCTCAAGTACGGATAATTCCGAAACTGTTTATTCGTGTATTATCGCCCTTGTGGACTCTTCAACGCTGAGCAAGATGATATAAAGTAGTCTATTGCACGACAACACAACTATTTTCAAATGCAATAACTTCATATGCTATATTGAGTATACTTTCCGACGTGATATACATTGGGTTTTAGAAGCATTTGGCCCTTCGGGCCAAATTCTTCGTCGCCCGTATTAAATTTTACACTTTCAATCATTGTTGAGCCTAGTTCCACTGAATGGTAAGTTTTCATATACGCGTAGCATAAAGCGGGCTTGTGAAGCATTTTGCCCTTCGTCGCCCATATAAAGAGAACGCCTACATCTGGCAGAATAAAACAACATTTATTACACAGTTTGGGCTGATTTAAAAGCAGTTTGCATTGTTCTGGACTTACACTGACCATTATGAAAGTTTACTATGCATGTATTTGTCTTACTATTGGAAACACACAAATTGGTGACGTATGTGCAGATGAGCGTTATTTATTACATTGCCATTTTGATATACCGGATATATTTCCCTTGGCATTTGTAAATCGACAAAGAAACTCGGGCTTTGCACTCGTTTCTTTGTCGGATTTCCAGACGTATTGGGAAATAAATCCGCGCTACATATCACCCACTACACATGTTTTGCAAAATGAACAGTGTAAATATCTACATGAGTCTGCCTATAGTTTATCGTTTAAAATGTGTGACCCGCCATGACAAAGGGGGCGAATCGACTTATTGGCCAGTGTAGCTCCTGAATAGCTACTATCTGATCTGTTCATTTGCAGCACTATGCTAGGCTAGCACAGTGCTGCAAATGAACAGATCACATTAAACTAATGTCTGTTCCACATTTTACTGCCGACGAACTTTTGTCTATTAAACACATTAAATATAAACACTATTTAAATGTAATTACGTTACGTATAGGAATTTAACATGGAACAAAAAGGAGGTGGAGAGTGAGGAGGAGGGTCGAAAAACCAAATTTGACTCAGAAACCTGGCTAGATAGCTTGGAAATAATGTATTAAACGTTGAAAACAAAAGATAGATTTTGAAAATCTATCCAAAATTCCAAGATTAGTTAAACAATTTGTGTTTCGCCGCCCTATTAAATTTTCATAGAAAATTGTACATGAATTTACTTTTTAAAAACAATATTTGATTGAATTTTATCAAATGAAAATGAATTGGGGAGGGTGGCCGTTTGGTTATTGATGAAATGTACGTACAGTGGGGTCAGCGTGTAAGTGCACACACGAACGAACACGACAGGTTGGAACCAACCTGTCGTGTTCGTTCGTGTGTGCACTTACACGCTGACCTCACTGTACATTTAAATATGTTTAGATTTAATGTGTTTATATGTAATAGGCAAAAGTAGGTAGGAGAAAAACGTGGAACAGACAATAGTGGAGCAGACAGTAATGCAGCGTACACGAGTGATGGTTGAAATAGCCTGGGCCCGGTTGTTCAAAACACCAGTTAGCTAAACGGATTGTTAAATCCTTAACGGACTGTTAAATCCTTAACTGAATGGTTAAAATCTCTGTTAAAACAGAGATTTTAACCGTTCAGTTAAGGATTTAACAGTCCGTTAAGCTAACGGATGTTTTGAACAGCCGGACCCAGGTTGAAATAGATTTATGCTTCTTTTTTCCTAGCAAGTGGCATTTGATGTTCCTTTCTACATGTATCTGAATACATTTGTGACTAAATGCATATGTCACGGTGTGTGATCAGGTGGTCCAATGTTTTGCGTGCACGTGATTGATATATTTTCAAAGATGGCGGCTAATATTTATTGATAATGAGGAAGTGAATGTGTTTGATTTTAAAAAGCGAATTTAGATTAGTGTGACGCGTTTTTGGTACAGTTTACACCCGAAATCTTTGAGATTTATGTTAATGTGTTAGCAACTGTAAAATCTATGCCGAAATCCCACCAAACAGCGGTTTCGACACGCTGTAACACGCTGTATAGGCGTGTATGAATTTACGATCATGTTGCACCAACTTGCATTCATGTGTTTTTCATATTATTAGTGGTATGTGTCAACTGCAATGAGGTCAAAGTGGCTGATGGCTTGTACACACTAAGATGACACGCATGGCAACTCCATGCACTGTGTAAGATATAGTAAGAATATAATGTTCACATGTATGTTATGCATATATCCTATTACATTTACGAAGCAATTATGCATAAACCATTAGATGATCAAGGGCCCCACGGATCCTTAACCACAATATGTTATATATTATCAGATTTAATTATTAACCGTTCGACAGGAAATATCAATACTCGGATGGAACATTGCATTGTTCACTTGGCATACTTATACATTTAAGTATGTTATTGTTCACATATTGGATGGTTTTGCAGGAACTAAATGCTGCGGTCGCTATCGCTCCCTCGCATTTAAGTCCTTAACTATTCAATATATGAACAATAACTTAAACTACGTGGTTCCAATTATGTATCATCACCTTCTATGCATATGCGTGACCCAGTCAGAGCTCCAGATAAGGTGCGTATTTGCGTAAATATTTTTCCATGAAAACACATCTTGGTATTTCATTAGAATTGTCTCCAAGGAGACCAATCTAATGAAATACCAAGATGTGTTTTCATGTAGAAGTAAATGATTCAATAAGTGCGGTCTGCTAATGTGTAAACAGTAGTATGATTCTATTTTACACAATTACAATTTTGAAATACCCAATTGCTTCAGAAATGATGGAGTGACAATACTCAATTACTAATGCCTTATCTGGAGCCCTACCAGTGCATTTATATAATCACACAATGGCACAGCTATGAATAAACGACAACAAAGACATTGGCCGTACTTCTAAGCCAATTACTAGCTACCTGCACGTTTTCCGCTTTATAGGCAACATGTAATGTAATGTAACGTAATGTAAGGTACTGCTATTATAGGTATGTACTCGGAACAAATCGCTGCCCAGTGTGGTACTTCACCTACATGTATTGCCAGATTTATCCTCAATAAGTTGCATATTACTAGTGAGATTTAATGACTACCTGTTCGACATGAAACGGAAAATCGCTACTCGGTTCCCCAGTGACATTGACCTTTGATATTCAGACGTGGGGTGTATGTCAAACAAAGAACCATTTCTACACATACATTGTGGCCAAACATTGTTATTTGCCCCACTACATGTATATAATACTGTTACATAACTGCCGTTGTTTGACACCGCTCAAAACCGTGTTCAAACGTACAGCGCGTGCTGTTTGAAAATGGCTGTAGACAATGCTCAATCCGGGGCCAAGCCAAAACCTATGTAATGTATGTGTCTCCTGACGTTACTAGAACGCGCTTTTACGTCACTAGAAACAGAATTGCTACACCGCTCCATACCTTTCGTAGATGACATATCGGAGGCGAATTATTGTAGCTATTACGTCACCAGACAAGTTCACAATGGTCGCACTGAAATTTTTAAATTGATGCGGCTGCATAACGCGACGTGTACTGTGGCCCCGGAATATGTATGACTAATCAGCTGTTTGAATGGACCAGATTATCAAAGTACCGAAAGTACTTCATACATTCTCAAAATACACGATATTTCCAACGGAAATGTAACAATAAGTTTCTACCATGTTTATATACGGCTGGACATTGTCGAACATTATATTGCCGTAAATGGCATATGAAATGAATAAGATAATGGAGTAACCTTTCGACGACATTTATAAAAGCTACCGCAGATTGTTTAACTAATTTGCGGAACATTATTCGATACGGTAGAAATGTTCATACTCTCTCGTTTAGAGTATGGGCACATGTACAGATGGACGATGAGTTAATATTTTCAATGTTTCAGACCTGTATAGTGCTACTGGCAAACAGAGTAGATCCACATGAGTCGGCTCGTGGCGAGCCGTCTCATCAGGATCTGCAATTTTCATGTTTTTGTTTTTTTTAGAACAAAAGCAGCCACTTTTCATAAATGGACTAGTTTGAAAAAATCATTTTGTGACGATTGGATTGGTTGCAAAATTAACATATCACAGTCCATTCCTGTTACTTAGGGGTGAAAGGATTTAATGTGACTTGTATGTGAAAGGTTCCTCACCAATATCACTGGTACCCTGTGCTTGTGCTTCCATAAGCACCAAAACGATAATTGCCAGTTTCGAAACAGCATGCCCCGACAGTTCCGCAACTAAGGACCGATGCTTCCTGCACTGAAACGGAAATACGTGGCACAATTAGTGTGACAGTTATAGAAGAATTGTGCACTTTGTGACAAAAGCATGAAATTTGGCTCACATACTTTTTGAAGTATATTAATTCATTAACGATTGGGTACCCATGAATGTCCCTTGGTAACGGCCTCAATTTTGGTTTTCAAAATGGCGGCCATGGATTTCAATATTTGCTACATTGTTGCTTCTATGTAGTCTATGATCACGGTGTTAGTGTCTGCATGAGTATAAAGGTAGGTCTAGTAATTGAGATTAGATTTATCAATGGTCACCTTGTTATCTGTTCTGTTTAATTCCAAAATGGCAACCAACAATTATAGTTATTATCAATAAAGTATACTTGCCAAATGGTGGACCTAGTAATGTCCAGTACCGCAATGTTTTAAAGTTGAAATGCAATATGTAGGTCCAAAGGAGTCAGAAACTGCCGGATGCCCATTTGAACATTCGTAGCAATTTTCTTAATTGACCTAATTAGTATAATAATTAGGTCAAATCACAAAATCAAGAATACCTCCATTAATACGACATCTATAAACTTTGTTTTGGTTTCTATACCCATGTTTTCGATACCAAGGAATATATCAAACATAATTTCAGTGGCATAATCCCATTCAATGACAGCAAAAATCCAATATTGCCGCCAAATATGAGGAAATGCGCCTTAAAATCGTCATAATTGACGACCGTCTCCTTTTTAGCTGCAAACCTCTCGCAGCTTATGTAACCGGTCCTCAAAATACAGTCAGATATCACGGCGCTATTTTTTCTTGTGGCGCGTATGTATATATCTTGTATCTAGGTCATTGTTAACGACTCGTTTTATGCTATTTTACATTTCACATTTATTAGAATGTATATGTTTGGTTCATAATTAATTGAAGAAAAATAAATGGAACCTCAGATTTAGCCGTTCATTTTCCACAAATAAAACGGACCATTTTGGTCGCGCATTAATGGTGTGTAAACCGAATCACACCTGTCTGGCACCTGTCTGGATTTTTTCATTCACAACTACGGCGTGTACACAGTTGCATAAAACAACACTATAACCACAGGTGTTTGAAGAGTGAATCCGGATATGGAATTACTGCCCTTATCGCATCGCCGTATTTCGCCGATATTGATTTCGAAAATCAGTCATATTTTCCTTAAATGATGTCGAAAATTGATAAAAGACTATCAATAATTTAAATTGATCAAAATATTCTTAACATGCATGAAATATGCAAAACGAGTTATCATGATTTCTCTATGACCCCAGTACGTCCGTACGTCTGTCCGGCCGCAGCTATCTCCACATGGACGGTTGTCGACAGGCCGATGTTCATTTTTTCATTCATAACCAGTGAATGCGATCGCGTGTATGCGTTTCTAAATCACAGTGATGATATTTGCATGAAATCGCTTTAGAATTGATCAATTTGGAGACATCGTCTAATCCAAGATGGCCGCTGCAAAAATGTCAAAATCGTCAAACGACGTTTTCTCAGGAAATTACACGCACGCACACACGTACTCACGCATGTACGCACGCACACACGCACGCACGCACACACACACCGCATACATACTAATTGATGAAATTGTTTTTATTTCTGTATACATTCAACTATCATATTTGATTTTAGTTCGTTCTAAAGAATATTATGTAGTGTTTCTCCCACTCTTCAGAGGATTGTATGTTTGAAATATCAGGAAGCAGAAAAGAGCTTTAGGATTTTTACACACATTAAGTATGCGAGCTTCACCTTGACTTTGGCGGGAAGCCGATCATGGACTTGTCACAGGACGACAAAGGACCATTGGAGCAACAAGCAGATCCGTCCACGGAAACGTAAATTGTAAGACATATACCCGAGCGTTAATGTTTTGAACGAACTAAGTTTTTGACCTGGATATTTGGGTTATCGGGGGCGGGGCAATCGTGAATGTGTTACCCTGCAGTAGTGGATGAGTGAAGCAATATTTTCATGAAATATCGAGTAGATTCGTGCAAGGAAACAAAACATAGAAGCATTGACCCAAGCATGAAGGTTTCGCACGCACCAAGTATATGACCTTGACCTGGAGTTTCTCGGTGGTGTGGTGATTGATAATCTGTCAGTGGGTGGTAGAGGACATTAGGACAATATGTGTATGTAATATCAAGCAGATCCGTGCTGAGAAACCGAAAATATATCAATTATTTACCCGAGCGTTAACGTTTGGGACGCGCCAGTATGTGACATTGTGTGTGTTTAACGGGAGCGGTGCGATCGTGGTTTGCTGCAGGGCGGTATAGAACCATTGGAACGACACGTGTGGGACATATTATGTTGATTCGTGCATGCAAACAAAACATAATATACATGTACGACATTTATCAAAGCGTCAAGATTTCGAACTCACCAAGTATGTGACCTTGACTCTGTGTTAGCGGGGGCGGGACGATTGTGAATCTGTCAGAGGGTGGTAGAGGGCATTGGGGCAATGTATGTTTGAAATATCAAGGAGATCCGTGCGGGGAAACTGAACATATACGTTATTTATCCGAGCGTTAAGGTTTGGGACGCACCAAGTATGTGACCTTGGCATTTTGTTTAACGCGGGCGGTGCGCTCGTGGTTTGTTGCAGGGCTGTAGAGAACCATTGGAACGACACGTGTGTGACATATTAAGCAGATTAGTGTATGCAAACACAACATATAAGGCATTGACCCAAGCTTCAAGGTTTCGAACTCACCAAGTATGTGACCTTCTTCATGGGCTTAGCGGCGGCGGGACGATTGTGAATTTGTCAGTGGGTGGAAGGGGGTATTATGACAATGTGTGTATGACATATCAAGCAGATCCGTGGTAGGAAACAAAACATATACGTTATTTACCCCATTGTTCAGGGTTGGGAACCGCCAAGTATGTGACCTTGACCTTTTGTTGAACGGGGGCGGGACGATCGTGGTTTGTTGCAGGGTGGTAGAGAACCATTGGAGCGACACATGTGTGACATATTAAGCAGATTCGTGAAAGCAAACAAAATATATAAGGAATTGACGCAAGCGTCAAGGTTTCGAACTCACCAAACATGTGACCTTGACCCTGCGCTTAATGGAGGCGGGACGATCGTGAATGTATCATTGGATGGTAGAGTACTATGACAGCAGATCCGTGTAAGGAAAATAAAGTTACAAGACATTTAGCTGAGAGTTATTTTTTTTGTGACGTACGTACTCACTTTTGACGTACAGGAGGTACGGGACGTATTGGTGGCGGTAACGCTAAATGCTGTTTTACAACTCAGTCGTGGGGGCTTACATACATGTTTCTGTAGTTATATGTGCAAATATAAGCACTTGTTTTGGTGTCTATCTAATAAAAGTTCGTGTTTTCAGTTTTCAACATTTTTTTTTAATTTAGGTACTTATTTACTAACTTTAAATACCACTTTCTTGCTACCAGATGTCTTCGATTGTTTTGCATGTAAATAATAGCTATTTATGAACATGTTGTCCAATTTTCGGTGTTAAGTCTCGAAACAGTTGACCGAAATAATTTTTTCAAAATTACTACAGTTTATGCACTAATTTTAACCCAAAGGTGTTACCCAGTATGCTCAAATCATTTTTTTTTCTATAAACACTATGTAAATAAATGTTTTATTAAGTTCGTTTGATAATATCACCACACGTTTTATCTCCATATTTATTTTAAAATATTAGCGATTTTCGAACCAAATTACCACTTTTTCCCCAAAATGACAGCTCTCATACCCTCCGATTTCAGGCGATTTTTTTTCTGCTAATCAGCATAATTATGTTTCTCGAATTATTGGCAAGAAAGGCATTTGTGTTGCAGAGACTTTCGGGTCAAATCTATATTCCCTGGCCTAGTAAGCTATATCGCACAGAACGCCGTACAAAATCCATGACTACGACACAAATTGCAGATGCCACACAGACGGACGAAACTTTGCAGAAAGTAATACAATCCGTGAAATCCAACAGATGGGACAAAACTGAATGCAAAACAAACAAAGTATACAGTTGTTATTCGAGAGTAAGTGACGAGCTAACAGTCATTGAAATAAATGGCAAAGACGTGCTATTACGCGGTACTAGACTAACAATTCCGACGTCACTTCAGCAGAAAGTCATTGAATTAGCCCATGTCGGACATCAAGGAATCGTACGGACAAAAACACTACTCAGAGAGAAAGTGTGTGGTTCCCGTACATTGATGTTTTAGTGAAGAAAACATGTAAAACGTGTATTAAATGTTTGTCAGTGACGTCGACGTCGAAGCCAGAACCATTGAAAAATGAGTACACTGCCGGCTCGCCCATGGAACGAAGTGTCAATTGACGTTTCCGGACCTTTGCCATCAGGAGACTATTTAATGGTAGTCATAGATGAATATAGTCACATTCCGGTCGTGGAATTATTGACGTCAACATCAGCAAACGCCGTGATTCCGTAGTTGGATAAAATATACCGTATGTTTGGTGTACCGTCAGTATGCCGATCAGATAACAGCCATCCATTCAACGGACATACGTACGTATAGTCAGTTCGCCGATTACCTCGGATTCAAACACAAGAGAACATGTCCAGCACATCCGCAGGCAAACTCAAATGCAGAGAAGTTTATGAAGCCAAAGCAAACATGTGTCATAATTGCGAAAATTGAGGGACATAGTTATAAACAAGAACTGAATAATTTTGTAGGAATTATCGAGCAACGCCACACCCTAGTACTGGATCACCGCTAGCAACATTACTGTTCTCCAGAAATATCAAAATTACAATATCAGAAGTTTGTGTACCGTTACACGACAAGGCAGTTCGCGACAGAGACACAAACATAAAGCAGAAAGAAAAATTGCACACTGACAAATGCAGACTTGCCAAGACGTCCGATATGGCTGTGGGTGACTCGGTGCTTGTGAAACAGAGAAAGATCAACAAGTTGACTCTAGCATTTAACCCTGACCCAGTCACAATCATTAGGGAGTGTGGGAAACGACGCGTCCACGGGAAAACGGGGCACAACCGACACTGGTTTGAGCGAACCTTACGGCAAACTCAACCAGTCAGGTAACAACGACACTGGTTTGAGCGAACCCCACGGAAAACTCAACCAGTCTGCGAGGAACAACGCCAACTCGGGCGAACCTCCGACGTCCACCAGCAAACCACGCCGCAAATCCCCGAGACTGAATAAGGAATAGTGTTATTCAGTGTAAGTTGCAATGCAAGGGTGCCAGGAGATTGCTCTCCATACTTGCATTTTAAGCCGTGAACATGCACTCTAGCTTTTAATTTGGGAGAGGGAAAGTCACTTTATTTTTGTAACAATGTTTTAATATGAAACATTAGCCTACATACTATAGTTCACTGTTTCATTACCATGACTGTCCCGTTTCTAGTTTCGAACTAGTTAATTAAGCTGTGAAACGCAAGTTCACTGCGTGTCAAATCAAATGTTTTGTTGTTTGTATTAACTCAAACATCGGACTATAACTTATGATTACACAACTCTGATGTTGATAGCAATATCCTGTTTGTGGAAAACTGAAACTGACAGCCTCCCACCCGAACTGACCTAAGCCACCTGCAGCGTTCATTAGTACTGATAACGACAGACTAATTCCTGTCTTGTATCACCAGAGACAAACACAAGAAATAGTGACTTAATTCATATCGTACTTAACAGTGCCACATGATCAAATGGTATTACAATCTAAAAGATAGATTAACACTAAGCTAGTACAGTGACTACATGTATAGCAGACGTTCAGGTATTGTTACAGAAACACAAAGTGACATTAGTGTGACTGCATACATGTATTGCCTTTCCATTGTCAGTAATTCCCGACTAATTTATTTTGGGGAGGGATAGTATGTCTACATAACATAGTCAAGGTGTATGATCACGTGGTTGTAACAACAACAACACGTACTGAAATTTCCAGAATCCATCTGATTCAAAGTACGTATTTTATAGTGTCATTATTACGTAACGGAATTTGATGAAAAATGGCGCTTCAAACGCGTCTTGTTAAGCTGTATTTGGTGGTCTCTGTATTTTCGCCCAAACTTCTGTCGTTTTTGCGAAGAATCGATTTCCGTGTCTACCGACACGGAAATCGATTCTTCGCAAAAGCGACAAAAGTCTGTGCCAAACTCGCTGGACCACCAAATGCAGCTCCCGAAGACGCGTTTGCTGCGCCATAATTCATCAAAATCAGTTGCATATTAAGGAAAATATAAAATAATACTTACTTTGGAGTGGGCGACGTTGTTGTTGTTGTAACCACGTGATCATGCACTTGATAGTTACAGCAGGTTTACTGCAAGTACCAATCTAATTATATCTTGAACTCTAAACCCCGTCTACAGCAAGGCATCGTCCAATGGAGTAGGATGATAGTATATTAATTCCGACACACAGAATGCTATAACACCTGTCATAGAGACCAGTCATAAGATACAGACCATCCATGCAGACAATCCGTTACATAGTATTATAATATAGTTACATGCTAATTAAATAATTATGTACAATAGTATTCAGTGTTTGTGTACAACCAATCCATCCTCCCACAGTAATGGATATAACAGTAAGGTAGAACAGATTAATTAAAATTTTAATTTATTTCCGGATGATTGTGATAATAATCTTAATAGCGAAGAAACTGAAACATGTGAAGGAGTATTATTAGAAACTGAATATTATAATGCCCTAAACGAGATGAATAATAATAAAAGTCCAGTGTCAGACGGTTTACCTACTGAATTTTATAAACTTTTCGGGAATGATATTAAATCTTATTTGATCAAGCCTCTATATTATTCACAGGATAACGGTGAATTAACGACTTTACAAAAGCAGAGCATTATAAAGTTGATGCCAAAGAAAGGAAAAGATACAACTACATGTAATTTTTCTAATTGGAGACCTATTAGTTTACTGACTATACATTATAAAAGTGCATCGAAGGCAATAGCTAATCGTATTAAACACGTATTAAATACAATTATAGGTGATTCGTCTCTGACAGGATTTATTAAAGGTATAATGGAGAAATGATCAGACTTTTATATGCAACAATAGATTACTAAATGAAAAGCAAGACCCTAAAATTCCTTATGTTTTATAATAATACTCGTATTTCAAGCTGCGTAACAAATAATGGAAATCTTACATAATTCATTGGACTAGGTAGAGGTGTAAGATAAGGTTGTCCCCTGTCATCATAATAATGTATACTGACAATTGAGTTACTATCGTATAGCGTCAGAAAAAATAACTCGATTAAAGGAATACATATTAATCAAAAAGAAGTTAACATGTTTTCGAAGGAAACTTTGATGAACATGATGCAAAACTTATGGAAAAACAACGAATTATTAACAAAAATATTGACTTCATGGAGCAAACTAAACTACATCGAAACTCCGGAAAATATATCTAAAGTGATTTTATGGAATAATTCCAAGTTAAAAGGTAACACTAGAATGTTCTTTTACAAAGATTGGAACGAACTTGGTATTGGTTTAAACAGTATTTATTTCAAGAGAGATATGTGATATAAATACATGTAATACATACAGTTTGAAACATGATTAGAAAACAAGCTTTTACGCTTATGTGAAGTCTTCTCCTGGACACTTTCAAGGAAACTGGCTAAGGAATATATTGGTGAAATAAAGTAACATTGTTTAAATTTTGACTAACCAAATAATGCTTCTAGGAAATATCAACGGTACACCATGACAAGAGCGGCTATATTGAGCTTTCCTGATGACTCGCTATACTTATTCAAAATGAGTCATGCGGGGGTACTAATTAGTTTAAAATATTATATATGCAGGTCTGAGGATCCGCCGAGTTAGAGCGTATGAGCCTTTTGTTTCATGGTGCACAACATTATAAATGTGAATTGGGGAGCATGACAAGCCGCACACTGTTGCTACTGTTGACGAGTTAGCTCTATTTCTTTAAGTACAGTACTGTTGTATGAAAAAAAAAAAGCACATTGTTCAAAGATGTAAATAAATTAGTGTGAACTTGTGTGGATGAGACTGACCATGGTCCAAAATCTACATTTTTCTTTGATATAAATACTTTTTTTTACATTACGGTGAATCGCGACCATGTCATGTTTATTTGTGAATGTATTCACGTTAGCCCCGCCTCCGGACCGCCCCCATCCGTCGTATACATGAAGCACCGCTAGGAGGCAGATTTAGAACTTGGCACCAGACTATCTAGTTGACGTAACTCTAAAGTATGATATATTTTCAAATATTTGAGTGATTAGAATCTTCCTGATGCGAGAAAGTATTTATGGACCTGTGCAAAAATGTGTTTGTTCTCTTCGAAAGTTAAGCGTTCGTTGCCGTATAAGAGGCTATCGACAATCGGAGGACACGGAAGGTTGGCAAGGTATAGTTGTCTTATGTGCTGTTACTTGGTGCAGTAAAGGAGGAAATGACTGGTTGTTTCAGTGGCACCACAATTGCAGTTAGGTGTACGACAATGGATCTACGATGAAGATCACAATTCAAAGAGCTGCATGAAAGACGAAGGCATGCATGAAGTATTTGGCTTTTTCTTGAACCAACGTTAAATAATGGTGATGGCTTTGAGGTATGTTTGTTCAAACCTGCCTTAAAGGACATTGTTGTTTGGGGCATTTCTAATATTTTCTGCTAGTTTGTTCCAGTCTCTAATCGTTGATGGAAGAAGGGAATTTCTGTAAAGTTGAGTACGGCATGGTATTAGTGGTATGTCTGAAGCATTTCTGAGATTGCGGCGATCTTGGGTTTGCTGTGGGATTAGATCATTGATATATTGTGGCGAAATGTGGTTTTTCATTTTGTATAATAGTAATACTTTGTGTTTATTCCTCCTACTATCAAGTGTTTCCAATTTAAGGTCCTGATAGAGCTTTTCAATATTACATAGCTTTGTGGCTCCGCATACGATGCGAGCAGCTTCAATTTGGACAGCCTCGAGCTGGTTCTTTAGATCAAGCGTACAGTTACTCCAAACAACATCAGCGTATTCAAGCAAAGGGCGAATTAGTGAAATATACATACGTTCTAGAGCCGATCTGTTTAGTCAGAATTTAAATGATCGTAGCATGCCAATGCACTGCCAAGCTTTGTTTGTGTATGAAAATAAGTGTTGACTCCACTTACCGTCGTCTGAAAAATTTAGTCCCATGTGTTTGCGTTCGTTAAATTTATTCAGAGTTTGACCGTTCATTATGAAATTGGAGTGATGTGGTTTATTTTGTTTCCTAGAGAAAACCATGGTCTCCGTCTTTGAAGGATTTAATTTTACTAGCCACCTTTGGTGAATTGTTTCTAAATCGAGGTTTAATGTGAGTGACGAGGATACTGGATCTTCAATACTTATGTACAGACTAGTGTCATAGGCAAATAATCTAATATTAGAGTGTATATCATTCACTATTTAATTTATATATATTAAGAATAGAAGCGGACCGAGGATTGAACCTTGGGGGACGCCTGCATTTATGGATGTCCATCGAGATGATGTGTTGCCGTATACTGCTCGTTGGTGTCTCAGAGACACGTAGGAAGAAAACCACTCTAACAGGGGACCATTGATACCAACAGATGAGAGTTTGAATAAAAGCCATTTATGCCAGACTCTATCGAAAGCCTTAGATATGTCACAAAAGATCGCACGAATTTCCTTTTCTTCGTCCAATGCTTTACATATATCATTATATATATATGCCAGTTGATTTACTGTATAGTCTCCCCTAATAAACCCAGACTGGAACTATTTCAGTTTCTTATTAGTAGTTACAAAATTGTATACGTATTTATGAACGCATCGTTCCATACGCTTGCCTATACAACTGAGGAGAGGTATCGGTCTGTCATACTGTGGGCTAGACAGGTCTGACTATCTGAAGATCGGTTTGACGTTGGCTAGTTTCCATGGTGCTGGAAAGAAAGACCTATTTATTAGCTTATTGAAGTAATCAGATAGTGTGATAGAAAGCTCTCGAGCACCTTCGCATAAGAGTCATGGGCTGATCAGATCTGGACACCTTGCCTTGGATGGATTTATTAGTGCTATAGCGTCAGTCACGTCCTTTGGAGAAATTCCAATCGTCGATAAGTTGTGATGTGTTGTGCTGGAGTGGGAGGTAATATGTGGTCACTGTCATCAATAGTCAATTGCTTAGAGAAAAATGTATTCCATAAGTCTGCTTTGCTATCACCTGTTGATGCCACAATGCCATTATCAATCAGTGTAGGGATGTTTGTCGATATATTTTTAGACTTTAGCTGTTTGGCGAGGTTGAACCAGGTTTTTATGGAGGTATTTGAATCATTGACTCTCTTGATAAGTTTATGTTCGTATTCTTGTTTACATTTTCGATTAGCTTTGTTACTTCGTTTCTCAGTTTTCTAAAGTTGGACCATTAGGGCTCCGTATTGTGAAGTTTCGCTTTTTTTGTAAGCTCTAGTTCGTTTCCTTATTAATTTTATAATATTGCTATTGAACGAGGGAATATAATTTGGTCTCATTGTTTAATAATTTGTTTGGTATTGTTTCGGAAACTGCATTACTGATGGCGTTCGCTATTGATTCAGCCACATTATCTAGCTCGTCTTTATTAAGAAGATCTTGCCAGTTTACAGCGCTTAACTTTTCTCTAAAATCATGATAATTACCACGATCGTAAAGCCATATTTTTCTTTGATATGCAGTTGTTATCGATTTTATAAATTTGAGTAGAGCTACAACCGGGCATTGAAATCTAATCAGATCAGGAATAAATGGATCTGCTAGAAAACTTGTGATAATGTGCCTCGTTTCTTTAACGAATATAAGATCAATGAGTGAACACGAATTTTCTATGAAATGAGTGGGTGTAGAAATTAATTGTTCTGCGTTATAGGAAGTAATACGACGGCTGATCTGTGTCTATGTATATGCTGGCCACACATGTCGTAAGGTTCCCTTTCACAACATGTGGCCCCGATTAATTTATACAGCATGTTACATGTTTAGTATGAAAAAAATACAGCAGTATGTGATATTTACAGCAAGTATGGTCATATTTGAAATTGCGCCAAACTGAGAAATATAGTGCAACCGGAATGTGTTCTAATGCAGCCAAGTCGCCAATATATCCTTACGCTTACATATGTAGCGGGGAAGTATGTGCATGTCACTGTGTAGTTGGATATAAACCAGTTTTTATGTCTGCAATTAGACACGTAGTAAATGTTGCTGCATGCGTTGTGGGTGGGAGGGGTAAGATCATGTTGGTTATTCCAGTATTTTGTACCTCCTCCTTGTAACTTTAATATATAACATTGTATACCATTGTACACAAAGGGCTAAATGCATTCCGTACGTTGGCAGGCCTTTGTATGAAACGTGTCACGTGAACACCGATTTATTGCACCTGTATGTATTAAATTGTATTCATTCTGATGGGTCATCGTGGTATTAAATAAGTAGAACAAGTATATGACTTCAGAACAAAACAAATCATAGAATTTTCAACATTTAAGAATTTATATGATATACATAACCATGACTACTTTAAAAGCACCATAAGCTTTAAACTTAGGAATTTTCAGTATATATGTTTAACGAAACTTGTGGCAACAAACGATTATTTATATGAATGTAAAATTGTCAATGCATATGTGTGTGATATCTTGCCATGGCAACAGAATATAATAAACATTTATTTTTGGGAATGTTACAGACGTTTGGTTAATCAATTTATTAAATGAAAATAACAGTGTACAGAAATTTGGTACACTGTTAGTTTTGGAAATTATGACAAGGATAGTACTTTTTTTAAATGCATGCATTATTTCGGGGAAATACTACATTTATGAATGCCCAATATCGAATACAGAGCAAAGATATGAAAATGGCATTAATTTATTTAAAACGAATAAAAGAAATAAAAAGAATATTAGCGTCAAAGAAAAATAAAAGTGAAATACACGAACGCAAATAGAATGCCATTCACTTAATCTAACCATGTCTATAAAATAAAAGTGTATTATATCGACATTTACATAATAAGAATTACACAGTGAAGGCAATAATGTTCGAACTACTAAATGCATACCACTCTATTTCTATATCTGTATCATTCTTCTATCCAAGATTTCTTTAAAATGTTCAAACATACTGAAATAAGCATACAGTGTTGGTAGTCCCATGTAAATGTAGTGTTAACTGTTGTACTATTGCAGAAAATTGTATGATTGTGAATAATATGCAGAGCAGGTGTTTGTCTAAATGTGTTTGAAAATAAAAACTAAAAGCAGAGAAATATGATTGACATTGAAGACAATGTATGTAAGTTTAGAGGTCATTTTGGACTTCTTCTATTCATAGTCTAATTACAGAGTGGCCCAAGAAAACTTGCGGACATTTTTATAACTTTTGCATATCCATATATGATATTTCAATTTTTACAAATGTTGACATACGTATTGATTAGTACATTTGACATATGAACTTTACATTTACTTTATCGAAACTGCACGATTATTGTTGCCATGACGATTATGACGTCATGGGGTCGAAATCCAAAAGTACATTTGTACGTTACGCCGTACAACTGCTGTAAACTGGTGTTATACCACTTTTCTGCTGCAAAATTGCATTTCGACATCCAATTCATCATGTAATAATAACATATAATTAAAGACATACATTCACCATTTAAATTAGAAATTATATGCTGCAAGTTTTATTGAGCTTTGCTAAAAATACGAATTGTTGGCATTTGCGTTATTTAAACATTCAGTTACCCAGTCTTGCATTTGTGGGATGTTTGATGTTGACGTGTATCTTATATGCGTCATAGTTTCTGCTAATGGCATTATCTATGGTACTAACATGTATTTATTTCATCTGTTCAGTATATCATTTATTTCACTATTTCAATGGAAATAGCGATATAGAACAACATTTAAACTTTAAACATCCCAACATCCTCAGCAATGCAAATTCAGGAGTAAATGTCCATTGTGCCCAGGATCGGCATACATTCCAGTATCGTGTGTTTTTGTTTTCATCCAAGAGCATGTGGGGATTGGTTGGGAGCATGCAATGGGTAGTTTAACGATCGGAATTCATCCTTCCCGGAATCGCGACCGGAGACCTGATTTGGCCATCAGGTACATATTGAACTGTCTTGTTTGTGAACGCTTACTCTGGTTATATATGCCCCTTATATTTAGTTCCGATTTTGACACCCCCATGCAGCAGTTTAATACGGGATCGAATCCGTTGCCTGGCCTTAAATCTTAATTGACCTTAGATTTTGATAGGCCGTTAAACACCAATATATCAAAAGTCCAAAAGCAATTTTATATTAATCACTACACGATTGGATTGCGATTGCAACGCCTTTGACACTTTTGTTTGATATTACATTTTAAAGCAATATAGATAGAGGTTCTTACATGAGTGATGAACTATGTCAACGAGTTAAATAAATATCATATTAAATCAACACAAATGTTAGATTTCGTAAGAACATCATAATGTCATTCATTACGATCCGAAACTACCATGCTCGCCATTTTAATTTTTATAATTTACTATTAGTCAATCGATGCGCACAATCCGAAACTACAAAACTCGCCATTATGATCCGAAATTACCATGCTCGCTATTACGATCTACGTTTTTCGCCATTCATTTCCTCTAATGACGTACACTATTTTGCGGACGGACGGACACCGTCTAAACGTGTACATGTCTATATAGACTAATAATAGCACAATCCGTTTCGGAGCTACCGGTATACGAACGGACGGATGTACGCCGCGCGCACGGACGAAAGCCGTTACAACGCGCTAACTATACGATAGTCTTACCTACCTACGATGTAAAACGAAACTGACCAGCAGATAATCCCTATGTAAACAAAAATGACCGCTCGGACAATGCCGGTAAGACAATTTCGAGGACTAAGGTACCCGAGGAAACCAGTTTTAAGATATGTTTACAAAGCGTCCAGTACATTAACCGTAAGCCCCCTTTTCGCAGGAACTGGAAAGATACAAGGGGACGGAAGTGCTCACGGATCAAGAACGATAACTCTCACATACCCTCTAGGCTCGAGTTAGCGCGTAATCGGCCCCCATACGTTTACATTGTATTTCACTATTATACCCACCCTCCACCCTGTGCCATGTACCATTAATGAATCAACTCCCTCACTAGCTACTAGTGGCCATGTCTGTTTACTTCGATGTTCAATGCGCGACTGCCTGGTATTTACATGTGGGCTCATTATGCGGTCATACGTCATCCTAAAATGGGTGGGAAGTCATTATCATCCATGACGAACATAGAAAACATAATTAATATAGATATATATTCATGGTCAGGTCATCCCTATTGTAAATACTTAATAAATCAGTCTGATGCAATCGCTATACAGTTGGTAGAGTTTCATAGGAATAGGGGTGTTGTGTTATACTATGTTGTGTTTTTATTTTTTGTTTGGCTAACTAATTGTCCCGGACTTCAGCCAGACCTGTGTCACGTAGCAAGCATCGGTACAATCGTATATTAACTTTAAGCCGGTATACGGCGATAGTACCTATGCGCTACCCAAAGCAAGTCAATGAGTGTATCTGCTATTGACAAGCCCAGGAAAGTCGTTCCCATGTCTACCAATAATAGTGAAATCATAATATATTATTATCAAAATACAGTCTGTACATACGACCACAGAAAGGGTTTTAACACAACAAATAGGCGTGTAATAATATTATACCGACAACTTTATTATGGAAATTTAATATTATAATTCATTTATAACACAAAACTGTCCACATATATGCATTGTGACTCAAAAACAAAACAAAGTTGCATGGCTATATGATAAAAATAAAAAATATGTATTATCAGCCAGTGTAATTGCCAAGCTCTGCGCATGAATTATATTAGGTTCCCATAGCAACCACTCAACAACACATGCACAAAACAAACCAAAACCACTTCGCCGCTAATATCATATTTGTCACATGAGGTATTGATTACAATAATTTAAATTACATTTCTAGTTGTAAAACAAAACATCACAAAAGTGAACCCATAACGCAACTGTTCCAAATATGTATAATAGGGTGTATTATAGATAAAATTAGTTACTATATTATGTTTAAAAGTGGCATAACAGTAAATACGGTGGTACAATGCCATGTGAACAAATAAATAATGGTTAAAGATGGTCAATCAAAGTTAGTATTTGAAAATGTACAATGTTAGCAGGAGTTGCATGTTGTATTGTCAACATTTACGGTGAGTAGTATTGTAAATTAGCATACTGTATATCAGGTGGTTAGGATTGAAATAGGTTTTAAATTCTGGAACAATCACGTTGAGTAGTATTGTAAATTAGCATACTGTATATCAGGTGGTTAGGATTGAAATAGGTTTTAAATTCTGGAACAATCACGTTACTTACTCACATCATAGATTAGAATATATTGTATGTTACAATAATATAATGTCAAAATAATATAAACTTCACTTCTGTTGCTTCTGTGTTCATGGTAAAGGTCAGAAATTCCTATGTAAAGTAGAACATTTCTCACATAACATAGCCAAATTTGAAATATCGTACAATATCACAATATATGGTAATATTATGTTGAGAACCAGTTTTAAGATATGTTTACAAAGCGTCCAGTACATTAACCGTAAGCCCCCTTTTCGCAGGAACTGGAAAGATACAAGGGGACGGAAGTCCTCACGGATCAAGAACGATAACTCTCACATACCCTCTAGGCTCGAGTTAGCGCGTAATCGGCCCCCATACGTTTACATTGTATTTCACTATTATACCCACCCTCCACCCTGTCCCATGTACCATTAATGAATCAACTCCCTCACTAGCTACTAGTGGCCATGTCTGTTTACTTCGATGTTCAATGCGCGACTGCCTGGTATTTACATGTGGGCTCATTATGCGGTCATACGTCATCCTAAAATGGGTGGGTAGTCACTATCATCCATGACGAACATAGAAAACATAATTAATATAGATATATATTCATGGTCAGGTCATCCCTATTGTAAATACTTAATAAATCAGTCTGATGTAATCGCTATACAGTTGGTAGAGTTTCATAGGAATAGGGGTGTTGTGTTATACTATGCTCTTTGAGATGTCAAGTCATTTGATAAACAGAATACTCATGTCAATTTCATATGATATTTATGAAACTCGTCAGCAATTATATGCACCACGCCATAGGCTCGATCCATACATTATGCCCGACTCGTTTCATAAATCTCATATCAAATGTAGCTCGTTTGAGATCCTCTATTTCTGCATACATGGCGAAGAACAACGGCAACGTTTTAGTGTACACGGTTCGTAAATAACCAACAAAAAGGATAATGAAAATAGCGAAATAAATAAATAAAAAACTAAATAGCAAATTCATGAATTGACGATATTGGAATTGATGTACAAATTTTCGAGCGTATTGTATAAAATAGACATTCACAGTGTAATAAAACGGTGTAGTAAAACACTAATACATTAGTTTAATATATATTCAAATAAATAAGTAAGTAACGTCTTCAGTACAAACAACACGCTAGGTCGTCATTACAACTTCAATATATTGTGATGTACTTAATATGCAATAAGGAGAATCTAACATTTGTGTTGATTTACTATGAGCTTTATTAAACTCGGTAATAAATATCATAATAGTATTATCACTCATGTAAGATCCTGTATACATAATAAGTAAATACCTTCAGCATTTCGGTGTTTCTCAGTATCTTCAGCGCACACGCGTCAGTGAGTTGGTTCAGTGAGATTCCGTCTTCGACGTTGTGCTGTGTCAGTCGCTCGAAGAACAATGATTCGAGCCGGCTGGGTTGCATGTACATTTATACATCCTCGCATAATTTGCATAATTTAATATTCTGATAAAGGTTCCTGTTAGAAACAACATTATTACATTTGCGGAGGCAGACTGAAATAGTAGGCAAGCAAACTACTAATTTAGCTTGGGAATATGCGCTGCTTAGTTTCACGAAGTTTGGAAGTCATATGCGTAGTAAATTGATAATTTGATCACGAATTTGGATATTCAAGGACAACTCTCTAAATTAGTATTTAGAACATGTACTGTTAGAAGGTCCGCCAGGGCATGAACAAAACATTTGATGGCATTTTTTTGTTACAAATGGGTACCCATGCCAGTTTATTTATCCCGTCAACACAGTGCGTACGTGCTGTGAAACACGGTGCCGTGAAACATTTTTGATATCCTGTCAATACGACCTAATCACTGCGTATAAATATGTGCGGTGACTGTGATTAATTGTTTGCATTTTAAAGCCATTAGTAGGTGTTGACGGGATAAATAGAATAGTAGGTTAGTGCCGTGAATGGGAAAAATATCTAGCGCGGCTCGGAAACGGGAGAGCCTCGCCCATCCCGTTTCCTAAGCCTTGCCAGATATTTTTTCCCATTCACGGCACTAAACTACTATTACCTATTTAATACCAAACTAAAACAGTGTCAGTGTATATACGACACACTCCATACTTTTACGATAGTAATCTACTATTCTCTATTTATCCCGTCAAGACAGTGCGGATGTGCCGTGAAACACGGTGCCGTGAAACATTTTTGATATCCAGTCAATACTATTTTTGCATTTTACAGCCATTTGTAGGTGTTGACGGGATAAATAGAATAGTAGGTTAGTGCCGTGAATGGGAAAAATATCTGGCGCGGCTCGGAAACGGGATGTGCTCGGCAGAGCCTCGCCCATCCCGTTTTCTAAGCCTTGCCAGATATTTTTCCCATTCACGGCATTAAACTACTATTCTCTATTTAATACCAAACTGAAACAGTGCCAGTGCATATACGACACACTACATACCTTTAAGATAGTAATCTACTATTCTCTATATCCACGATGAGTAGGCATCCGGATATGGGTGGGTGTCAATGTCTGTTTGATACAATAAGCTCAAAGTTGACATTTGAAGGTCATTTCAAGAACAATCATAGGAGTCTAAATGTGTTGTCATATACATGTATAGGTAACCATCACTCATAAAATCAATGTTAAAGATGGAAACAAGTTAAAGGCTGGTAGTACTATTAGTGTTAGTAATACAAAAATGAAATATAAAGAAAAAACATTCAGAATGGCCGCCAAAATAATGACACTACATGGAAATTCATTTCGTGCATATGCAACATGAACTAGCTCTGTATATGTTTGTTACTAAATGTCAGTTTGTATCATGGTATGACATTTAATAAAATAGCATATTATACCATTTACTAACTTCAATCGCAAGAAGGCCGCCAATAATTATATATGTGAACTTTTCAAATGAATAACTTGTAAATTGTTACGATTCCATTCCAGACACGGGTATTATCCTTTCAACAGTTGTGTTTACAAATGAATGTTCAAAGTGGGTTATACCTTTCAAAACTATACGTTTAGATATGGGTCTACACTCAAGTGTGACTGTTTGGGGGCAGTCTCAAGGTCATTCATGGGTCAGATCAAGACAAACAGCTCAGTTGTTTTGTATTTCGCTATTTTAAGTCATACATAACTCATTCAAAATATGTTATGTGTGTTGAGCATGACCTGTTATACATTGGCTATACTGTATAGTTAGTAAATCAGCCAGGTAATGTACAAATAAATATTCAGGATGGCCGCCAAACTGCAAAATATGCAATACAATGTGAAATGTAATCTTGTTACATAGAATATCCAGTTCTAAATATGTTATTTATATCCTTTATAAAATGTATGTATGGTATGAGAAGTCATTTACTAGTATACAATGACATGCGATTTAGTAATTTTAAATCACAGATGGCCGCCTTTCAACACATACTCACAGTGTTCACGTGGTTAAATGTTTCATTGTGATATTTCCTGGCATGTACATGGTGTCCCAAATAGCTGTTACGTGATCAATTGATAGGTATTTTCAACACGACAGAAGATATTCAACATATGTTATACTTATAAAAAAGCCAAATAAATTTAAATGTGTTCAAACGATAGTATGGGAAACTATATAACATACTCCCATTTTGATGACGTCACAAATGACGTCATCATTTTTTGCAATTTTTCAAAATGGAATTTTCAGAAAAGCACATCGCAGAGGCAGTCAAGCTATATTACGAAGCAAAGACATTGTCAAAAGTAAATGCATATGATGCAAAAGAAATACCCAGAACTGGTCAAGCTGAACAGGATGAGACTGCACAGAATTGTGAATACATTTGAGGCTCGTGGTTCGATATTGGATAACAGCGGTAGACCAAGATCAAGAAAACATCCGCATCGTGAGAGATGTTATAATGAAACGCTACGACGGTCTCGCGAAATGTAACCTTTCAAGTAAGTCTAGTGTACACAGAATGTTGAAATTCGACTTGCAGTTACAGTAACACATTATAAAATATCGATTATGTAGCACCTGACAGAAATTACTGTCTGTTTCACGAAAGCTGCCCAAATTTTACGGCCATATAGACAATTCAAAAACAATATTATTTTCGATAATATTAAATTAAAGGAAAATTTAAGAATGAGCCTTCTTTTTATTTCGTGAAATTCGGTCAAATATTGATTTTATTACGAAAAATTGATTTGTCTATGGGAATTTAACATGGGGGAAAAAGTGGTAAGGAAGTGTGGGAGGAGTCAGAAAACGAAAATTTTTGGAAATTGACTCCGAAACCTGACTAGATAGCTTGGATATGATCTAACTAAGAAAACAAAAGTTAAATTTTAAAAATCGGTCCAGTATTTCTAAAATTCAAGAAAAATTTAACATGGGGAAATTGTTTTTCGCAATAAAATCAATATTTGACCAAATTTCACGAAATAAAAAGAAGGCTCATTCTTAATTTTTCCTTTAATTTAATATTATAAAAAGAAATCTTGTTTTTGAATTGTTTATATAGCCGTACAATTTGGGCAGCTTTCGTGAAACAGACAGTAAGTCGTCTAGAATTCGTAAGATGGATGAATGCCCAGCCTGAATATTTCCCGAACATTATATGGTTTTCCGATGAAGCGAACTTTTACTTGATCAATGATGTGAGCAAACAAAACTGTCGCTTTTTGAGGGTCGGAGAAGCGTAACATTTACACAGAAAAACCCTTCCATGTCGAGAAACTAACGGTCTGCGTGGCCATAAGTGCGCTCGGAATTATTGGACTATTTTTCATACAGGATTCCGAAAGAGATGTGGCCACAGTAAATGCGGAACGGTATCGAGCACTCCTGCGATCAAAGTTTCTCCCCGCCCTCTGTAGTAAAAACATTGAAATTGAATCAGTATGTGTTCAGCAAGACGGTGCAGCTCCGCATACAGCGACATCGGTACTCCAGTAGATCCAAGCAACATTCGGCTCAAAGTTCATCTTCTTCATCTCGCTGAATGTGTTGCCACCTCACGTGCCATATCTCAACCCATTATACTTTTTTCTTCGGGTATGTTTAAAAGGCAATGTCTACACGTCAGCACATGAGACGACAGATGAACTTAAGAAGGCAATTGTAAAAGAAATCCGTAAAATCACCAGTAGAACGTGCAGCGCCGTAATTAAAAACTACAGGCGCAGACTAGAGTTTGGTAATTTAGAAAAACGGACGTCATTTAGAGCACGTTATGTACACACATGGTGATTAGGAAAAGTATCGGTGGATTTTATGCAACAAATATACCACAAATAGTTTAATAAATAAACCAACCTTTGTAGTATTATATTTATTTGTTCTATTTGTTAGCTAGAGGGTGGAGAGAGCATACATTAAAATATGTTGTTAAACGTTAGCAAGTTACCATGTATAACGATTGCCATGCTGAAATGTTGAAACCTTGTTTTTTGTCAGTTTTCCAATATGGCGGACCTTGAATTTGAAGGCCTACACCAAAATATACGCATTTCAATGAGAATGTACTACCGAAAACTACGGAAAACTGTAAAAGAATCATTTGTAGTTTTGATAGTGCGGTTACAGAGCTATTTCATGTTATGCTTTAAAAAATTGCGTTGGCGGCCATTTTGAATGTGGTCTCCAGGAAATGTAGCTCCAATTGTCCCAATTTTAAAATATGTTCTGTTAGTTTAATCAATACTACAACCTGAAGGATACTATTAGTCACAGATTCCGTGAAATTGGCATGCTAATCGGAAATGGCTTCATTGTTAGCAATATGCTATATCTGAACGAATTGAACACGATGTACAACTAGTAAAGTCATTTCTGAGGATTTCATGACCATCATGTTCCTAACTTTGTGTTATTGTTCATTTGCCAACTGGAACCATTTCAGAATAAAAATAGCTGCTATGCATTTTTCAAAAATGATGGGAAAACATTTTAGAGCACAACATTTAAAATTGCCGCAAAAAACATTTTGAAATATATAAAATGCATTATCTCTGTAATGAGATGAGCAACAAACACCATAGATGGCCACCATATGCCATCTTGAAAATGGAAAATACAATAGTTTTGAGACGGCATATCAGTACAATGTACAAACAGTGTGATTTCTCACTAATTTTAGAATTCTATATTAGCTTTAAGGGATGTTTTGTTACCTTAGAGAGTATCATGACTGTCGAATTTCAAGATGGCAACCATATTATATATTGCGCAATAAACGTTGATCACTGGGTATGTTGGATGATTAATTATGACGGCAACCCAGCAACAAATGTTGGCTTTCATTTTAGTCTACCTGTATATATTAATATTTCTGGGAAATCCAAAATGGTTACTGCTTTGTATTTTCGATATATTGAAAAGAAAAACACAAAGTGACAAAAATGATCAAAGGTTGATATAGTATAGTCTGAAAAGAATGAATGTCAACGTGTGAGGTTGTTATCACTGGTACAGCAAGTCGATATAGTAAAAGCGGAAATGAACTGTCGGTGTTGTTTTATGACTTCTTGAATGACTATTTTTGTTTTCCTGTTATCATAGTATAGGATTCCAAGCTGTCCTGTATATTCCTATCTTGAATGCATAACACTCAGTACGCTTAAACATGATAATTTTAATATATATATATTTATGATTGGAAATAATTTGTTTGCAGCCACACATCAACAAATTATCATATATATATATATCAATCAGTTATCAAGATATATGTCCAAATCAGTTTATTCTGAGAAACATATATAGATTATATGTGTAGCGGTGAAGATGGTGAGACTCGGTGTGTAGAAGTGGAGTATGTCAATATGTAATACTTCATTTATTAGTATTTAGCTCACCACTGGTTCTTCGCTCACGTCGTACATACATATCATCTATGTGCTTGGAGAGGTAGGTCGCCATAAAAGATGGATTCATCAAGTTAGGCCCCTTTTAAATGCGTCTTATACATTTGACAGAAATATGATGGATGATCTGCGAGCAATATCTATCATCTAGCAAGCAACATCCAGTATAACGGTCAGTCAGTGATGAGTTGATAGAAAATTGACTGATACGTATCAGTATAAATTAGACCAACATGCAACACATATTCTACTTTCATTAACTTACTGGTTAACCTAAGAATTCATAATAATATAACACTAGTAGTAATTTGTATTCATTTAAATTGGAATAATGTCACCATTTTGGAATAATGATTTGCTTACGATTGGATAAATAAATGTGTACTTCTGCGTTAACTAGTCATAATAGTAGAGCACTGTATAATTTTAAAGACCGCTGCTAGTGGCTATCTTCTATTTTGTTACCCACGGAAGGCCAGCATCACAATTAATATATTTTACCCTAAAATTAAACAGTAATACTTGTGGTTTCTCCAATCTTCTATCATTAAGAACAGTCACACAATTTGAGACAGTATTGGATTTAAAACTAAGTATAATATAAAGCCAAGCAATAACAAGTTCACAAGGTTAAAACGTATTTGTAAGAAAACATATTTGCCTTGCAATTGTAACTTATATTGCCCCATATATAATATATTTAAGTGTTACAAAACAGTGGCCATCTTGGATTTCATGGCATTGCTCACCTCCAAATTATGAAACTGCTTTTACAGCAGATGTGGGCTGCTAAAATGTATGAAATACTCATTACTGGGTACTTTTAAGATGGAAAATGGTGGCCATCATGGATTTCCGAACCCCAATAACATCCAACCTAACAAACAGCCCTTCCTGTAGGTGTAGTCTGCTGGAATTAGTAAAAATGTCACACCATGTGCACCTTTAGCTTAATTTTCCGCTCAGAAATATTGTGTTTAATATTGTCCAAGATGGCGAGCGGCGGCCATCTTGAATTTTAAGGGCTTAGTGACATTCAAACCAACACGTAACCCCTCCAGCAGATATGGCATGCTAAAATTAGTGAAAATATACACATTAAATTTACTTTTAGCTTAGCTCCTACTAACAAGATGGAGTATTTTAAGATGTTGGATGGCAGCCATCTTGTATTTACAGGTCCAAACTAATAACAAATAACCAGAGCAGTAGTTTTGGCATGTTATACTTATTGTGAAAGGACACCTCATTTGTGTTTCTTGCTTATCTCATTACAGAGATAATGCATGTTATATATTTCAAAATGGCGTTAGCGGCCATTTTGAATTGTGAGCTCTAAAAAGTTTTCCCATCGATTTTGAAAAATGCATAGAAGCTATTTTTTTCCTAAAATGGTTCAAGTTGACAAATTAACAATACAAAAAGGTAGGAACATAATGGTCACGGAATCCTCGGAAATGACCCTACTAAGCATGATAGTTTATTGCTTTTTAGGCAAATTGGCAGCCATTTTGAATTTCAGACATGATTTTTGTCATATAATTCAGCATTTTCAAAATCCCTATTTATATAATTACCAAAATAGTTCATCAGCAAAATGCTATCAATACTATTGTAACTCATATACATGTAGTGCATTTAAATACCCATGTCGATGAGAAATGTTGGATCAATATGACCGTTGGCGGGCCGTCTGTGTCGCATATGTTAACTGTGGCACATGTTGCAGGTAATGTCGGCAAACAGCGTAAAACCGGTTAAGACTGCACACTTTCAAATTGGACCAGGTTCCACACAACTTGTTACACCTTTCCATTACTAAGTGAGCGCATTTGAATGTGGTGCATATAGAACACCCGACGAGCGTCTTTGCATGCCAATTTATCAGGCATAGCTAGGAAATGTGTGAGAATTTCGAACTGCAATACGGAGGTATTCACCGAGATCTCTGGTAAGTTAGAATCCAGAACATGTCGCTGACGCATTTGACAACTGTTGCACATGTTGCAGTTAAAGTCGGCAAACAGCATAACACTAGGTAAGAATGCACACTATCGAATTAGACCAGGTTCCATACAACTTGCTACACCTGTCCATTACTAAGTGAGCGCATTTAAACGTGGTACATATAGAGAACACCCGACTAGCGTCGTTGGGTGTCAATGTATCAGGCATAGCTAGGAAATGTGTAAGAATTATGAAGCTCGCTGAGACACTAGCCTGGTATTCTCTTTACCATGAAACGTTTTGTACTATATGTCATATCCAAATGTTTTCGTGGACAGGAAGGCAAGTATGCAGATACTTTGCACTTCATTATACATAGACATCATTCGATATCGTCATGTGACTGCCATATGGTGTATCAGAGCCAATATTTATATCACGTGTATCAGGAAATACTAGGAAACGTGTAGGAATTCCGAGGCTCGCCGAGGAATTCTTACCGTTTCTGAGCCAGGCCAGATAAACTTGATCTCAAAAGGACACTAGCATGGTAGTCCTTTTATCAGGTAATGCTCTATACATGTGCTACTGAATGAGGAACTATGACGTGGATTTCATTGCAAAGAACGTGGGTTTGTTTACATTGCGTCATTACACTTAACGGCATTCGGTAAGGTCATACGCTGTTCGATCAATTTTGGATTCGCTGTGTCCCGGTACGTGTCTAGTCAATGCAGATACGGCACATTGTGTTATCAATATGTATGTATTCGGCCAATGAAAAGCTTGTTGCCTAATAAATGGTATATCAGAGACAATGCCGACATAGTATTTCATTATCGGAACACGTAGACTCTGTCAATGCGCAGCTTGGTAGTCTTATATGGATTAAACACACGAGTGAGAGAAGCAAACCAATTACGGGTATGTGATCATGTTTTAAGTACACTATATCGCAGAAACAGTTTCACCGATTAACTTTAAACTTCAAATGGGCGTTTATCATGATGATGACCCACATTGTCATTCTACGCGCCACCCGTGCGGCCCCTGATGCCCAAAGGTACAAAATCACCGTCCGCCATCTCGTGTATTGCATTCAATTTCATCGAAATATCCCTAATTATAAACTATTATTTAATTACGCATATTGTGCTCACTTTCATGTCACAATATATTTGTAAATTCAAAATAGAAATTTACAACAAAACAAAACCTCTGAAATTGTGTAACATTTCGACGTCATTGACGAAAAATAAAATGTGTTTTATTCGGAATACATATCGGCGACAAATGGCGCTGTGTTAAGGCCGGACATTCCAGAACTGTGTGAATTGTGCCATTTTGTTATTTACAGCATATTTGGCTTGAGTGTTAAAGGTACATGCCCACGCAGTAGGCACAAACTGTTCTTTATAGGAATTAAATACTAAGTATTTGATCGTGTCACTATTCCACCAATTATAAAAATACGAGTGCCCGCTATACAGATATAATCAGTGAGTAATATATATTGTATTGATAGTGACTCGCGGTGGTATCAGGCTATTTTCATATGCAAATGAGGCATGATATTTTTTAGTTATTTATACTGATTAAATGTGTCACCTGAAAATATAATATTTTCGACAGATTCTAAAGTATGATCATTGCACATCAAAACATAAATACCGAGAATAAATAGTAACGTCCGTTAACATTTTAAGGAAACACGGTTATCGCCCCTGATAATAGTGTGGGCATTTACGTCTGATATAAACTGTATAATCATCCCAATCAATACATGGGGTAATGGTGAATGCATGTTTATTTTGCCAGGACATATCTCAGATGATGTCTCCGATATAAAGAACATGTTGTGCCTACTGAGTGGGAATGGTTTCAATGCTAATTTAGCATTGTATATTCGTTGTAGCTAATGAAAATCGTGTTTAAACACCAGTTTATTTCATTTTGATCCAATTTGCAGTGCGAAACTTTCCTCTGTGCAGAATAGCAAGTTTGAGCAATTATCATCAATTATGTCTATTGTTAACCGTGATAATAGTGTATCACTTTCCCAACCTGCGAAAACTAGAAATTTTACCTGAAATATCAAATCAAATCGATTCATTTTTTTTTATTTTGGCATCTAACATAACATATATTTTTGCCGTACATACGATACATGTAAATAATACGTAGTGAGACATGCATTTTAATCCTGTAAATATTTGCAAGGAACTAATATGAGTTGCGAAACCGTTACAGTTGTTGATAGGTCGAACTTCATGTCTGTTTCACGAAACCTGCTCAAATTTTACAGCGAAAAATGGATTTGTCTATGGGAATTTAACATGAGGGAAAAGGAGGTGGAGGAGCTGTGGGAAGAGTCATGAAAATAAAAAATTTGGAAATTGACTCCGAAATCTGGCTAGATAGCTTGGAAGTGATCTAACTAAGAAAACAAAAGATACATTTTGAAAATCGGTCCAGTATTTCTGAAATTTAAAAAATGCCACTCTGTGAAGATGTCTACACTGTATGATGGTGGGTCTAGTTTTCGGGGTATTAACAAGTTCATCAACTAGCGATTTTTATAAAACATAACATGTGAGCTAAATTGTCAGTTCAATAGAATGATAAACATTTCTTTCAATGTTTCTTGCCTTCAAAATAAGATTGTGGTTTGATTAAAATTTGCGTTAGCGCGTTTAGCAACACACGAGTCCGCCATCTTGAATATTGACTAATGGTTGGAGTTTTCGGGGTAAGTTCTGAAAGTGTCAATAAATTTGCTAATTCTTCCCGAGTTTTCATTGATGTTATATCATCTCGCAGATGAATGAGGCACAGTGAAGGAAAACTTGAAACTGTTCTATTGATTATGATTTTAACAATATTAAAGAGCAGATTAATGGCGGACGCAGAAAATCACGAAAATAACGGTAGGTTCGTGAACAAAATGACCTAAATGGCAAAAATTACCAGTATTTAGTCCAAACACTGGATTTGGTGGCATTTTTAAGAACTTAATATAGGTAATGTCATGCTTATTTTAATCACCTGACGTAAAGCACATCGCGGCTGCACACATGTCAACAAATTAAAAAATATGTGAATACCCCGAAAACTCCGACTACCCCGAAAACTGGCGTCACGGCCATACACAGTATGGTGATTTAACAAGGGGAAATTATTTTTTCGCAATAAAATAAATATTTGAACAAATTTCATGAAATAAAAAGAAGGTTCATTCTTAAATTTTTCTTTAATTTAATATTATCGAAAACAATATTGTTTTTGAATTGTTTATATAGCCGTAGTATTTGGGCAGCTTTCGTGAAACAGACATTCTAATGCACCGAAAATAGAAAGCACGCATCTGATTGGTCAATTGAAATCAGAGCCTATAAAATATGAAAAATCACAGCATATAAAATCTCCGTTTTACCAGCCTGTGTTTTACAACTTGACAGATTTATGTAACCCTACGCGCTTTTGTAAACAATGGCCAGCGGCCGGGAATGCAAATATTTCCAAATTAATTTCGGTACATTTTCGGTTATCCATTCTGACATATTGACACGTACAACCCAAAGCGGAAAAGAGAATCTACCAACGACTGACAAACGTGGCTTCAGTGTGGTGGGCCCTTCAACAAATTCCCAAAAATATTACCCCACCCGTCCAAAATGCAGAAGAATTTAATAAAGTGCTCAAATGCAAACTCAAAATGCCAGTACCAGCCTATAACTTTACGAATTCCAATGTGCACATACATGACTATACATAATAAACTGTATTGCAGTGGGTATTCACCTGAATTAGGCGTAAATCCAGGGAAATCCTAGGCCTGTTGACACAACAAGTTGTTGCTGACATTTACTTTGTAAAATCACACGAACCCAATGCAGAATTGTTGGCAATTCTTTAAATGAATAAAAGCAAATAACTGTTGCAACTACACATACAAAAGCAATACAATAGTTAAAATAAACATTACAGTTGAATAAATGTATAGATGTCTTGGAAAAAGTCCCGTTAATCTCTATTTGAAATGGGAATATTCTTCGGCGGAGTTACATTTCTTCAAATTAATTTGGTGTGAGGCGGTTATCGATATGACGACAACAACCTGCTGACGAGTGACGTAATGAAAAAGATCACTGTTCGTGATATGCTACGACGTTTATCGAAAGCGGGGAGCACACTAGGTGCATTAGAATGGGGGATAACCATGCTTTGTTTTTCGATTTGGAGCGGTATGTGTGAGGTTTTATGGTCTGTGAATCAGTTTTACGGCTCCGCTAACGCGTCGCCGTAAAACTGATTCACAGACCATAAAACCTCCCACATACCGCTCCAAATCGAAAAACAAAGCATGGTTATCCCCTAAGTAGTCATAAGTTGGTCTTGTAGTATGCATATTTGTACTAAGTATATGTGATTGGCTTTTGAGAATGTTAAGCATCAACTCAAACCGTGCTGTGGCAAAATCGATCCAATGAGAGTTATATTATATTCACGTGTTATAAACATGTTAAGCGGGTGCATTATTCTATCGCTGGCAGTCTACATGCTCTTGGTATGTACTTATAACAAGCTGCATTTGTGTGCAATTTGTTTTAGGTACATACCCGCCATGTACGTGACGGGGTCCGATTTGCGAGAGCTCAGATCAATCTGTAAGTTGTCGATTTGACCGGATGGAGAGTTTGAAGTTGTATAATAATTACACTAAATGTGAAACATGGCAAGATACACCAGCTGACACAGGCTCACTCCGACAACCAAACCAGCATAGACATAGCACGGCCTTCCCATTCGCACAGTCTGTCCAGGTCCTGTCTCACCAGAAAGGCAGCATGTTCGTTTATAATCCAACAAGTAATATCTTACCAAGACGAGGTCACAGTAGGAAATCAGTTATTAGGTTATGGTTACATTACATGTGTCTGTGTTCGGTTTAATTCGAATATAACTGTTCGCCTTTGGAATAAAAAGTGTAATTTTTTCCAACATTTAGCAGTTTCGAATCAGTTGACATCAACTGTTCAAATTTGTTGAGTGTTGGCCAATGGCAGTAGTATCTCGGGGAAAGGCGTTGACGTAAATCTGAATATAGAGGACATGTAAGCAAACAAGAATTCCGCCACGGAAGTGGTGTTGTGCCTGCCGAGGCATTTGACCGTAACATGATCATGGGCATGTGCTAAAGTAAGCATAACAAAAACCGTCGGAGAAGTGCATGTTTGAAATTCGACAAAGGTCAAGGTTGAAAAATCGCTACAACATAGAAAAGGCTATGTGTTTCCACAACCATGTGAAGGTGCGGTAAAAAGGTCAAGGTAATGTTAATTGCGGCATGAGTGTGTTCCAAATGCTTACATGTATCAATTTTCCAAATATTGAAACAATCCATCAAGTAATGTTAATGTTATACGAAAATGGCTAAGTGTTTCCGCCAAAAATGTGCGGTAAAAAGGTCAAGGGCATATTAATGATGGCATGAGTGTGTTCCAAATGCTCACATATATCAACTGTTAAAGTTATACCATTTAATGGCGGCATGAGTGTGTTCCCAATGTTCATATGTAATATTAAAGTTATACCATGATGACGCAGCTTGTACATCATTTTTGATATTTCGGACGACGACGTCGACGACGACGACGGAAAAACGGCGAATATAGTCGCGACTTTTGCTAAAGCAGGCTCGACAAAAATGATACTCGTCCTCAATTGTTCTCATATTACGTAATGCACAGTCTATCTTGCCTCGCTGTATTGTCATATCTGTCAGTTTCGATTGCTGGACTATGCGAGAATAATCTAAATCTGCTAAGTGCAGTCCTGTAGCTCTTATTTACCATATAGTCAATATACCATTCTTTCTCACTGTTAGTTGTATACCTCATATATAACTTTAGTTTGCTAGAGGATCGTACTCATGCCAAGTTTTATAATAATTGTCTAACGAACGTTGTCTGATCTGATCAAATGGGACTTTTGTAAAACCTAGTTGGTTAAGCATGGCCTATATACGATGGGCCGAATTTAAGTAATTGTATGTTCTCATTATTTGGATCATCCCGTAGCATATTATACACATTCCGTAATAGCTGATCATCAGTGTTTATGATCTTAGACCAATATGTTATCATCAATAAAAGTGGTTTCCTACCGAGCTCCCCATATAAACCAGCTAGATTTGTGGATTTATTAACGCCAATAATAGATCTACAACATTTGGTATGTACTCGCTCAATGTCAGTGGAATCATGGTAGTCCCATATCTCTGATCCATATCCCAATACTGAGCCAACTAGAGCATCAAATAGTTTGAAAGTATCACGTGTATGTAATGACACACTTAGTAGAAGTTTGGTTAGATTGTGTAACGCATATGTACCATATTCGCTTATACAATTTTGAGTTCTGTTCCAATTACGGTTCTGTAGTGATTACACTATACATTACAAACACCTATCCCGTCTGAGATGGTATATAGAGAATAGTAGGTTAGTGCCGTGAATGGGAACAAATATCTGGCAAGGCTTAGGAAACGGGATGGGCGAGCCGAGCCGCGCCGCGAGCCGAGCGAGCCGAGCCGCGCCGCGAGCCGAGCGAGCCGAGCCGAGCCGCGCCAGATATTTTTCCCATTCACGGCACTAACCTAGTATTCTATTTATCCCGTCAACACCTACTAATGGCTTTAAAATGCAAAACAAATAAAAATAATCCCAGCCACCGCACATATTAATACGCAGTGATTATGTCGTATTGACAGGATATCAAAAATGTTTCACGGCACCGTGTTTCACGGCACATACGCACTGTGTTGACTGGATAAATACCCCATCCATGGTGTGGTACTAACATGAAACATTAATGTGCTTATGTTGGTAACAATGCACTATCACGTATCGTTAATGTGGTAGCCGCGCAACCTGTCTCGTGCATCAGCGCATGCGCGACACAGGCCGCGCCGGAATATGCATTCTGATTCCAGGTTCCACCAGGGATATATTCAAAGTACACAATAAGATGAAACGCTTAAGAAAAATAAATGATTATTCCCTCACAGTATGCTTTGCTAGATAAGTATACTTTGCAATTTTGGTGAAATCGGCTACTGGTCGCCCCTAAATAGGCCACATAACCTGGGGTGGGGTAACGGTAGATGGCATAAACACATCAGTTCTTATAACTAGATGGCCGCGGCCTGCATGTCGCGCCTTGTGGCGAGGCATGGACACTAACAAAAAAGGTATGTATAACGAAAAACTTTAACCGAAAAACTTAACCAAAAACTTTAACCAGACACACGTACGTAGGTACGCCAAAGTGCCGACTATATCGCGCTTTCCGCAAGCGGGCAGGAAAAAAACTTAACCAAAAACTTCAAACAAATTTGACATTGACATTGGGCACAGGGGCCACACGGGAGGGGGGTAGAATGAAAATATACATTATGATAAACACCCATGTGAAGTTTCAAGGTAATGGGCAAAGCAGTTGCAGAAATATAGTATAACGAAAAACTTTAACCAAAAAACTTAGCAAAAAACTTCAAAGTAATTTGACCTTGACATTGGGCACATGGGCCGCACGTGAGGGGGTAGAATGTAAATATAGATTATGATAAACACCCATGTGAAGTTTCAAGGTAATGGGCAAAGCAGTTGCAGTGATATAGTACAACAAAAAACATTAACCAAAAAACTTAACCAAAAACATTAACAAAAAAACTTAACCAAAAACTTTAACCAAAAAACTTAACCAAAAACTTCAAAGTAATTTGACCTTGACATTGGGCACAGGGGCCGCACGGGAGGGGGGTAGAATGAAAATATAGATGATGATAAACACCCATGTGAAGTTTCAAGGTAATGGGCAAAGAGGTTGCAGAGATATAGTATAACGAAAAACTTTAACCAAAAAACTTATCCAAAAAACTTAACCAAAAAATTTAACCAAAAAACTTAACCAAAAACTTAACCAAAAACTTCAAAGTAATTTGACCTTGACATTGGGCACAGGGGCCGCACGGGAGGGGGGTAGAATGAAAATATAGATGATGATAAACACCCATGTGAAGTTTTAAGGTAATGGGCAAAGTGGTTGCAGAGATATAGTATAACGAAATACTTTAACCAAAAAACTTATCCAAAAAACTTAACCAAAAAATTTAACCAAAAAACTTAACCAAAAAACTTAACCAAAAACTTTAACCAAAAAACTTAACCAAAAAAAAATTTAACCAAAAAACTTAACCAAACAACTTAACCAAAAATTGTTTAACCGGACACACGTACGTACGTACGTACGTACGTACATACGTACGACAAAAAGCAATACCTAGATATTTACACTGGCTAACTAATTCTAGTTCATCTTCACCATAATCTAGTTTGATATTTGATGGCCTTCCCCGTTCAAATACCATAATTTTCGTCTTCAAAATTTTCATACCGTTATATTGTTTCAATTTGTCAAATAATGTTTGTAGTTCTTCTTTCGTTTTGGTAAACAATACGGCATCGTCTGAGTACAGTAAGATAAATAAATTGATACCATTTATCGAAAATGCGTTTACGATTCCTGTACGCAGACTGTCTGCCATATCGTTTATAAAGAACGTGACTAATATTCCAGAGAGCGGATACTTTGCTTCACGCCCTCATGTGAGTAGAAAACGTCTGACGTTTTGTTCTTCAATTTCACACAAGGTTTTACGTTCTCATACATAGCTTGTATTGCTTTGAGCATGAATGTACTGGCACAATGACTGATAGGTTTTTGCAACATATATCCCCTGTTAATACTGTCGAATGCTTTTCTGTAGTCAACGAATGAGGTGTATAGTTTGTGCTTACTGCCTAGTAGTTTGGTGATAATAACATGAAACACGAGACATATAGAACGTTGGGAAAGTGATAAAACATGATGGTAACACGTGTGAATATAAATGACGTGCCTCGAGAAACAATGGCTTAGTGAGTTGATGTGTTTGCCCAGTGTACATGTAGCATGTGTACACACATGCGGCCTACTTTACGGACCTGTATGTTTTATTCGACCAGGTTACTATTATTGAGTATATTCTGATCATCCTGTGCTGATCTGGGAAATCATTCCTCCCTTTTTATCACTGTACGAATTCACCGGCTGACAAAAGATAAATTGCTCTTTGCAACAAGTATCGATTCAGACCATTCTAATGCTCGCACAATACGATTGACCCGATTTCGTAATACTTTCATGTGCGACCGGGCCTATTGGCATTACAGGCGGACAACCGTGCTCTAAGTTATTTTGTTATTTATTCCACCCAATATCTGTACAACGCCTGGTTTTCCAAACAATCAGGGAAGAAACCTTGAATATAAATTATGTATAGGCATGCATGCATATGCAACGCATCACCAGCCTAATTATAATATTAAAAGTACGCAGTCACGCCATGTAATATGTCTTATTAAAATACATATCTACGTAGCTTCTCGTGTATCACCTGTTGCTTCTCGTGTATCACCTGTTGCTTCTCGTGTATCACCTGTTGGTGCGTCTTCACATAAAACAACCAAACGCTCGCACATTCTTCGAATGTCTCTAAACCAGACACAATGGGCACTTCCAGACATTGTAACACATGGTGGTCATATACATGGAGTACAATAGGATCTCTCTAAACCAGACACGATGGGCACCTCCAGATATGGTAACACATGGTGCTTACATACATGGAGTACAGTAGGATCTCTCTAAACCAGACACGATGGGCACCTCAAAACATGGTAACACATGGTGCTCATATACATGGGGTACGATTGGATCTCTCTGAACCAGACACGATGGGCACCTCCAGACATGGTAACACATGGTGGTCATATACATGGAGTACAATATGATCTCTCTAAACCAGACACGATGGGCACCTCCAAACATGGTAACACATGGTGCTCATATACATGGAATACAATATGATATATATCTAAACCGGACACGATGGGCACCTGCACACATGGTAACACATGTTGGTCATATACATGGAGTACAGTATGATCTCTCTAAGCCGGACTCGATGGGCACTTCCACACATGATAACACTTGGTGCTCAGATACATGTACATGTATTACAGTAGGATCTCTCTAAACCAGACACGATGGGCACCTCCAGACATGGTAACACATGGTGCTCATATACATGGAGTACAGTAGGATCTCTCTAAACCAGACACGATGGGCACCTCCAGACATGGTAACACATGATGGTCATATACAGTAGCGCTTTTCTGCAGGTCAACTATACGTACTATGCCAATACTATACGTATACTATACCAATACGATATGTTTTCTATTCGATATGCATATAATATAAACGTACGCTATATTTGTACCATACATAACCACCAATATCGTATAGATATACCATTCAAATCGTACGTTTATACGATTTTTATACATGTGTATAATTCTGGTACGTTTGTATCGTACAAACATACCAGATTATGGTATATTCATACCATATCTGGACGGATATATCGTATATGCGAACGGATATCGTATGTTTGTATAATATTCGTATAGTACGTTTGTACTATACGATGATACGGTAAAAACATACCAATATTATATGATCATACGATATGCTCATTAAATATACCAATACTATACGATTACGATATGTACACGATATTAGTATATACAAATAGGTAAGGAGCAGAAAATCGCTACTGTACATGGAGTAAAATTGGATCTCTCTAAACCGGACACGATGGGCACCTCCAGACATGGAAAAACATTGTGCTCATATACATGGAGTACAGTAGGATCTCTCTAAACCAGACACGATGGGCACCTCCAGACATGGTAAATATGGTGCTCATATACATGGAGTACAATAGACTCACTAAATCAGACACGATGTGCACCTCCAGACATGGTAACACATGGAGCTCATATACATGGATTTCAGAAGCATCTCTCTAAACCGGACACGATGGGCACCTCCAGACATGGTAACACATGGTGGTCATATACATGGAGTACAGTAGGATCTCTCTTAACCAGAAACGATGGGAATCCTCCAGACATGGTAACACTTCGTGCTCATATACATGGAGTACAGTAGGATCTCTCTAAACCAGACACGATGGGCACCTCCAGACATGGTAAACATGGTGCTCATATACATGGATTACAATAGGATCTCTCTAAATCAGACACGATGTGCACCTCCAGATATACATGGATTTCAGTAGGATCTCTCTAAACCGGACCCGATGGGCACCTCCAGACATGATAACACATGGTGGTCATATACATGTAGTACAGTAGGATCTCTCTAAACCAGACACGATGGGCACCTCCAGACACGGTAACACATGGTGGTCATATACATGTAGTACAGTAGGATCTCTCTAAACCAGACACGATGGGCACCTCCAGAAATGGTAATACATGGTGCTCATATACATGGATTACAGTAGGATCTCTCTAAATTGGACACAATGGGCACCAGACATGATAACACTTGGTGCTCATATACATGGAGTACAGTAGGTTCTCTCTAAACCAGACACGATGTGCACCTCCAGACATGGTAACACATGGTGGTCATCTACATGGATTACAGCAGGATCTCTCTAAACTGGACAAGATGGGCACCTCCAGACATGGTAACACATGGTGCTCATATTCATGGATTACAGTAGGATCTCTCTAAACTGGACACGATGGGCACCTCCATACTTGGTAACAGATGGTGCTCATATATATGGATTACAACAGGATCTCTCTGAACTGGACAAGATGGGCACCTCCAGACATGGTAACACATGGTGCTCATATTCATGGATTACAGTAGGATCTCTCTAAACTGGACACGATGGGCACCTCCATACTTGGTAACACATGGTGCTCATATATACGGATTACAGCAGGATCTCTCTAAACTGGACAAGATGGGCACCTCCAGACATGGTAACACATGGTGCTCATATTCATGGATTACAGTAGGATCTCTCTAAACTGGACACGATGGGTACCTCCATACTTGGTAACACATGGTGCTCATATATATGGATTACAGTAGGATCTCTCTAATCTGGACACGATGGGCACCTCCAAACATGGTAACATATGGTGTGGTGGTCATATACATGGATTACAGTAGGATCTCTCTAAATCAGACACGATGTGCACCTCCAGACATGGTAACACATGCTGCTCATATACATGGATTTCAGTAGGATCTCTCTAAACCGGACACGATGGGCACCTCCAGACATGGTAACACATGGTGGTCATTTACATGGAGTACAATAGGATCTCTCTAAACTGGACACGATGGGCACCTCCAGACATGGTAACACATGGTGCTTATATACATGGAGTACAGTATGATCTCTCTAAACTGGACAAGATGTGCACCTCCAGACATTGTAACACATGGTGCTCATATACATGGAGTACAGTAGGATCTCTCTAAACAGGACTATATGGGCAACTCCAGACATGATAACACTTGGTGCTCATATACATGGATTACAGTAGGATCTCTCTGAACCGGACAAGAAGGGCACCTCCAGAAATGGTTACACATGGTGCTTATATACATGGAGTACAGTAGGTTCTCTCTAAACCAGACACGATGTGCACCTCCAGACATGGTAACACATGGTTCTCATATACATGGAGTACAGTAGGATCTATCTAAACTGGACACGATGGGCACTTCCATACATGGTAACACATGGTGCTCATATACATCGATTACAGTAGGATATCTCTAGACTGGACAAGATGGGCACCTCCAGACATGGTAACACATGGTGCTCATATACATGGATTACAGTAGGATCGCTCTAAACTGGACACGATGGGCACCTCAAGACATGGTGAAACATGGTCCTTATATACATGGACTACAGTAGGATCTCTCTAAACTGGACACGATGGGCACCTCCAGACATGATAACACTTGGTGCTCATATACATGGATTACAGTAGGATCTCTCTAAACCGGACAAGATGGGCACCTCCAGACATGGTAACACATGGTGCTCATATACATGGAGTACAGTAGGATCTCTCTAAACCGGACACGATGGGCACCTCCAGACATGGCAACACATGGTGCTAATATACATGGAGTACAGTAGGTTCTCTCTAAACCAGACACGATGTGCACCTCCAGACATGGTAACACATGGTGGTCATCTACCTGGATTACAGTAGGATCTCTCTAAACCGGACAAGATGGGCACCTCCAGACATGGTAACACATGGTGCTCATATACATGGAGTACAGTAGGATCCCTCTAAACCGGACACGATGGGCACCTCCAGACATGGTAACGCATGGTGCTCATATACATGGAGTACAGTAGGATCTCTCTAAACCGGACACGATGGGCACCTCCAGACATGGTAACGCATGGTGGTCATATACATGGAGTACAGTAGGATCTCTCTTCACCAGACACGATGGACACCTCCGGACATGGTAACACATGGTGCGCATATACATGGAGTACATTAGTATCTCTCTAATCCGGACACGATGGGCACTTCCAGACATGGTAAAACATGGTGCTCATATACATGGATTGCAGTAGGATCTCTCTAAACCAGACGCGATGTGCACCTCCAGACATGGTAACACACGGTGCTCATATACATGGATTTCAGTAGGATCTCTCTAAACTGGACACGTGGGCACCTCCAGACATGGTAACATGTGGTGTGGTGGTCATATACATGGAGTACAGTAGGATCTCTAAAAACCAGACATGATGGGCTCCTCCAGACATGGTAACACATGGTGCTCATATACATGGAGTACAATAGGATCTCTCTAAACTGGACACGATGGGCACCTCCAGACATGGTAACACATGGTGGTCATATACAAGGAGTACAATATGATCTCTCTAAACCAGACACGATGGGCACCTCCAGACATGGTAACACATGGTGCTCATATACATGGAGTGCAGTAGGATCTCTCTAAATCGGACACGATGGGCACCTTACAGTAGGTTCTCTCTAAACCAGACACGATGTGCACCTCTAGACATGGTAACACATGGTGCTCATATACATGGAGTACAGTAGGATCTCTCTAAACTGGACACGATGGGCACCTTCATACATGGTAACATATGGTGCTCATATACATGGCAAATGACATAGACCAATTAGTAAACCCTTGGATGATCGTAAATGTTAATTCTGTAACGTGCTAGAAGATGAATTTCATTTCTTGTTTATATGTCCTGTCTACAGTGAATTGAGGGTACGCTACATCGGCCAATATTATAGAAGTAGACCTAACATGTTAATATTAGTAACACTGCTTCACTCAGATAGAGCGTCTTATATAAGAATCCTTGGTAATTTCGTTTTCAGAGCGTTCGATGAACGTAACGAAATTATATTTCAGCTAAACAGATATATGTAGTAATTTATTCTTGAAATAACTGGAAATCAATTGTGTATACTTATTGATAGATACATTTATATAAAATGCACAGTACAGTCTTAGAACAGGCTGTGCGAATGCGCAGTCTGATCTGGGACTCCGCTAATCTCCAAGTCGACATGTGCATTTATTTCATTTCCTACCATACAATCATATACCGTTTGTTTACAGTATGACATGTATTATATGTGAATGTACATGACTGTATTATTCATGTGACTAGTTGTTTTACGCTATTGTGATGCTGATTTAAAGCGCATTTGCCAAAAACAAAAACTCTCCCGAAATTAAAAACAAATCTTTAACTACTAGTAAGCTTTGTATGCTTTGTTTCGTTAAATTATCCTATTCTTGTGTGGAAAGTAGATGCATGTATTATATGTGCACTATTACTTTAAAACGACAATTGGAATACAATGTATGATCAAAGTATTGCTGTTTGAGGGAAAGAATGTTCATGCCATGACGCTGCCACTGTTGCATTGTTTTATGTATGTGTATGTACACATATGTATATGTGTCTATATTATAAGTTATTGTGATTCTACACAGGCTATATGGTGTAATATTGCCCGTCTGGAGGTATGTTCACCCGAGGCGAAAGCCGTGCTCATATACATGGAGTACAGTAGGATCTCTCTAAACCAGACACGATGGGCACCTCCAGACATGGTAACACATGGTGCTCATATACATGGAGTACAGTAGGATCTCTCTAATCCGGACACGATGGGCACTTCCAGACATGGTTACACATGGTGCTCATAAACATGGATTGCAGTAGGATCTCTCTAAACGAGACACGATGTGCACCTCCAGACATGGTAACACATGGTGCTCATATACATGGATTTCAGTAGGATCTCTCTAAACTGGACACGATGGGCACCTCCAGACATGGTAACATATGATGCTTATATACATGGATTACAGTAGGATCTCTCTAAACTGGACACGATGGGAACCTCTGGACATGGTAACACTTGGTGGTCATATACATGGATTACAGTAGGATCTCTCTAAACCGGACACGATGGGCACCTCCAGACATGGTAACAAAGGGTGGTCATATACATGGAGTACAGTAGGATCTCTCTAAACTGGACACGATGGGAACCTCTAGACATGGTAATACTTGGTGGTCATATACATGGAGTACAGTAGGATCTCTCTAAACTGGACACGATGGGCACCTTCAGACATGGTAACACATGGTGGTCATATACATGGATTACAGTAGGATCTCTCTAAACTGGACACGATGGGCACCTCCAGACATGGCAACACATGGTGCTCATATACATGGATTACAGTAGGATCTCTCTAAACTGGACACGATGGGCACCTCCAGACATGAGTGAGTGAGTGAGTGAATAGGGTTTAACGTCCGCTTTTCTGACATAGAGGTACAAGCCTCAGGGAGTCTAAACGCAGACGGGTCAACGGGGTCGAGTCCCGTATCCACCTGTCCGAGGGGGGTAAATCCCAACTTCAGAACTCAATATTTACAATCAAAATATATATTCAGTCCTGAAATTAGAACAACCTGATCTGGTGCCAGGCCCTCGCCACACCAGCATCATTTATCCCATCCCCTAAAAGTAATAGGATTAGCGCTAATCTTACTTTTATATATGGGGCATAGCCCGACTCAACTCTCACAAACAATAAAGCCAAAAATGTACATGAGGGCCAAATCCGGTATAGTGGGTTCCGGAAAGTATGAACCAGTTTAGTCGCCTTTTACGACAAGCAATGGCTACTGCAGCACTATTCTCAGGATCAGTTGATCCCGCCCCTGTGCCTGATTGATAACAATTGGTGTTCATATACATGGATTACAGTAGGATCTCTCTAAACTGGACACGATGGGCACCTCCAGACATGGTAACACATGGTGCTCATATACATGGAGTACAGTAGGATCTCTCTAAACCAAACACGACGGGCACCTCCAGACATGGTACCACATGGTGCTCATAGTTGGATCTCTCTAAACCGGACACGATGGGCACCTCCAGACATGGTAACACATGGTGGTTATATACATAGAGTACAGTAGGATCTCTCTAAACCAAACACGATGGGCACCTCCAGACATGGTAACACATGGTGCTCATATACATGGAGTACAGTAGGATCTCTCTAATCCGGACACGATGGGCACTTCCAGACATGGTTACACATGGTACTCATAAACATGGATTGCAGTAGGATCTCTCTAAACAAGACACGATGTGCACCTCCAGACATGGTAACACATGGTGCTCATATACATGGATTTCAGTAGGATCTCTCTAAACTGGACACGATGGGCACCTCCAGACATGGTAACACATGGTGGTCATATACGAGGAGTACAATATGATCTCTATAAACCAGACACGATGGGCACCTCCAGACATGGTAACATATGGTGCTCATATACATGGATGACAGTAGGATCTCTCTAAACAGGACACAATGGGCAACTTCAGACATGGTAACACATGGTGCTCATATACATGGAGTACAGTGGGACCTCTCTAAACCGGACACGATGGGCACCTCCAGACATGATAACACATGGTTCTTATATACATGGATTACAGTAGGATCTCTCTAAACTGGACACGATGGGCACCTCCAGACATGATAACACTTGGTGCTCATTTACATGGATTACAGTAGGATCTCTCTAAACCGGACAAGATGGGCACCTCCAGACATGGTAACATATGGTGCTTATATACATGGAGTACAGCAGGTTCTCTCTAAACCAGACACGATGTGCACCACCAGACATGGTAACACATGGTTATCATATACATGGAGTACAATAGGATATGTCTAAACCGGACACGATGGGCACCTCCAGACATGGTAACACATGGTGGTCATATACATGGAGTACAGTAGGATCTCTCTAAACCGGACACGACGGGCACCTCCAGACATGGAAACACATGGTGGTCATATACATGGAGTACAGTAGGATCTCTCTAAACCAGACACGATGTGCTCCTCCAGACATGGTAACACATGGTGCTCATATACATGGAGTACAGTGGGATCTCTCTAAACCGGACACGATGGGCACCTCCAGACATGGTAACATATGGTGCTCATATATATGATTTACAGTAGGATCTCTGTAAACCAGACACGATGGTGCACCTCCAGACAAAGTAACACATGGTTGCCATATACATGGAGTACTGTAGGATCTCTATAAACTGGACACGATGGGCAACTCCAGACATGGTAACACATGGTGGTCATATACATGGAGTACAGTAGGATCTCTCTTCACCAGACACGATGGACACCTCCGGAAATGGTAACAATTGGGGCTCATATACATGAAGTACAGTAGGATCTCTCTAAACCAAACACGATGGGCACCTCCAGACATGGTAACACATGGTGCTCATATACATGGAGTACAGTAGGATCTCTCTAATCCGGACACGATGGGCACTTCCAGACATGGTTACACATGGTACTCATAAACATGGATGGCAGTAGGATCTCTCTAAACAAGACACGATGTGCACCTCCAGACATGGTAACACATGGTGCTCATATACATGGATTGCAGTAGGATCTCTCTAAACTGGACACGATGGGCACCTCCAGACATGGTAACACATGGTGGACATATACATGGAGTATAGTAGCATCTCTATAAACCAGACATGATGGGCTCCTTCAGACATGGTAACACATGGTTATCATATACATGGTGGTCAATAGGATCTCTCTAAGCTGGACACGATGGGCACCTCCAGACATGGTAAGACATGGTTGTCATATACGAGGAGTACAATATGATCTCTATAAACCAGACACGATGGGCACCTCCAGACATGGTAACATATGGTGCTCATATACATGGATTACAGTAGGATTTCTCTAAACAGGACAAAATGGGCAACTTCAGACATGGTAACACATGGTGCTCATATACATGGAGTACAGTGGGACCTCTCTAAACCGGACACGATGGGCACCTCCAGACATGATAACACATGGTGCTTATAAACATGGATTACAGTAGGATCTCTCTAAACTGGACACGATGGGCACCTCCAGACATGGTAACACATAGTGCTTATATACATGGATTACAGTAGGATCTCTCTAAACTGGACACGATGGGCACCTCCAGACATGATAACACTTGGTGCTCATTTACATGGATTAAAGTAGGATCTCTCTAAACCGGACAAGATGGGCACCTCCAGACATGGTAACACATGGTGCTCATATACATGGAGTACCGTGGGATCTCTCTAAACTGGACACGATGGGCACCTCCAGACATGGTAACATATGGTGCTCATATATATGATTTACAGTAGGATCTCTCTAAACCAGACACGATGGTGAACCTCCAGACAAAGTAACACATGGTTGCCATATACATGGAGTACTGTAGGATCTCTATAAACTTGACACGATGGGCAACTCCAGACATGTTAACACATGGTGGTTATATACATGGAGTACATTAGGATCTCTCTTCACCAGATACGATGGACACCTCCGGACATGGTAATAATTGGGGCTCATATACATGGAGTACTGTAGGATCTCTCTAAACCAAACACGATGGGCACCTCCAGACATGGTAACACATGGTGCTCATATACATGGAGTACAGTAGGATCTCTCTAAACCTGACAAGATGGGCACCTCCAGACATTGTAAAACATGGTGCTCATATACATGGATTGCAATGAGCATCTCTCTAAACTGGACACGATGGGCACCTCCAGACATGGTAACACATGGTGCTTATATACATGGATTACAATAGGATCTCTCCAAACTGGACACGATGGGCACCTCCAGACATGATAACACTTGGTGCTCATTTACATGGATTAAAGTAGGATCTCTCTAAACCGGACAAGATGGGCACCTCCAGACATGGTAACATATGGTGCTTATATACATGGAGTACAGCAGGTTCTCTCTAAACCAGACACGATGTGCACCACCAGACATGGTAACACATGGTTATCATATACATGGAGTACAGTAGGATCTCTCTAAACTGGACACGATGGGCACCTCCAGACATGGAAACACATGGTGCTCATATACATGGAGTACAGTTGGATCTCTCTAAACCGGATACGAGGGGCACTTCCAGTCATGGTAACACATGGTGGTCATATACATGGAGTACAGTAGGATCTCTCTAAACCAAACACGACGGGCACCTCCAGACATGGTAACACATGGTGCTCATATACATGGAGTACAGTAGGATCTCTCTAATCCGGACACGATGGGCACTTCCAGACATGGTAACACATGGTACTCATAAACATGGATTGCAGTAGGATCTCTCTAAACGAGACACGATGTGCACCTCCAGACATGGGGCTCATATACATGGATTTCAGTAGGATCTCACTAAACTGGACACGATGAGCACCTCCAGACATGGTAAAACATGGTGGTCATATACATGGAGTATAGTAGCATCTCTATAAACCAGACATTATAGGCTCCTCCAGACATGGTAACACATGGTTATCATATACATGGAGTTCAATAGGATCTCTCTAAACTGGACACGATGGGCACCTCCAGACATGGTAAACTTGGTGCTCATATACATGGAGTACAGTAGGATCTCTCTAAACCAGACACGATGTGCTCCTCCAGACATGGTAACACATGGTGCTCATATACATGGAGTACATTGGGATCTCTCTAAACCTGACACGATGGGCATCTCCAGACATGGTAACACATGGTGGTCATATACATGGAGTACAATATGATCTCTCTAAAGAAGACACGATGGGTACCTCCAGACATGGTAACACATGGTGCTCATATACATGCAGTACAGTAGGATCTCTATAAACCAGACACGATGGGCACCTGCAGACATGGTAACACATGGTGCTCATATACATGGAGTACAATAGGATCTCTCTAAACTGGACACGATGGCACCACCAGACATGTTAACACATGGTGTTCATATACATGGATTACAGTAGGATCTCTCTAAACCGGACACAATGGGCACCTACAGACATGGTAACACATGGTGGTCATATACATGGAGTACATTAGGATCTCTATAAACCAGACACGATGGACACCTCCAGACACGATAATACGTGGTTCTGATATACATTGAGTACAGTAGGATCTATATAAACCCGACACCATGGGCACCTCCAGACATGGTACCAAATGGTGCTCATATACATGGAGTACAGTATGATCTCTCTAAACTGGACACGATGGGCATCGCCAGACATGTTATCATATGTTGGTCATATACATGGATTACAGTAGGATCTCACTAAACTTGAAATGATGGGCACCTCCAGACATGGTAACACATGGTGCTCATATACATGGAGTACAATAGGATCTCTCTAAACTGGACACGATGGGCACCACCAGACATGTTAACACATGATGTTCATATACATGGATTACTGTAGGATCTCTCTAAACCGGACACAATGGGCACCTACAGACATGGTAACACATGGTGGTCATATACATGGAGTACAGTAGGATCTCTATAAACCAGACACGATGGACACCTCCAGACACGATAATACGTGGTACTGATATACATTGAGTACAGTAGGATCTATATAAACCAGACACCATGGGCAACTCCAGACATGGTAACACATGGTGCTCATATACATGGAGTAGAGTAGGATCTCTCTAAACCGGACACGAAGGGCTCCTCCAGACATGGTAACACATGGTGCTCATATACATGAAGTACAGTAGGATCTCTCTAAACAGGACACGATGGGCACCTCCAGACATGGTAACACATGGTGCTCATACACATGGAGTACAGCAGGATCACTCTAAACCTGACACGATAGGAACCTCCAGACATGGTTTTGTTTGTTTCTTTATTGGTGTTTAACGGCATATCAACAGCTAAGATCATATAAGTACGGGCAAACGGGTTCGATCCCGTTTAACCTGCTGCATTGGGGCGGGGGGGGGATTCCAAAATTAGAACTGAATATTTACATGGAGAAACAATATATTCAGCCCTGAAATTAGAATAACCTGACCTGGTGGCAGGTCCATACCACACCAAAGTCACTTTGCCTCTTCCCCTAAAATAAGATTACGAATAATCGTAATACTCACATAAGGGGTATAACCAGATTCAACTGTCACATACAAAATGCCAAAGACGTATGTGAGGGCGAAACCAGGTCTCATTCGGAATTCCGGTAAGGATGAACCCCGATTACCCATCGCTTGCACCCACCTTCCACCCCCTCCAGACATGGTAACACATGGTGCTCATATACATGGAGTAGAGTATGATCTCTCTAAACTGGACACGATGGGTACCTCCAGACATGGCAACACATGGGGCTCATATACCTGGAGTACAGTAGGATCTCTTTAAACCAGACACGATGGACACCTCCAGACATGATAACACATGGTGCTTATATACATGGATTACAGTAGGATCTCTCTAAACCGGACACAATGGGCACCTCCAAACATGGTAACACATGGTGGTCATATACATGGAGTACAGTAGGATCTCTATAAACCGGACACAATGGGCACCTCCAGACATGGCGACACATGGTGCTCATATACATGAAGCTTTTTGTTTGTTTATTGGTGTGTAACGGCCTATCAACAGCTAAGGTCATGTAAGGCCGGGCAAACAGGTTCGATCCCGTTTTAACCTGCTACATTGGGGGAAAATCCCAAAATCAGAACGGAATATTTACATCGAGATACAACATATTCAACCCTGAAATTAGAATAACAACATATTCAGCCCTGAAATTAGAATAACCTGACCTGGTGCCAGGTCCATACCGCACCAAAGTCACTTGGCCCCTTCCCCTATTTAAAAGTAATATCGGTAGGATTACTCTTATAAGGGGTATAACCAGATTCAACTGTCACATACAAAATGCCAAAGACGTATGTGAGGGCCAAACCAGGTCTCCAGTCGGGATTCCGGTAAGGATGAACCCCGATCGTTAAATTACCCATCGCACATGGTGTTCATAAACATCGAGTACAATAGGATCTCTCTAAACCAGACACGATGGGCACCTCACACATGGCAACACATGGTGCTCATATACATGGATTACAGTAGGATCTCTCTAAACTGGACACGATGGGCACCTCCAGACATGGTAACACATGGTGCTTATATACATGGAGTACAGTAGGATCTCTCTAAACTGGACACGATGGGCACCTCCAGACATGATAAAACTTGGTGCTCATATACATGGAGTACAGTAGGATCTCTCTAAACCAGACACGATGTGCACCTCCAGACATGGTAACACATGGTGGTCATATACATGTATTACAGTAGGATCTCTCTTTTCTGGACACGATGGGCACCTCCAGACATGGTAACACAAGGTGGTCATATATATGGAGTGCAGTAGGATCTCTCTAAACCGGACACCCTGGTAACACTCCACACATGGTAACACATGGTGCTCATATACGAGGGGCATTAAATAAATTCAATGAATATTTTCACAGCCGCTACATCTATCGTTCAAATTGACTGATATTTCGCATAATCTGAGAACAAATCATAATAAATGTCGTTACACAATTTTAGTTTGCTGCATATATAGTCATTGTGGCTGTCGTCATAGCAACGTCGCAGGTTACCATACCCGGCGTCATTTGAAATTTGCGCATCTGAAAAAGTACATGTCTTACAGAATGTTATGTACTATGCACTTTTCAGCCGCAGAAATAGAAATAATTCTGCAGGCGCCAAATCTATAGAGTATGGGGCCTGCTCCAATACTTTAAATCCGAGTTTCTCGATCGTCCTTTGCACAACAGCACTCATATGCGCGGGTGCATTGTCTTGGAGAAACACCACATGTTGATGTCGAGACTTTCGCGCTTCTTAGATATTCGCATGCCTGAGGTTAATAACCTCGGTATCCAGCGGGCAGTAGGTTAGTGCCGTGAATGGGAAAACTATCTGGCGCGGCACGGAAACGGGATGTGCTCGGCAGAGCCTCGCCCATCCCGTTTCCTAAGCCTTGCCAAATATGTTTTCCCATTCACGGCACTACTAACCTATTATTCTCTATATATCATGTATATACCTCACGGGCCTGATCAACGAATTATGGAGTTTTACAGTTGATCTACCATCTTGGGAATACAACGTGTTGATAGATTTGGTGCCGTACGCCATCGACGTACGTGAACGTCATGTTGTTGGCTGTGACCTCCATGTGACTGGATCCTCCAATGTTCTCCAACTCCGCACAGAAGAATTTTGATGAGCCAGGGGGAACATTGTCCTTGTGTGCTTGGTTATCTTCACAGAAGTTACCGACACCTATTACAAAGTAGTCCATCGTTTTGTCAGGTGCCTGTGTTTGTAGATGCTGAAAGAAAATAAGAAATAGTATAAGATGATATACTCCTTTGCTCACTGATCGTTCTATGGCGATGCGCGATCGTTCTATGGCGAACAGACACACATTACCTCAGGGAGGCTCCGTGATAAATATATTCCAGGGTTTTTTATAGGGGCGCATTTGTATGTGTATGATCACGTGGTACTAACAACAACAACAAGTACCGATTCAAAGTACGTAATCTTGTATAGTGTCCTTATTACTTAACGGATTTTTATGAAATATGGCGCATCAAACGCGTCTGACACGGAAATCGATTCTTCGCAAAAACGACATAAGTCTGTGCCAAACTCCATAGACCACCAAATGAAGACGTGTTTGCTGCGCCATATTTCATCAAAATCCGTTGCATATTAAGGAAAATATCAAATAATACTTACTTTGGAGTGGGCGACGTTGTTGTTGTTGTAACCCCGTGATCATGCATCTTGAATCAGAGAGAATCGGGTTACGTAACCCGAATCATCGCGGCTAGTTGGGAGAATTTGACTTTAAAAGTTAGCGGTAGGTATTGAGAATAACCACAGGTGCTTGAAGACTGAATGCTGTCATTTGGTACTTAATGCGTTGTTTCTAAATTTTGGGATCTTTTGGGTCATTGTTTTGAGCTTTTGTCAAACCGCAGATCAATTTCTAGCGTTTCCATTGGTCAGCTTGACGGGTAATATAGGACCATATTACATGTCAAGCCCGTCAATATGGCTCAAATAAAAATGGTGGCGGGTCGAAGCCGAATCGAAAACGAAAAAAAATGGAAATGACCTCCGAAACATAGTTATAGGGATTGGTAATGACCTAACTAAGAAACATCATGACGTTGTGCCGTTTGGCGCCATATTTCTCTAATGCTAACAATACACTAATACACTTATAAAACAAAATTCCGTTGAAATATGTAGAATCTACGGTATGACAAATACGTTCTTGTGATTCTACAAAGTGAATATGGTGTCATATTGGCCGTCGGAAACTATATCCCCCCTCGGCTGCGCCTCGGGTGAATATAGATTCAGACGGTCTATATGGCACCATATTGACTGCGTAGAATCGCAATAACTTATAATATATTTACACCATATCGACGGCACCGGAATTGCACGTAATATCTTGATTTGACAGTGGGAACTCATTTGAAATAGGGCCTATCAATTAACATCAGTTAATATTCGATGCAATTTGAACCGTCTCGTGGAGATGGTTCAAATGAGCGATAATAGCGCACACAAATGAAAGTTACTTCCGTTCATGAATGAGACACGCCATGTGAGTTTGTAGCTAAAATATGTGCATAATTTCATGAAATTTATTTTCAGAAACTGCGATATTTTCCGTCAATGACATCGAATGTTGACGAAATTTGCCGAGCATATGCGAAATCTGTAAATTCCGTCAACTTTCGACGTCATATATATTAGGGAAAATATAGTAAATTTTGTGAAAAATAATTAATACATTTGCTTCTCGACAAGAGTATACAAGTTACCAATCAGTTGAACCGTCCCGTCGAGATGTTTCGAATGAGTGGTACTATAGTCTGTTTCACGAAAGCTGCCCAAATTTTACGGCCATATAAACAATTCAAAAACAATATTGTTTTCGATAATATTAAATTAAATGAAAATTTAATAATGATCCTTCTTTTTTTTTCGTGAAATTTGGTCAAATATTGATTTTATTGCGAAAAAACAATTTCCCCATGTTAAATCCCCATAGACAACTTCACAGAGTGAAGATGTCTATAGCGATTTAACATGGGATTTTGTTTTTGAATTTCAGAAATACCGGACCGACTTTCAAAATTTAACTTTTGTTTTCTTAGTTAGATCATTTCCAAGCTATCTATCTAGGTTTCAGAGTAAATTTCCATTTTTTTTCGTTTTTTGACTCCTCCCACACTCCTCTACCTCTTTTTCCCCCATCATGTTAAATTCCCATAGACAGATCAATTTTTCGTAATAAAACCAATATTTGACCAAATTTCACGAAATAAAAAGAAGGCTCATTCTTAAATTTTCCTTTAATTTAATATTATCAAAAAAAATATTGTTTTCGAATTGTTTATATGGCCGTAAAATTTGGGCAGCTTTCGTGAAACAGACAGTAGTGTACACTTTCACTTACCATATATACTTAAGGCCAAAAGATCTTTACAGTATATAAATGGTTCGATATGTCGTAATGTATGACCATCAGCCAATCAGATTGCGTGATATTTATAGAGTGCATTATAAGTTGTCATTACTTACCGGAGGCGGTGGTATAGACTGTCAGATTTACCTCAGAAGGCTGAACCACTGATACTTGTACACACAGGCCACTCACTAATATATGGGCAAATACTATACCGCCGTGTATTATCTTCTCTTTTTGTTTCGTCTTCAGAATATGTGAAACAAATTGTCATCTAACCAAATAACAACAGATAAACGCCGCACCTCAACTCGAATAATAGCATCTCGTATATAACGATAAGCCGCGAAACAACAGTTGCTGGACCCGAAAACATATCACATCATACTTTGCATAACGCAATACCGATCATTCGTTGCCTGATATGTTTTTGCCCTGACAAATCCTCAAATATCATCATCATATAGGATAACACTGTTACGACTGAGACTCCATATATCGCATGCACACACACTCAGCCATTTTCACGGTCTGACATACCGGCTTCGTGCGATAGGAGAATGAACTAGCTATTTTAACTTAACCGCCGCATTGCCTCATTCATTTAATGCACATATTTCGACTGTATGGCAGATATTAGTAAATTCGGAAACAAACGGGCCAACGGTCATTGACCTGACACGTTTTGGGCTCAAATGCCCGGGTTAGGAAGGTCCTCGAGCCAATTCCTACTCCTATTCCTATAAGATAAAAACGAGCAAATAATTCATTCAAGATAGCGGACAATGTGGACGTCAGTGACCATAAGAAATAACATATTTTATTGCATAAAATAGCATTTTGACAGTGTAATATAACACGGTGTAACAAATCTTAATACACTAGTGTAATAAAAAAGTAAACGAGGCCGGAACAGAAAACACACTACATGTACATGTAGGCACAGGGTGAAGTAACGGACCGAGGTCTATAAATACATTAAATATGCCTAAAAGCATAAATGAATGAAGAAATTTTTTAATTTTTTTTACCCCTTCCATCTAACCATTATAGGAAAGGGGTCTAACTTTTTAATAGGCCGAACCCGCACGGGCTCGAGACAACGGACTTTCACGAAACGTCAACCGAGTTATATCATTGTGGCCTATTGCAGAAGTTGGGAGAATGTTAGTATTCCGCAACGATATATTCCCCGATGCGCTATGTCAACGCGTTTTCGAGCTATCGATCGTTTTGTTGTAAACAAATTATCATCATTGCTAGGCCGGGAAAGAACGGACACATTTCCGAGGCCGATATTGCTATATGAAGGAGTAAACATCGGGTTCAAAATACACTTTTACGTCGTCCCGGCCCGTAAAGAAACATTTTGCATTGAGAAAACATTGTTTCCAATCGAACATTTGATCAAACCTACATTTATACCCGTCCTGTGCGTCACGACAGACAATTTAATCGCACAGACATTTCTATCATTTCTCGGGAAGCCATTTTGTATAAACATCGTGGGACAGGTTTATTCGCCGGAACTCGTGCACTTACTATGTGGTAAAAAAAAACGGAACTTTTATAAACGGTTATAATTCATATTTTATAATACCTATGTTGATGGTAAAAGTATCAAGTTAAAGGTATGTCTCTCTACTCCGATTTCAAGTTTTGTCAAAATATATTTTTTTCTAATAAACATGTTTTGGCAGCATATGAGAATTGTCCGTGGGGTCAAATTTTATTTTTGACCGAATATGGTCATGTTTATATATCAAATCGAAGGTATCAACGAGGCGATCACTCTGGTGCATTTTTTTGTCGAAATCGGATGGCTATGTCATCCAAGATGGCCGCCGAAATGTCAAAAGGTCGTTCTTTTATTAGAGATTTCAAAATTCTTCTTCACATGAACCGCGTGGCCCATGGTGGCCAAACTTCAAAGTGATGGTCCATGGGTGAAGCCTTTTCAGATTTGTTAAAACGGAGGTTATCGCTAATCCAAGATGGCCGCCGTCTAAAATAGCATAAATTCTTAAAAAATCTTCTTCTCATGAACCGCTAGCCGGATTTCGACGAAACTTGGTAAGAATGATCGATGTACAATGCTCTTTCAAAGTTGTTAAAATGGTGACTCCGGGGTCAAAAATGGGCGTTGCCCGTGGGGTCAAATTGGGTCAAATTTTATTTCTGACCGAATATGGTCATGTCTATATCAAATCGAAGGTATCAAAGAGGCAATCGCTCTGATACATTTTTTGTCGAAATTGGATGGTCATGTCATCCACGATGGCCGCCGAAACGTCAAACGGTCGTTCTTTTATTAGAGATTTCAAAATTCTTCGTCACACGCACCGCGTGGCCCAAGGTGGCCAAACTTCACAGTTATGGTCCATTGGGTGAAGCTTTTTACAGATTTGTCAAAACGGAGATCGTCGCTAATCAAAAATCTTCTTTATCATGAACCGCCAGCTACGCCCATTTTTTACCCCTGGGTCACCATTTTAACAACTTTGAAAGAGCATTGTACATCGATCATTCCTACCAAGTTTCGCCGAAATCCGGCTGGCGGTTCATGAGAAGAATTTATGCTATTTTTAGACGGCGGCCATCTCGCCTTCCGCTTTTGCTGTAATCTGAATTATAAAACGCAGGTAACGCAGGGCGACTTTCCCCTTGTTACAGACAGAAAATTGTAAAAATTGTTAAAATGGTGACCCGGGGCCAAACATTTTACAATCTCGCGTTCTCGCGATATCGAGCATATATTGATCGCGAAAATGTGAAGTATGATCACGAGATTGCGAGACGAAAATACGAGATTCTATCCTATCCAATCTTGCTTTTTCGCAACCCGAAAATGCGCGATCTTCCATCTCTGGGGGAGAGGTTGCGAAAAAGCAAGATTGGATCGTCGAAATCCGGCTAGCGGTTCATTTTTTAAGAATTTATGCTATTTTTAGACGGCGGCCATCTTGGATTAGCGATAACCTCCGTTTTAACAAATCTGAAAAGGCTTCACCCATGGACCATCACTTTGAAGTTTGGCCACCATGGGCCACGCGGTTCATGTGAAGAAGAATTTTGAAATCTCTAATAAAAGAACGACCTTTTGACATTTCGGCGGCCATCTTGGATGACATAGCCATCCGATTTCGACAAAAAAATGCACCAGAGTGATCGCCTCGTTGATACCTTCGATTTGATATATAACATGACCATATTCGGTCAAAAATAAAATTTGACCCCACGGACAATTCTCATATGCTGCCAAAACATGTTTATTTATTAGAAAAAAATATATTTTGACAAAACTTGAAATCGGAGTAGAGAGACATACCTTTAACTTGATACTTTTACCATCAACATAGGTATTATAAAATATGAATTATAACCGTTTATAAAAGTTCCGTTGTTTTTACCACATAGTAAGTGCACGAGTTCCGGCGAATAAACCTGTCCCACGATGTTTATACAAAATGGCTTCCAGAGAAATGATAGAAATGTCTGTGCGATTAAATTGTCTGTCGTGACGCACAGGACGGGTATAAATGTAGGTTTGATCAAATGTTCGATTGGAAACAATGTTTTCTCTATGCAAAATGTTTCTTTACGGGCCGGGACGACGTAAAAGTGTATTTTGAACCCGATGTTTACTCCTTCATATAGCAATATCGGCCTCGGAAATGTGTCCGTTCTTTCCCGACCTAGCAATGATGATAATTTGTTTACAACAAAACGATCGATAGCTCGAAAACGCGTTGACATAGCGCATCGGGGAATATATCGTTGCGGAATACTAACATTCTCCCAACTTCTGCAATAGGCGACAATGATATAACTCGGTTGACGTTTCGTGAAAGTCCGTTGTCTTGAGCCCGTGCGGGTTCGGCCTATTAAAAAGTTAGACCCCTTTCCTATAATGGTTAGATGGAAGGGGTAAAAAAAAATAAAAAATGTCTTCATTTATTTATGCTTTTAGGCATATTTAATGTATTTATAGACCTCGGTCCGTTACTTCACCCTGTGCATACACTTACATGTACTTCATGGTAGTTGTTTTTCAAGAATGGTCGTCTGGATATCTGGTTTGCCGAATAATAGTTCACCATTGTAAGGGAGGATACTGTTCATCTAAACCGCTCGTGAATCTACATGTATCACGCCTGGGGAACAATGTTACAACAAGGCCGCCATGGCATGATGGCACCGAAAAACATCACACAGTGGAGTCGAGTTTTTGCTATTCACAGATTTGCTGCTTTTACATGTGTCAGATTTAGAAGCCAATTATTCGCTAAACAACAAAAGGTAATATTTATTTTCTTATATCAAAATGTTCTATAATGATTGATTGAGGTCACACATACATGTGTATGTCGTTTGCGTGTTTGGTGTTACCAAAATTGGAGTAATGTTTATTTACTTTCGTTTTCCTATCAAAATGTATGTAAATTTCAAACTCGTATACAATCATATTCGGCCACACAATTTACTGTTTAACACATGCTTTGTTATTGTATTTTCATTTTACGATCTGCTAATATCTCCTGTGTGCAAAGTAATACGTTAGACCATTGAAAACTGAAGTTTGAAAGTATTACTTTAAGTCACGGAGTAGTTGACGATTGGTACGGAGTAGTTGACGATCGCTATCTTGCATCACGGCGTTTCTTTGATATCGTTACAGAGTGTGGTCGAGATATGGAGTACTCGTACACAGAGGGACCAAGCCTAGTAATCGATGAAACTGACATCTCATTAAATGTTTCTGTAGCGGAAGAGAATGTTTATGTAGATGAAGAAATCCCCGAGACCCCTAGAGCTTCTGTGAGTGCACCGTGCCATACCAGTACACCGAAACCAAGTAGGCACGATCCTACACCAGTACGCATATATACGTGTCCTGAAGTGACATGTACATGTACTTACCAGACCAAGTCGCGTGGTAGATTGAAACGGCATGGGTCGACCAGGCACGGTGGACAGAAATACATGTTTACTTGTGATAGGTGCCAAAAGCAATACAGTTGCAAATATTATTTGCAACAGCACATCCAATGTGCGTATTTAAATTCCAAACTCATGTGCGAAACATGCAGCAAGGAGTTGATGACTACACAGGGCTTATCGCGTCATAAGGCGGTGAAACGTGATAAAACATTTAAATTCAAATGTAATCAGTGCGAAAAGGGATACAGTGACAAACATCTGTATTATGGCCATATGAATACACACAAACAAATCATATTCATGTACAACGTGTTACAAGACGTTTTGTTTTACTATAGTAGCCAACAGAAACATGTAGCATCGTGTACTGATAGACCAGACAAATACAAATGCGCAAAATGCGGAGAAAAACAGAAATCATCCACTTGTCTACGAGATCACTTGGAGGGTATGCATGGAAATAGGAATAAACGATGCACCTGTGGCAAAACATTTGCATGGCGACCGTCGTACGTACGCCATCTGAAAGTATGCAAATTTCGTTCTCGTTTACAATGATAGTTTAGTTTATCAACATATCCATCCTATATCCGTCCGTCCGTCCGTCCGTCCGTCCGGGCACACATTAGGGTACTTATGTGGCTAGCCCCACAGGGTTATGGACTTGGTAAAGGATAGGGTTGGTTACAATTAGCCACCTAAAAAATCCTTTTATGTGGCTAAAAATCGTTTTATGTGGCTAATATTTAACATGTGATAAGCCACATAAGCATAGTACTGTAAGAACGTCCGTCCGTTCGTCCGTCCGTTCGTTCGTTCGTTCGTCCGTCCGTCCGTCCGTCCGTCCGGGCACACATTAGGGTACTTATGTGGCTAGCCCCACAGGGTTATGGACTTAGTAAAGGTTAGGGTTGGTTACAATTAGCCACCTAAAAATCCTTTTATGTGGCTAAAAATCCTTTCATGTGGCTAATATTTAACATGTGATAAGCCACATAAGTATAGTACCGTAAGAACGTCCCGTCCGTCCGTCCGTCCGTCCGTCCTCCCGTCCGTCCGTCCTATATNGCGATGAATACAACATATACATTGTAAAAACAGATCCTAACGAAAGCAATACCTCAAACTATACACATATTGTAAACAGATCCTACGAAAGCATACTCAGTCTCAAATTTACACATAAGGTTACAGATTAAACGTTTATAGTAATAACATGTTATTTACCCCCAGATAATTCAGTAAGAGGTCGCAACGCTCAAATATTTTTCGCTCATATTCTAGCACAAATTTACATGAATAGCGACTGTGATAGTATGTTCCTATAACAGGCGATTTTAATTCAAGGATATGCTCGTTATGTGATGTGCTGAACGAAACCGACTCGCTTCCGCAAAGACAGGTATTGGACAGAAATGTAAATCAGCACGGTCACGAATTACTCGAATTTCTTAATGATGTTAAATTGTGTACATTGAACGGACGTTTAAATAGCGAACATGACAATTTCACTTCGGTATCTAGAAAGGGAAAGACGGTGGTGGACTATATATGCGTGCCACACGACGTATTTCACATGTGCAGACAGACAATTCGCTGTTTTACCTGTACACTCAGTTATCGACCAGCATAACTTGCACGGGCTACTTGGAGAGCGATCGCGGTCACCTGATCACTCGGTAGTTATCGCGGCGTTTACCGTTTCATACACCGTGCATATCGGCAACTCGGCCGCCCTGGATCAGAATACCACACCGACACGCTACAAATTGAGCAATATACCCGATGACTTCATGCATAGCGAATTAACTAGATGTGGGTGACCGGAACATATCTATGTTACTATATGCAGACGACATTGCATTTATATCGCTCACAGAAGATCACCTGCAACGTACGTTCGATGGATTAAACTACTGGTGCAAACGCTGGAGGGTGTTGATAAATACGGACAAATCGAAATGCATGCACTTCCGGAGCGGCCGAGCACAACGCACAGATTTCGTGTTCAAATTGGTAAACACTAATCTCGAATTCGTGGAGCACTACAAGTATCTCGGCGTGTTGCTGAATGACAAACATAAATACACACAACATTGTGAAGTCATAGCAAAGGGTGCAGGTCGAGCACTTGGGTGTATCATATCAAAAATACATAACATGAAGGATTTTGGGTTTGACACTTATGAACAATTATACAAATCCTGTGTAATCCCAATACTTGACTACAACTCATCAGTGTGGGGACTTACGCAACACAAGATTATCGATTATGTACAAAACCGGGCGATACGATACTATGTGGGTGTTCACAGATTCGCACCAACTCTCGCCATCATAGGGGAAACCGGCTGGCTACCAAGTACCTATCGCCACTGGATAAACATTTTACAATTCTGGAATAGACTGGTTCTACTAGACGACAACCGACTCACCAAACAGGCATTTAATGCTGACTATAATTTGTGCCATAAAAACTGGTGTGAAGACGTGAAAATTATATTTAATAAACTAGACCTCACCGATCATTTTCGACACAAAACATGCGTAAATCTAGACACGGCCAGATCTAATGTCTCGTCCTATTACTCCAGACAATGGTCCAACGATGTACAGTGTGTAGCTAAACTTCGGACATATGTGACAATTAAATCACAACCTAAGGAAAATTTAACAAAACATGAACATGCCTTATTAGCCCAGTTTCGATGTGGAATTCTGCCGCTCCGTTTAGAAACAGGCAGATATGCAGGCGAGACACCCGCTCAACGTCTCTGTAAACTTTGTCAAGATCAATGTGTAGAAGATGAACGGCATTTTGTGACAAAATGCTCTCTATATAATGACATTAGAAATGACTTATTCCACATGAACACACACATGATAGACATGAACGATGAAGAACGCTTTCAACACCACACCAAGTCACTTGGCCCCTTCCCCTAAATAGGATTACGAATAATCGTAATATTCACATAAGGGGTATCACCCTCTTATGAAACTATAGTCAAATTCCATTCAGAACTTGAGCGTAATGCTAATTCCAGGATGAATTAGTGTTAGATATAATATCTAGATCCCTCAATGATCCATATGTATAGTTAGGTGTCCCGTATCTGAAGCCCCACTGTAGCACTCGAATATCGCTAGGGCTGACACCCCCTCGACATGGCCCCGACTATCAAAACGCCTTGGATCTCGCCAAGACTAGCATCTGCTAAACTAGATTTGCGTATCTCTATGACATCTGTCCGACTACGACCTCGCCGTGACCTCAACCTGGGCTTCGACCTCAATTACGACCTGGACATCGACCTCGACCTCGCCCTAGACGCTGAAATAGACAACGACACTAATAAGTCCGTTGTCTCACTACATGCATATCTGACAAAATGCACTAATCCACACTTTCAGATCCATTTCATTATTCTACACTATATATATATTTCCTTACCTGAACATATCTTCAGCATGCAATCCACTATCCTGCCCTTCTCTACAATCACATCATATGGACACAAATCTGTCTTCACTATCCTGGCTTTCTTGGCAAACACATCCTATCGACACAAAACTGTCTTTGCAACTCCCCAGATTACCATACAGCCGCCGTATAAAACACCACCACAGCTCACCTTCCAATCAATTAATCAAGCTAACACCATACATCCACTGACCGTTTTGCCCTAGGCAAAACTTACCAATCATTCTACACAATACCCTGAGCTGGTCAAAAATCCTGGCTAAAGTGACCCTTGCATCTATTTACAACATACCTGGAAACAGCATATAACCCCTCTAATAATTAATTGCAACCAATATATTCCCATCTTCCTAGAACAATACATGAGCCGCGCCATGCGAAAACCGGTCTTACTGACAATTATTTCAGTTTTTACTTGTTTACATATTCTGCAGTATACATCTTTTAAAGGCCATATGCCTAAAATATTATCAATTTATCCCAATTATTTTTCATTTTATACGTATTTTTATGACGCGTTGTAAAAACGTATATAACGTTTTAGATCAATGACGCCGAAAATACGTCGTTTTTATCAACGGCTTATGTGAGTGATGTTTATAAAATACCCAGACAAGTCCCATCGTTGTGTCATCTATTATCGCATTTCAACCAAATTTGGACATCTCGTAGCCTGGCCAATTGTTTACCATTAACCCAAGACAAAGTATGAAAATAATGTTTATGGCCAGTGTTGCAGTAGCTATGGTAACGTCATGTTTTGGATTGCGACCCAAATATCGTAATTTTGTATGCATATTTTAGAATGAACGCGGATTGAGAAGGGCTTGCGTTTCCGTGTTGTTTGTTGTTGGCTCAAATAAATTTTAGGAAATGATAGCGACATTATTTAATGTTTCATACGCGACATGTTTTGAAAAATGTGACGTCATGACAGGAAATTACATAGTTTCACGATTGTCTGCTCTGTCTCATGAGAACATGCAATAAGAACTAAATGTGCCATTAAATACTGCATTGTAACGCATACATCAATACGAGATGATGATGAGAAATGTATTCGGTGAAAGTGCACCACCGGGATGGCAATTTGCGAGCGATATAGTCGGAGAGACGGTGGACGGGAATGCGCGAAGGGATTTGCCAGAAATGGAAGTCCAAAAGTGACGTTTACAGATGTTGTGACACAAAGTAAAAGTCTGGGTTGATTGATCATTGTGCGTGAACTATGAGATCGGTTGAACTCACTGCCGGCACACTCCATAGTGTGATTAAAACGATTTAAATACCACGATACATAGAGCTAGATGGATCCCGAGGGTGCTGAACATGGATAAAAAAAAACATTGAATGTTACCAATTGTGCTCGAGGTATACGATATTTATGTACATATTTCTAATCGAGTGCATCTATTATCAAATATCGTGGATTAGAGCTGTTATTCCATCCTCCATATTCGCCAAATCCTGCCATATGCGATTTCCTTTTTTTAAACCCCGTACACGAAAAGCCGCTTACAAGGGAACGTCAGCAGTCAATAACGCTACTGTCGGTATGCCAGGTGCTATGTTTGAACAAATGTAAAGTGTATGACTAGGCCGCTGTCGGAAGTACATATACATGTACATGTAGTACCGTTGTATTTTCAAAAATAATAATTAACTCATTGTGTGAGCACGAAATAAAATAATATGCATGTTTTCCTTCTATTGAACAATAAGGAGCATAACATTTACATAAGGTATCATAACCCAAACCGCGAAATGTTAATACATAATTAGAAGTTGAGGGTTGGCATATGGAGTGCCGGGTCCCCCTCCCCATATAAATCCGCCAATGGCGGAAGCTCATTTTAAATATGGGTGACGAATGACTTTTATATGCAAGAATGAAGTTGCATTATTTTAATTACACAGATTGGCATTCAGGGATAAACTATGTTCCCCGAGGGCACTTGCCCTCGTATCCACAATCCTCACTCCCCACCCTTCGTCGCCAGGTCATATGATTGTGTCCACACATAATGTTCACGCTAGTTACGTCACCTGGTGCCGTTTGTAATATTGCTATAACCCCGTCGCTCGGTTATTTTTTTTCTATTCCAATATTATAGCTTACTTATGTGTATGAAACGGCTGCAAATGTAGTATTTGTTTGTAGACATTGTACGTGTACATCTGCCGCTTATAACATTAACTTTGCGACAAAACATGACGTCGGGTAGATTTGATAGCGTGATGCCTTATATTTGTCGCCATGTGTCTTTCTTCAGGGTCACACTTCATTCACCGGATATACAGTATTATGCAGTCAATTGATAAACTGATGATTTGATACTTAATTTCGTGCGACAAGCAAGTTTATAACCATCAAATTACCAATTAATGTCAAGACTTCGAAAAATCCACCGACCTCACTGTGTGTCTTGTGCATTATGTATTGCTTACACACAAACAATCAAGAACCTGCATTAAAATCACTGATTCTGAATCTATTAGAGACATTTTGATGTATTTTTTTCGCCGAATTCTATACAAACAAGGGATATATATGTCCTAATAGCTGCATTTCTACCTCCGTTTATGATAAAATGAGTGGCACCCGGTATACTAAATGGCATATCATTTGCCAAGTACTGGCTAGAATTGTTCGAAAATCTCAATTTACCAAGAGTATAGATGGCAAGATCGGTTGGCATACAATTAAATAGGTTGTTCATATTTAAGATTATTTAGCAATCAAAGTGCAGCGTAAGCGATGACATCGCAGAGATGTGGCCAATTAAATTATGCGTTCACTATTTTAAATTCATAAGGACAAACAACGAAACAGAGTGACAATACCAAAGAACAATAGTTAGGTGACAATGTACAGCGCCTCAAACATGGCTAAGTCATTTATGTTGCGAGTAACTCATGTTGTATCCTTAGTAAAATATTTGTTCGTGACCACACCATGGCCGTAACGTTAAACATGGCGTGTCGTTCAATAACGTCATAAGTACGTGACGTCACGTCATGACGTCATAATATGTACACTGACGTACAAGTCATCACGGAACATATTGCTGAAAATTTCAATAATTTATCACTTTCCGTTTTCTAATCCCACTCAATTTAACTTACACACGCAAACGTCAATGTGATGGCAAAATGTGAATTTTAAGGCGACGTTAGACAATTTGAATCGTCGTTTTTCCGACGTCGTTTGTCGCTTTTCACGACGTTGTCATTAAGCCCGGTTTTCGTATGGCGCGGCCCACATGTATTTACACTGGCTGAGATTTCTGCGTGACAATACTCCCCCCTAACGATAAAAGTGTATCACACTTTTTTTTTCTCACAACAGAAATTTATATGTCAGTATTCCCTCTCCTATTATATATCTGTATTTTCCAACCTGTGCGGATACCAATATTTCTACATCTACGCTACCTCCATCCTGCTCAGGTAATCTGCTCCTACATTCTGATTTCCCTTGATCTTTAACATGGAATGGATATTCCCTGCTGCTCCGGACTGTTTCAGGGGTTTCTTCCTTTATCTCCATCTCTGCTACATCTGTCTTACCTGGTTTGTCTGTTAGAACATCCTGCTACTACTACATCTTTGTAGGATTCCTGTTCAACTAGGGCATAAAGTAATGGAACTATTTCTTCCTGTCCCTTCTTGTCTGGATCTACCCCATCCGGTTGTGCCTTACCATCTACCTCCTCAATGACGTCTACAAACACTACTGCCCATGCTTGCTCTTCCTGACTTCTGATCTATAAGTTCTACTGCTGTGACTACATCTGATTCAGCTCTGGCTATCTCATGACCTGTTTCATTTACCCTTGTTGCTACTCCTGTGACTACACCTGATTCATCTCTGGCTACCTCATGATCTGTTTCCTTTACCTCCATTGCTACTGCTGATCCTACCTTGTATATATCTCTCTCGTGGTATAGTTTTACCATATTTGCATGAAAAAATGTTGCCCTTCCCTTCATGCTTACCATGTAGTCCATCTCATTCTTTACCTTACTTACCCTTCCTCTAGGTACTGTGCGTTGGCGGATATCACACGACCTACAGAATCGTGTAATGTCCCTCATACAACCTGGCCAATAAAACTCTGATATGATCCGATCCGTTTTTTTTTCGACTTCCCAAATGTCCCGCCATCATTGTCTCATGACACAATTTCATAACATCTACTCTGAGTACCTTATGCACAACCAACTGATAATGTTTCCGTCCACCACCACTCTGAAACTGCCTATACAATGTTCCATCAATATACACCCAAGTTGTTTCACCAGACCTTGTCTGCTTCACTATTCTGTTCTTGACATGTTCCCTAAAGCTGGCTAATGACTCATCATTCCGTTGCAACTCTGTAATCTCTGCTGGGCTTTTATTTAGACCTACTATTGCTGGGACTTTCATTTTAGGGTATGGCCTACTTACCTCTGCATGCTGTCCTCTGGTTACCACAGCCTATTCTACTGCCTCCGCTTTAGGGCTTTCTTCCATTATATTTCCTATTCCTGGGACATTACCGACAATCAGGTCACAGAGAGGGTTGTCCATTACCCACGCATCTACCTCACCTTGCAGATACGGTGTATCTATTGTAATTCTTGCTACGGATACAACAATGCTCTGCCCATTAATCATACGGCATTCAACTTTCCTGTCTAACATTTGATCGTCATATACTAGGTCCCGTCTCACTACTATTCCATTGCACCCAGAATCAGATAGTACTTCTACCTTCTTGCCGTACACCGAACCTGTCAGAATTACCAAACCTCCCATAGTATGTCCACTCGCTATACCTCCAAGGATACCTTTGCCTGAAACACATGCCCCCATTAGTCCTCCTCGGCCACGGTTACTGTCACCATACCTACTCCAAACTCGTTGTGAGCCATAACATCTTCCCCGACCTCGTGGTAGTCCGTCACCTCCATTCCAATATGGTCCATATGTTTGGTAATATTCACATACCTCATGTCCCGCAGCAGCTACACCCTTGTTTCTGGCCCTATCCACTGGACAGTCCCTTGCCATATGTCCTATTTTCCCGCAGGCATAGCAAAAAAATCCACTTGACCTACCTGTATTATTGGTCCCCTTGGATGTTTGGCCTTCCAGATATGTACTTACCCTTGGGTTGTCGCTACCCCGTGACCCCCGAGACACCACCATAAATACCCCTCCTCTGTTCTCTGCATATAAGTCTGCTTGTCTTGTCATATCTCCTAAATTTTGAATTGCCCGCTCCTTTAGAAAGGTGGACAGGTCCTTTCCGCATGTTTGAAGGAATTGGTCCCGCAATAAAAAATCCTGTAACTCATCAAATGTGTGATCTACCTTTCCTAAGTATAACCACTTACTATGGTAACTCTCCAGTCTCTCACCGAACTGCTCAAATGTTTCACCCCGTTCAGGTTTGCTGTCTCTTACCTTCTTGCGTAACCCTTCCACAGTAATTTCAAACCGTTTAAGAAGTGCCGCCTATAAACTGTCATAAATAAGGGATGTCTCTGCTGGAAGCCTAGATTAAACTGCAAGTGCCTTACCTCTTAGCAACGAACTAAGTTGAATCCCCCAGGTTTCCCGGTTCCAGTTCTGCAATTCCGCATATCGTTCAAAGCGATACAAGTAAGCATCAATGCTATCTTTTGTTTCATCAAAATATGGAAGTTTATGACCTACAATTGTTCTACCTTCGGTGACTACGCTAGACCCTCCTCCACCTGGAAACCCTTTTTCCGCTCTGGCCATTTCTACTGTCTGCTTTGTTTGTATCTCTTGCATCTTACAATCATACTCAAACTTTTCCTTAGTCAACTGTAACTCTATTCTTTCCTTTTCTACCTGTCTATCCTTATCCCTCTTTTCTGCCATTTTGGTCATTTTCTCTAAAACTCTAACTTGTCTCTAGCTGCTTGCCTATCTGCTTCCCTCTCTTCTCTTTCTGTTTCTAACTCTGCTTCCCTGTATAATCTATCTGCTTCTCGCTTTTCTCTATCTGCTTCGAACTTAGCCTCTAGCTGTTCCTTTTCCGTCTGCATCGCTTCTAACCTTGTCTGTCTCTCTCTCTAGCCTGTTCATCTTTAATAAAAGCGTGCAACTCCGTTCTCCCTAAACCTATCGCCTTACCTGCATCTGTCAACTCTTTGAGTGTCGACATTATTACCCAATTAACTGCTCTCACTATCTCCTAAAATAAGTATTTCTTGCCTCTTGCGTGATTTCAATAAAACACAAAAAAGTTGAATCGCACTATATTGTCCCGGAGTCAGAGTTGTGGTGTGAAAAGAAACGTAATTTGCTGTTTCACCGGTGACTTGCGATTAGTATAGACTGGATAACAGGTTCTCAGCTCTAGTAACACCATGTGACGAGGCACAAGTAGGCGAGTAACTCCTTTTCCAAGTCTAACTCGTGTTCTATTCCGAAACCACTCATTTATTTGCTTCCTATCAAGATAAAAAAAATTCTGCTCTGCTACAATACAACTAATAGTACTATACCCACAGTACGACCACTAATGAGGTTCCTCACCAATCCTATCCAATTGTAACTGGCTTTTATAAATAGCATTAATACACGTATCTGGCCTATAAAATCCCACTTCTGACACCAGTTGTTACGCCGGGATTACGATAACGTGCAATCAGTCACTGGGATTTGGGTAACGGTGAACTATTGAAGGGATTCTGCAAAGCTGAAATTACACATTTATGTATTCCGCATATTTACAAACTATATTACAAGTATTTTACAAATACATACCACATTCATACCCATATATACCGTCACATATACTATGTATCACAGACATAATGTTATAGTACGTTGTACTACATGAGAAACAGGTGGATTCACTGACACATGTATATAAAGTTAATCAAATTCAATGACACATGAGTACCAATGATATGATAGTTATTGCCTATGTCTTGAACAAGTCTCTAGTAGGTATATCAGACCCTATTTCAGACTATTATTTACCCAGTGTCTCACCACCTGAGTATTTATAATAAATATATAGTCCTACATGTACGAATAAGGATATATAGTCAGTTCATTAGTCAATTCGTAATATACATCAGCAATACAGTGTTCACACATTCCGGTTCACTCTCCACCATACGTTATGCTCAATATTTCCTCAGACTGTCTGCGTTATACTTTAATTGTAAACGTATCACCCTCTTATGAAACTATAGTTAACTTCCATTCAGAACTTGTGCGTAATGCTAATTCCAGGATGAATTAGTGTTAGATATAATATCTAGATCCCTCAATGATCCATATGTATAGTTAGGTGTCCCGTATCTGAAGCCCCACTGTAGCACTCGAATATCGCTAGGGCTGACACCACCTCGACCTGACCCCGACTATCAAAACGCCCTGGATCTCGCCTAGACTACGCATATGCTAAACTAGATTTGCGTATCTCTATGACATCTGTCCGACTACGACCTCGCTGTGACCTCAACCTGGGCTTCGACCTCAATTACGACCTGGGCCTCGACCTCGACCTCGACCTCGACCTCGACCTCACCCTAGACGCTGAAATAGACAACAACACTAATAAGTCCGTTGTCTCACTACATGAATATCTGACAAAATGCGCTAATCTGCAATTCCAGATCCATTTCATTATTCTACACTATATATCTATTTCCTTACCTGAACATATCTTCAGCATACAATCCACTATCCTGCCATTCTCTACAATCACATCATATGGACACCAATCTGTCTTCACTATCCTGGCTTTCTTTGCAAACACATCCTATCGACACAAAACTGTCTTTGTAACTCCCCAGATTATCATAAAGTCACCGTATAAAACACCACCACAGCTCACCTTCCAATCAATTAATCAAGCTAGCACCATACATCCACTGACCATTTTGCCCTAGGCAAAACTTACCAATCATTCTACAGAATACCCTGAGCTGGTAAAAAGTCCTGGCTAAAGTGACCCTTGCATCTATTTACAACATACCTGGAAACAGCATATAGCCCCTCTAATATCTAATTGCAACCAATATATTCCCATCTTCCTGGAACAATACATGTATTTACACTGACTGAGATTTCTGCGTGACAGTCACAGTGATATAGCCATTTGAAAAAGGTTAACGTATAACTCGGACGGCGGACGCCGGACAAAGCTGGTTGTTATGCTCCCCGAAAAATAAATTTCAGGGGAGCAAATTCTGCTCCCCTGAAATTTATTTTTCTGAGAGAATAACAACCAGCCAAATTGAGTGTATATCGCGAAGCGAGCAATCGGTACACTGATTAGACAGCCCAAACAGACTGCCTTATATATTCCCTGGACTGCATTTACCCAGCTTTGATAATAAACGAGGCAAAATTCCAAGTCCAAAAGGGGAGATAATTCATGACCCGGGGGTGGAATCAAAATCAAAATATACTGTGCGCATCCACACATCATAAGGAAGCTACATAACAAGTTTCAGGTCTGCAGCTACCAGACAAAATTGCCAAATTCTAAGTTAAAAAGGGTGAGATAATCCATGACCCCGGGGTCGAATCTAAAATCGAAATAAACTTTGCGCATCTACTCAACATAAAAAACTACATACCATGTTTCCGGAGTGTAGCTATTAGGGTTTATAAGTTTTACAACTTACAAGCCAACATTTGAAATTTCTAAGTCGAAAAGGGAGAGATAATCCATGACCCCGGGGTAGCATAAAAAATCACAATAAATTTCCCACATCTACTCATCATATGGAAGCTATTATACTAACCAAGTTTCAGGGGTCAGGGATAGGTGAACGATCACAATTGGACAAACTTTGTATGGTTGGAGTTTCTAATGTATATGGTCATGGTGCACGACATTAGTTTAAGCTGGCGATCATCTATCGGCCAAATATGACCGATAATCCACGCCCGACGGCCTCCAATTCTGTGTAAGATTATTTAGTACACGCAAATTTCGTTTTGGATGGGGTATGCACAATGCGAATAACTGAATAAATGCTGGAAACAGCGATTTGAAGTGAGTATATTCACACACCTAATACCTTTTTCGATTGCCAGAGACATAAGTCATACATTTAATCGATGTTTATTGTGTTTGTGCGAGTCGGAAAAGAGAGGGCTCTTTCTATAATAGCCATATACTTTATCACCTTTCTATATAGAAGATGGTACTGTACCAGACCAAGTGGGTGGGGTAATGGATTTTTTTAATATACATTTTTTGTTGATGTCATAGGTCCGAGTCTTCCACCTGTGGATGAGCCGGCTCGTAACGAGTCGTCTCATCAGAATCTGCACTTTTTGAAAGTAATTTTCATATCTGTGAGGATAGACAATACCCCTTTTTCATAAATGGACTAGTCTGGAAATCATTTTGTGACGGTTGAATTTGTTGCAAAATTAACATATCAGTAACCATTCCAGTTATTTAGGGCTGAAACTGTTAAAGGTATATGCCCACACAGCAGGCACAAAATGTTCTTTATATCAGAGACATCATCTGAGACATTTTCTGGCAAAACAAACCTTCATTTACCATTAACCCACATATTGATTGTCATTATTATACACTTTATATCAGACGTAACTTTCCACACTGATATCAGGGGCGATAACCGTGTTTCCTTAACATGTTAACGAACATTATTACACTCTTGCAAATGATTTGCACGGGTTTCGCTGTGAGAGAAAACCCGTAATCAACTCCTTACAAATAATACATCGTGAAGAGAACACCCGTAATTGCGCGCCTGTTTTCTTGGAAACCACCAGCTACCATGCAAAATGTTTAATTTATATTATAGTCAAAATAAAGTTGTTTGAAAATTTGGAAAGGGTCTCGACTAATCTAGAATGTTAATGTGAATGAATACATTCCAAACATGCACTCAAAATATATCTGGCCCATAGAAACAGCTGCGTAATTTGGATTTCAAAAAGATTACATGACGTCACATTTGACGTCACACAACGTAACGTCAAAACGCGGGAAAACTCGTCATTGTATAACTATTCATGCGCACATCACAATTCATTGATTATAATTTCAAAAATAGACTAAATGTGCATTCTATCCGCTGTGGAAGTGTAATACATAGGATATTCCATCGTACATGTTTGAATAGTGGAAATAATAACACTCGTGTCCGTCGGCATCCGTGCAAGCAACTCGTTCGCTACGATCACTTGTTGCTTACGCGGAAGCTTACGCACACTCGTGTATTATTTATCGCTATTCAAAATGTACGATGGAATATCCTCTATTTACTATTTATACAGTGTATGTATTTGCTGATGTGCAATTATCATACAATCTGTCGAAACAATTATTTTTTCAGGTGACGCATTTAATTAGTATAAATAATTAAAAAATACCATACCTCATATGCATACGAAAATAGCCTAATACCAACGCGCGTCACTATCAGTAAAAAAATATTAATAAATGATTATACCTGCATAGCGGCCACTCGTAATTTTTAGAACTGGTGGAATACTGACACAATTACACACTTATTTAATTCATGTACAGAAAAGTTTGTACCTACTGAGTGGGCATGTACCTTTAAGTCGCCTATAATAATATTATTCCTCTGTATATGTACATTATTCCGACTGCTATATGGAAAGTAATATCCGCCATAATTCTATTAGGCTTGATGCTTGCTTGCTGATGACATTCTAAGTTCTACCCGTCTTATTACAATTATATGTGGCTTGATGCTTGCTGACTGGTGCCATTACAACTTACTTTCATGTTATTTTATTCGTCATTCGTGTTTGTGACATTTGAAATCTTCTTGGTTATAGTCTAAATTGCATGTGCATTTGGCTTGATGCTTTATTCATTCGTACTGTTTCAATGCGTTTGTGTTGTTTACATTCTAAGTAGCTAGATGATTCATTCTTAGTGACATCCGGAGTTCCATTATTGATTATTACATCGTTGTTTTGTTACCTCGCTAAGCCACGCCCCTTGACAACAACAATTGCAACAGTAATTTGGGAACAACCATTATGACGCCAGGTGCGCTGCTAAAACTTAAAATAGTTCTCCCTAAAATGATTTCATATGCTGGTACCCGTCCTACAATGCGTTGCTCTCTAAATTGGTTCCATGTCCCTAACGGTGTTGATTGATGCCGCCTTTTCTGTTGCGCCATGTTTAGGTTAAAATACACCAAATAGTTTTACTGTATAATTTAACCGAATCCCAGCCAGTCTTTCCTACTTTCACTATTCGTATAGATGTTGTGGGACCAACCTTATCATGTCTCCCACTATTGTTTACGTTATTTGGCCACGGACCAACATGACGTCACGTGACCAACATGCTCAGTGTTTTCTTTTAAATGCTTCAAATATGCTGAACACTGGTGTTAAAAACACCCCTTTTCTAACCTTAAACCTAGAGTGTACATGCCATGTAACAATATAGGGAGACATATTTTTCTTTATTCTTTCAATCTGACATTTTTCTGGCAAAATTATTACCATTTCCAGACGTATTAATTGACATTAATATACTTTTTATATCAAACGCCAAATGCCAGTTTTATATCAGGGGCGACAACCGGGTTTCCTTAAAATGATAAGGGGAGCAATTATTATTCCATTTATTTATTTTGTGATGTGCAATATCATACTTTATGATATGTCGATAAAAATATTTATTCAGCATTTAGTTGATATCAATAATTTAAAAATGCTGCATCGTTTGCATATGGGGCTAGCTTGATACCACCGCGAGTCCCTATGAGTACATTAAAGATTACTAAATTATTAAATCTGTGTAGCTGGCACTCGTAATTTTTAAAAGTGGTGGACTAGTTGCAATTATACACTTATTAAAGTTCCATAAAGAAAAGTTTGTACCTACTAGATGGGACCCCAGCTTCAAGAGTAATTAAATCTCTATTTTAATTAGTCAAGATCCAGAGCAGAATGGGTGCAGGTTATTGGAAATTAGGTCCCACAACATCAATAAGAAAAATTAAAGTAGCAGAGAATAGCAAAATGTGTGGTAACAGGTTAGTGTTTTAGGTAAATTCAATGGTAAAATAGGTAAAATCCTGGACGGTTATTGGTTTGCATCGGTAACGGGCCAGTTTGACAGTCAACCTGTGTAAGTTACCATATGTGTAACTTACTATAAAAACTTGAATGTGATTGTTTTCAATTACGTACATATGTAATTTAATTATTAGGATACATGTATGTATAAAACACATTAGTAAGTCAAACACCATACATACATATGCAATTTAGTTAATATAGGTTAGAGAATAACAAATGGTGCGAAATCGTCAAGACGGTAAAAGTTGTCCGGCATGAATACAATCGTGCGGCTGTTTTTATGTCACTGACACAGTTTACTTGCAAATCTTGATCCATTACTACCCAGTTTCACTTGAGGAACATGTTGGTCATGTGATGTAAACAGAGTTTACGTGGCCAAAAAAAATGTAAACAATATTGGGGGACATGACGAGGTTGGATTTGTCTGTCTCAGGAGTAAGTGAAGCAATTGTTTAATTCATGCAGAACCAGTACAGACCGGCTGCAGGTCATGTACAAGTAGGTCCCACAACATCCATACGAATAGTGAAAGTAGGAGAGACTGACCTTATTGGATGGGATTCGGTTAAAGTGTATAGTAAAACTATTTGGTGTCTTCTAACCTATACTGTGATCATTTGTAGGTGCAATCTTACATCAACACCGGCATTGGAGGTGTGCCTCAAACAGCCAATCACATTTAGTACTATTATTTATTAGTCGGAGGATTCCTAACATTGACAGCAGTGCCATCTGGCGTCATAATGAGGCACTACTAACCTATATATTGTTTGCATCATTCTGCTTGCGGCTTGATGCATTCTGCTTGCGGGTTTCCGCTTTTGGACTTTCATGCGGCTTTGTCCTTAGTGCTTTCGGTCTTATTCTAAGTGCTAAGTGCTTGTTCTTACTTTATATTGCACATGCTTAGTGCAATAAAACAAGGACACGAATAAGGACGTATCAATAATTGTAATGTAAGTAAGACGAATGAACAAAGCAATCTGCAGAATGGACACGTAAGAAAGACAAATACAATTACAACAAGCAGATTTCAAATGTAATAAATACAAATGACGAATGAAATAACATGAATATAAGTTGTAATGTCATCAGCACGCAAGCATCAAGTCACATAGAATTATGGCGGATATTACCTTCCATATATATGTAGGCAGTTTACCAGGGAAAGTTATACTAGCTCCCCTTCCTACAACTGAAGATCTGTAACTTCGCATTGGAACGGTCTCTGGGAAGGGACATATCGCGACTTATGTCCAAGTTAGACAACTCCTCGTAGAGGTTTGCTGCAGGAAAGACCCCGTATTCAGTGATTATCCCCCCTGTGATCAAAACGCCGGATTGAAGCAATTGATTTCTGAAACAAAATATGTCACTGTGACTTGAGAAGATGGCTTATTATAGGTTTTGCGACCAGTGTAGATCCTGAGCAGCCTGTGCATCCACATAGTCTGATCAGGATCTGCGCTGTTCGCCAGTCCATCAATGAAACACTCGTCACTCCTGTAACAAGTAATATGAGGCTATGTGATCGTTCTGAGGACATAACTCTAATTACATTTCATTACACTGCATTACATAAGAGTTCTGACGGAGTATTCTTTCCAAATGTGCGTTTGAAGCGTTCTTTGTTTACTTTCTACGAATTGTGCTAATACACACTTTATTAGGTAAAATTACGGTAATATTTGTGTGTGGAATTGTAGAATTTTCTGTCAAAAACAATATAGCTAAGTATGAATGTCAACGCCCTGCAGGTTGTTTCTATATTTTAGTGCGCGAAGTGTAAATGCTATTACGCATATTTTGTGTGTAGCGTGGTGTAGCGATATAGTGCAACCTGTTGCCTATAACGCGGAAAACGTGCAGCTAGCTACCGGAAGTGCGCTATTTGATTAGTATCCGTAGATACTGGTCACAATTCCCTCCCATAAGCCCAATTTCTCCAGCCACGGCCACATATAACAGAATGTATTGTTATCGGTAACACAGCAGCGCATTTACCAAATTTTATCCCGTCAACACAGTACGTATGTGCCGTGAAACACAGTGCCGTGAAACATTTTTGATATCCAGTCAATACTATTTTTGCATTTTAAAGCCATGTTTAGGTGTTGACGGGATAAATAGAATAGTAGGTTAGTGCCGTGAATGGGAAAAAATATCTGGCGCGGCACGGAAACGGGATGTGCTCTGCAGAGCCTCGCCCATTCCGTTTCCTGAGCCTTGCCAGATATTTTTCCCCATTCACGGCACTAACCTACTATTCTCTATCTATTTTCCTTATTTCTGAACCAAAGTATATGTTGTGACCACTCATTTGAACCGTCTCGGCGAGACGGTTCAAATGAGTGGTCACAACATATACTTCTGATGAGAAATAAAGAAATTCTTGAACCTAGCCGGATATTTTTCCCCATTCACGGCACTAACCTACTATTCTCTATATCGCCGATCAATAACGATACGGAGTCCCGCAGGGGACATGGATTTATTTTTATTAATTCGTTCCCACGAAATAACAATTCGTTCCCTCAATGTAACAATTAGTTCCCTCGAATTAACAATTCGTTCCCTCAATTTAACAATTCGTTCCCTCGAATAAACAATTCGTTCCCACGAAATAAAAATTCGTTCTCTCGAATTAACAATTCTTAAATATTCGTTCCCACTAAATAACTATTCGTTCCCTCGAATTGAAAATCAAAGTAGATCAAAGGTGTTGCATATGAACAAATATGTAGTGTGAAAATAACATGACTTGTATCAATATCTGTCGCGCATGGGTTCTGAATATTGTGCCAATTTTATATGCCATTTTTCGGAAAACATGTACTGTAAATTTCGAAATCAATATCGGCAAACCGGCGATGCGATCAGAGAGAACCCAATTATTTTGTTTTTGTCAAAAATTAAAATGTGTTATGTTTGTTTTTGATAGCTGTAACCTATTCGGGAACGTTTTCCATGTCTTTTAGTTCCCACAACTCGTCCATGACTGACTTAACTTGAAATTGAAATTGAAATTAACTTGAAATTGGTGTTCACAAATGTACACTTTATGCATGTTCAAATCAGGTCGCCGGCCACTCGATAATCTTTCACTCACGCTAGGTAACTCGACAAACACTGACGTTGTGAATACCAATCCTACTTGCAATAGCCGTCACTTGAGAAAAGTTGCAACCGTTATGCAATTAACGAGGAGTTAACTGAGTTACATGCATTGAGTCGAGTGTGAGTGGCGGTTGGGAATACAGCCGTATGAGTCATCCACAAACGCATACTGCAAAGAATTTCAGGACGTTCAGTCCTTTCAGTCTCGATATATGCGTTATAACCAGTGTTCATACATTTACACATCGTCTCAATTCTTTGTCAGAGGTTGGTAAGCAATTTGAACACATCTGAAGACAAAGGAACTAACGCCACATCCACAGGTGCCTATCGGCTTGGGGATAATCACAAAATGGCAAAACAGGGGTGTAAACTTCCACTCGCCCAAGCCAGTAAATTTGGATGCAGGGCGAGTGAGATTTGTGAATTTTTCTTAAGATCACGTGACTAATTTAACGGCGAGATTTTCCCGTTGATTAGGAACACTGACTCTGCTCTGCGTAAAAAACAAAAGCGGTCAGTCGAATGAACAATGTGCTTAACAGCATACAAATAGTCAACGAAACTTACCAGTCGAATGAACAATGTGCTTAACACTTACCAATATCGAAACTACCGCGAATGAACAATGCTTAACAGCATACAAATAGTCAACGAAACTTACCAGTCGAATGAACAATGTGCTTAACAGCATACAAATAGTCAACGAAACTTACCAGTCGAAAATGTCCAATTTGAACACCTCTGTAGACAACAGAAAGGTTTGAATCTATATGAAAAAGTCGTGCCTCACGGCAAACCACACATGACAGCTTGACAGAAGGAACACCGGCTAAGAAAAGCGGTCTTACGATGGCTCGCGTAGCCCGGATCAGTCTGCACATCCGCGCAGTTTGATAATTGCATGTGTTGGTCGTCATTCGATCAATACCATTTCCTATATTTACTACATGTCACCAATGTAGCAGTTGTTGGTGTTTTGCGATCAGCGGAATGATTACACCTAGAACATAAAACGTTAATTTGGATGGTGAATGATGATACAGGTATACATATTCGCCTTACAAATGCTGCAAGGCCCTTCTCCGTGCAGGTGACGCATATGTAATCACAAATCGTGTTAATGCCGTGAACAGATGTATAAACATCAAGAGTGCCGCAAGTCACAAAATACGCCTCTCGAATATGGGCCAGACAGCGAAGATGCAGAAATGTGAAGCTGTCACCAAGGCAAGAAACATTAATGAGAATTTAAAGTCTATAGCATTATTTCTTCATCTCGTTGTGCTAAACATTTATACTAATTTAGAGATAGAAAAGTAGAGTGTAAAGTAGAAATGATAGGGAATTGGATACAATAATGTAGAAAAAATGGCTAAGTTAAAAAGGTGATATTTTTGTTAAAAATATGTTTTCGGCATAAAAACACTAAGGTGCATATCTTCAATATGTGTAGAAGATGTGTGTATAGTTTCAGATCGATCGACTAGTCAATCTATGAGATGTTGGCACCTAACCCACCACAATTTGCAAAAGTTTTTTTCTTCACAATGCATTTTAGACAGGTCCCTAGAACAACATATTCAAAATGCACCCGAATGCACTTCGGGGAAAGATGTCTAATTTGCATAAATCCAAGATGGCCGCCATGAAAATGACACCCGTTCTAAAACAGACATATCTCTGCTTCTACTTGGCAGATTAAACTGATTTATGAGTCAAGTTATGGAGTTCATTGAGTGACCAATTAAGTGAAATTGGTTTCATCACCTTCATAGGTCAAATTCATACATCAAGGTCAAGGTCAAACACGAAAATGACTATTTTCAGCCATTTTTGCCATATTTTGGCATATCGCCGCTTCTACATTGAGGATTAAGACAATGTTGGGGTATATCATGATACTGCCTTAGGTGCCCAAACAAATAGAATCGGTTTCATGAACTTCGCTTGGCAAGTTCATGGATCAAGGTGAAGGTCAAACACGAAAGTCACTATTTTCAGCCATTTTAACGTATTTTACATGTCTCTGCATGTATATATGACATTATCAGGACATATAATGATAGTCCATTAGATAGCCAATGATTTATAACTGGTTTCCTGAACTTCAAATGTCAAGTTCTCGGAACAAGGTCAATGTCGAACACAAAGAAAATAAATATTTTCAGCCATTTGTCAAATGGATATCAAACAAACAAAATATAGATCATTATCAAGCATCATAAGTGCGTTAGCGGATAAAGAGCTAGGCAGGCCATGCATGTCATGGGCCACATTTTATATAAAAAGAATGTTACCATTCGTCGTGGTGCTGCAACAAGTAAGCGTGTGAATATCAACACAACAACAACAACAACAACAACAAAAAAGTTTAAATGTGAAAACAATTTAATCAACATATTTCAGTTTGCAGTTCTCCACGTTCTACAGTACATGAGGTAAGTATAACTTCAGGTACTTTTCACATCAGGTACTCAGGGCATCAGATCACTGTCATACCACCACTAGCTGTACCTGATGTAGAAGACTCAACCTCAGGGATTGATGCTCTTTGGAAGGCCTCACATCTATTGCGTCCGAATAGGCCGGGTTGGTCAGGTCTAATGCAGATGATACATAAGGGAAATCACCCAGGGCAGTCTTCAGTGTTGTACCTTCCTATGATTGACATGAATGCAAGTGATCTCAGCTGTGTGTTTTCAACCTTAAACTATGTATCCTCCCATGCCAAAATGCATGATGTCACGCCAATTCTAACCTTTGATCAGCCACTCTGGTGGAAGGCACTTCAGATACGAGAAAGTGAGCCCGAAGAGAGTGACCTTTCCTCCATTGTATTACGCCTTGGAGGCTTCCACACTATGATGAGTTTCCTGGGATGCATAGGCCATATAATGGCTGGGTCTGGTCTTCAAGATGTTCTGGAGCAAATTTATGCCAGCAATGTAGTTAGCCATATGTTGTCAGAAAGGCTGTTGAAAGAGCTATTCGGGGTCACCTCCTGGTTGGTGCAACACTGAATACCATGCTAGTGTCCAAGGCTTTTCACATATATATGTCTGCCATCAATCAGCCCCATGAACTGAAGAGCAGCGAACAGACGAGTTCCACTGAACAACCTCATCGGTCAACTCAAAATGACAATGGGCCGCAAGATAATGAGAAGAGTCAGCCAAGTACACGTGAGCCAGAAGCAGACCTACAGAAACAACAACTACTTGAGCAACTTGCCGGGATGTATGATGATGTCACTGCAGGAAGCCTTCCAATTACCGATGTACAGACGTCACCTAACATTCAGCAGTTCAATGATAGTTTATTGGCTGTAAAGAACTCTCTGCAGACATCCAATAATTCGAAGTTGTGGCTCCAATACATGGACATGATGGAAATACTTAGAACGTTCCTTTAAATCAGAGAGAATAGGTCTTTGAAACCTGCAATTGCAAGCGATGTATAACATGCTGCCTTATTTGGCAGCAAGTGATCGCAATCTGTACACAGAATCAGTGTATATGTACCTTCAGAACATGCTGAAACTCCAGGAACTACATCCAGCAGTGTACACCCATTTTCTACAAGGGTACCACGTGGTGCATAGTAGCGATCGGTTCTGGGCTGGACTTTCTGTCGACTTAGCCATTGAGCAAATCTTAATGAAGTCTGTGAAGTCCACAGGTGGATTGACCAGAGGAAGAGGAATGTCCGAGATCCAGCGTCTTTTCTGGTTGATGCCTCGACCCACCTGCCTGGAGATCAACAACACCATGCAGGAGTTCTCCTCAGTATCATACAGCACAAGTGAGCAACACAGGGAGGCCACCCCAACAAGGATAGAGAGGGACATGAAGGACACTAATATTCTTGTGGCCTATCTTACTGATAGATGTCCCTTCAGTGATGATCTGACGTTAAAAGATATTACCATAGGAGTCACTGCTGAGGACAGGGTGAATGCTCACGTTTCAAAAGCAGTAGTAGAGGCAATGGCGGGTACATATGTGTTAGAGCATACCTTCAGGAAGAAAGATAAGAGATGAGCTCATAAGTATCAACCCACAACTACTCTTCCAGAGACTTGTCACTGCTGGTATTGGAAATGAACAACTGCCAGAAATATTCCAGTATGAGCTGTCAAGCTACCCCCTGCCTTATTTAACATGAAACATGCGATGAGAGCTGCTAATAAGCCACCATTAGCAGATGCTATGTGGGCTCTCATACCCCAGGATATCACAGTCGACAAGAGGATGACTGTGTGTATGTTGTTGATGGTGGTTCACTACTCCACAAAATTACATGACAAAAGGGAAGTACATACGACACCATATGTCAGGCGTATGTGTTCTATGTGATGCAGCACTATGGAAAAGCTACTGTTATGTTTGATGGGTATGAGCATGGACCCTCTACAAAGGACAACGCGCACATGAGGAGAAACGGAGAGAAAATAACAGAAGTACATTTCACTGGATCAACACTCATGCACGTAACGAAAGATGCGTTTCTTTCAAACAAGAAGAACAAACAATCGTTCATCAACCTTCTAAGTAAAGCCCTTGAACGAAATGGTTGCCAAACAAGACATGCCATAGGTGATGCCGATGTACTTATAGTTCAGACAACAATACAAAGGGCATCAACTGCCAATACGGTGCTTGTGGGCGATGATACAGACCTACTGATTCTCATTTGCTACCATGCGTCCATTGACTATTCCCATGAAATATACTTCAGGCCTGAAACCAAAACAGGGACACATAAGTTACGAAGGTGTTGGAATGTAACGCTCACAAAGCAGATATTAGGGTGCAACTATATGTGAGAACATCCTTTTTGCACATGCCTTGTTAGGATGTAACACAATATCGCGAGTGTTTGGAATTGGCAAAGGTGTTGCTCTGAAGCAGCTGAAAAACAGTGCATACTTTAAATTCCAGGCAGAAATGTTCAACAATGGACTGGCTACAGCTGTAAAAATTCCTACTGCTGGGGAAAGGGCTCTGGTTAGTTTGTACAGTAGAAGCCAAAAAGGAGATTCTTTGGATCAGCTGAGGCTGCAAAAATTCCATCAGCAAGTAGGTTCCAGCACTGCCAGTGTTCAGCCTCAGACATTACCTCCAACGTCTGCAGCAGCCCGCCATCACAGCTTCAGGGTATATCACCAAGTGCAGACGTGGAGAGGATGTGATTTGCTACCCACTGACTGGGGTTGGAAACTTTCTGGTTCAAGCCTCATTCCAGTAATGACAGACAAAGATGTAGCACCAAAGGCCTTACTAGAAGTCACCAGATGCTCCTGCAAGACAGGTTGTTCGACGATGAAGTGCTCCTGTCGTAAAGTGGATCTCGACTGTTCATATGCCTGTGGAGAATGCCGGGGCGTGTGTGCCAATATGTCAGCTGTCAACCAAGAAGCTTCTTCTATTGATCATGATGATTAGACTGTGTTCTCTTACAATGAGATATCTAGATGTGTTTAGCAGTGGTGATGGTGTTATATAGAACCTCTGAAGTAGAAAAGCAACAACCATGGGTATTTAAAGAATCTGGCATTACAAATTAAGCACCAACATTATAATTTACACAAATGTAGCTGCAATAAATAATTTTGCAAATTTAAAGAAAGTGCCAACGTAACACTTATAATTATGTGACACAGCTGGGTTGATGGTAGTGTACAATTGGCACACATTCTCTTACAAAGACATATTTAGAGGTGTTTAGAAGTGGTGATGGTGTAATATAGAACCAATGACATACTGTCGCGATAATGTCTTAATCCATGAAATGAAAACGCAGAGACATGTCAAAATATGGCAAAAATGGCTGAAAATAGTGATTTTCGTGTTTTACCTTGACCTTGATCAATGACGTTGACATGAAAAGTTCATGCAACCGATTGCATTTGATTGGCTACCTAACACAGTATCATGATAGAGCTCATCATTGTCTTAATCCGCAATCTAGAAGCGGAGATACGCAAACATATGGCACAAATGGCTGAACATAGTGATGTTCGTGTTTGACATTGACCTTGATATATGAATTTGACCTATGAAGGTCATGAAACTAATTTCATTTGATTGGTCACTCAATGAACTATATAAATCGACTCCAAGATCATTTTAATATGCCAAGTAGAAGCAGAGATATGCCTGTTTTAGAACGGGTGTCATTTTCATGACGGCCATCTTGGATTTATGCAAATTAAACGTATTTCCCCGAAGTGCATTCGGGTGCATTTTGAATATGTTGTTCTAGGGACCTCTCTAAAATGCATTGTGAAGAAAAAATAAAGTGCAATTTGAGGTGGGTCTAGTCCTATATTTACGAGACTATGAACAGTTTCGGAGGAGTTGTGTACACCAAGGTGCACATCTTCAATATGTGTAGAAGACGTGTGTGTATAGTTTCCGAACGATCGACTGAACGGTTTCGGAGGAGTTGTGTACACAAACTCTGTACCGTATATAGAATTGTATAGAAAAATGTAGAAAACATGGCTAAGTTAAAAAGGTGATATTTTTGTTAACAAATATTGTTTCGGCATAAAAACACCAAGGTGCACATCTTCAATATGTGTAGAAGACGTGTGTATAGTTTCAGATCGATCGACTGAACGGTTTCGGAGGAGTTGTGTGCACGAACTATGCATTTTTTCTTCATCCGCCCGCCCGCCATGCGGTAAAACATAATACGTACCGTTTTTTAAAAACGGTCGTATAAAAATATATATACAGACTGGCGGCAGAAATGTCTAAACTATAATGTATAACATTGTTGAAATACTTTAAATAAAAGCTTACCTGGTGAATCTCCCACACGTAGTCTACAGTATAGTTCTGTTTACATATAGTTTAGCACGTTTGTAGAGGAGCACATGAGGTGTGCACTTTGTAATACAAGCATGCAATTTTGCACAGTTACTTTATTGTGTATACAATAAAGAAAGCCCAGGACACAAGTGAAATATGCCCTGTGTTCCAAAATGGCCGCCAATATTAAAAATGGCCGCCGTATGCATTAAATGAACACATCTTTGTTTATTGATGCCATAGAGACACACGTTTGATGGCATTTAAAAAAAAAAGAGTTACTTTATTGTATATAAAATAAAGGACACCTTTGAAAAATAGCATGTGGTTCAATATGGCTGCCAGTGTTAAAAATGGCCGCCGTATGCATTAAATGAACACATCTTTGTTTATATATGTCATAGAAAATCACGTTTGATGGCAATTTAAACAAAAAAAAGGTACTTTATTGTGCATAAAATAAAGGACACCTTTGAAAAATATCATGTGGTTCAAAATGGCCGCCAATGTTAAAAATGATCGCCGTATGCATTACATAAACACATCTTCAAATCATGATCCTAATGACAGAGATCAATAAAGATATAGCAATATAATTATTTAGATTCAAGTTATCAGAATGTTTAATCTATGTTGGTGTCACAGAAAGGTAGTGTGGGATGTTAGTCTCGGAACAGCAGCAATAACACCAACAACAACAACAACAACAACAACAACAACAATACTTGACATGTGAATGAGCAAAATCAAAAAAATCAAAAGCAAAATGCTCTATTGCCCTTGTTCCACTAGAATGCACATACTGTGTCTATGGTGCGACACGCTATGGACATGATTCAGGTTTCTATAGCACATTTGAATCCAATGCAGACACCTGTAATGACAGCCGATCAACCCATTTTTGCTATTGGCATACAGATACAATGGAGATGGCCAGATAAATATGGGGAAGATACGTTTGTCATTGTAATGGGAGGTCTATACATTCATATGTCTGCACTGCGCGTGATTGGTGACTGGTTGGAAGGTAGCATTTGGATGTATGTTGAGAGCTTAGCCAAAATAACTCCTTTGATGTTTGCTCTTAACCACACCCACTACGTGTATGCTCGATAGCTGCCAGTGCACATAAGAGACATGGTACAGCTGGAGCATATACATTCAACTGTGTACCATGAGGTCATGTCAGGGCACTTCACAGTGCAGAAGAGCATTCATCAGATCTCTTTCATTGCAATGGACCACAACCATGTGCAGCTGAATCTGCTTATAAAATTATCAATTAATTTGATAACACGCACTGCACAGGCGACACAAAGCACCATGGACAATCCAAATCCATCCAAGATGTGTTCAAAGGCAATATGTGAATGAGATGGTGAAAGTTCTGAAAGAAATGGATAACCCATTTCTTGATCATGGATCAGAGCTCATAGCCGTTCACACAAAGGTAGTTATGGATGACTCTGTGGTGCAACAGGTTCAAACAGTAGAGGAGATTGGCAACAGACAGTATGAAGGGTATGTCACTGAGAGATTACTGTTGTGTCAAAAGCCGGTAACAGACACCATTTCAAAGAACAAGATTATATTGTTCAAAACACCTACAAAGAAAACACTTACCCGAACCAAAAACCAGATAGCATCTCTCAAAGCAAACACAGCCTTGTGTATTGCCTGCCAGTCACGTAATAGCAATATTTCTGATTTTGTTTCAGTATGAAAACCAGACATGTCCCCCATCATTGACATACATGTGCGAGATGCGTACTGGCTCACAGGCTGACTTGGTAATGGTCCTACAATCAACTACCCGTGACATAGTTGTTGTAGATGATACACTGTTACCAACAGTTGAAGCAGAAGTACTTGATGGTGCTGCCATTGTACATATGCTACCCCCCCCTCCCAGAAAAGACTATGCAGAAGATGTATTGAGACGTATCAAACACGTAAAGAGACTGGACATTGTTTGGGATAGGTACATTGCAAACAGTCTTAAGAAATCCACACGGAACAAACGGGTTACAGGTGAGCATAGACATATTCTGGCTACAGCACCTATTCCCTCGAACTGGCAGTCCTTCCTTCAGGTGGACAGTAACAAAGCTGAATTGTTTTCTTTCCTTGCTGAGTATTTAATCAAGGAGGTGCAGCACGAGAAGATCTTAGTATCGACAGCTGACACAAGTGTAATGTGCTCTGATCCCGAACTAGGCACATCTGGAATTGAACCATGCAGCCATGAGGAGGCCGATTCTCGAATCATGGTTCACATTAATGATTGTGTGAAACAGTGACACACCAACATCACTATCCGCACAACAGACACAGACGTTGTTGTGCTAGCTGTGTCAATCCTGTGTCGTCTATATCTCGAAGAGCTGTGGGTAGCTTTCGGTACTGGGAAAGCATTCAGGTACATTGGTGCCCATACCATATTCTCAAATATTGGTACACAGAAGGCAAAGGCATTGCCAATGTTCCACAGCCTCACCGGCTGTGATACAGTCTCCTTCTTTGCTGGGCATGTGAAGAAATCATGTTGGGATGTATGGAAAGTCCATACACAGTTGACATGCAAAAAGGCATGCAGAGGCCTCTGCAAATGCAAACGAAATGAATTGGCATTTACCGATCTGTGTACTTGTTAGGGCGGATGCCACGAGGAAGATGGTATATTCTGGTTACATGCAGAACACCAATGCCATGAGTGACTACGCCATAATGATAATGGACATCAAGTTGTCCCTGTAGTGCAACATACAGTTATAGTATATAAGTACACATATAACCAGGTGGTACCATAATGCTTAGCGACAAAACATTTATGAGCAGTGACCTGACAAAAGCCAATATGTTTTATTATTGTCCTATTTAGACCAAGATAGGCATGCAACTAAATTGATTTCGTATCGACTGTTTCGTTTCGCCTACTCGGTTGTAAGAAGTGAAGACCATGACAAGACTGCACATATATGCTGACGTGTGTTGGTATACACGGCCTGGAACAATAATGACCCATATTTGTGTTGTGTATGTCATTGCTCATATATTATCAACATTTCACATGTACGGTACCACACATAATAGTATGCACATTACATTGGCTGTAAACCATAAATAGACAGCATATATACATGCATGTCAATCTGTACTAGATACATCATTCGCCTTAAATAGATATACCTATGGCTGTGGTATCAGACCCCAATCAAGTATAAATTAAATTATGGTATTCAATGATTTTATATAGTTATATATATGTGAGCTTATAGCGCCATGAACTACTATAAATCAATCTAAGCTAACTAAGCTACATATCCTATTAGGGGAATACATCACATTTTGCTACCTGTATGTTCCCTATTGTGATAATACCATAATGGTGTTCATATAGAATGTATATTTTCATTGAATACAATAATTTGTTTTCCATTTTACTTATTTCAAACATAGTGTCATTTACTTGTACCACAACCATAGGTATATACATATTTAACTGTCATTATTTTGGTGGCCATTTTGAACTGTGATGGCTAGCTAACTGCCAATTATCTGCCAATGCACATCAACTTAACTTAACCAAAGTAAAGCATAACACATACATGTATAGACACTACAGTTGCCTCTTTCTCGCTGAACAATATGAATAATATGATTTTGGTAGCCATTTTGAATATTAGAAGCCGTTAAAAATACATTTACTATATATAGTATGCGTCCTTACCCCTGAAAACCACACTACAGACACAAATTCGGTTTCGTTGTCACTTCTAGAAGATGAGAAAGAGGGATATTAATAATTTTATAATATTAATTATATTAATTCAAGGTGATGAATCGCTTGTATCCTGTAGTATATTTTGAGGGAGTAATCATTTATTTTTCCTGAAATGCATTATTTCATATAGAACTAACAAATGCATATAGTTCATGATTAAAAGTATGCAGAATTATTATACTGAATTTATTACATTATCACAGCCAAATTGGCTGTGATAATGTAATAAATTCAGTATAAAAATTTGGCTGTGATAATGTAATAAATTCAGTATAATAAAAATTAATAAATTTATCATAAAATTGAAAATTTCTCCCTCAAAGTATACTTTGCTACTAAAGTATACTTTGCAATGTTGATGAAATAGGCTACTGGGCTTTTATGGTATAGGATATATCAAAGTTGATTTGTGCCGAATTTCACACTTGTATCACAAAGTGCACACTACCCTTGTTGTTGTGGGCTAAGATCCTCTACTACGTGGAACGACAATTGTCAACGACAAAAATAGGGATATAATTGAGGGGCGTTCAGTAAGTAACAGAAAAGTGTTATAAACCTGCACCCACTTGTGAAGTGGCATTATTTTATCAGGTCTCAAAACAGTGCTATATGAGAGAGAGGATCTTATTTGCGTGTTGATTTGCTATGATATTTATTAACGAATTTACTGATGTCATAAGAGGCTATGCTGAGTTTCTTTATAAATCAGTCAAGGAGCTGTAATACATATAATATTACATCAACACAAATGTTAGATTTGCTTTATTGCAGGAGCATATCATCATACTAAGCATATACTGGTTAACTAATGTGTTTTATTGTACCCGTCCGATTTGCACATGTATTACAATATTGTATAATGATATTGAATATAAACTAGTTCCGGGCTTTTAGAACATACGAGTCGAACTTAAGCTATGCTAGCTGTAACGCTTTTTTTGGCTCGAGAACATTGTTTACTTGATCCCAGTCATACAAAAATAGGACATAATATGTTTTACGCTAGCTACGAAAGTCAAATTGTTGCATTATAATAAGAAAATGCATGTACACGTGGACTGGCATACAACTATGATATATTCTGCATTTTGACTGAGAATAGTTTTATTATCGTACAGAAGGGCATGTTTCATTGTTGAATGACAAATGCATCAATCACTTAAGTTCAATCACTTAAGTTGGTTTATTACTGAAACTGCATATGAAAATACAGTGGCTAAACATATGAAGGATTAAATTGGTAATGCTGTGCACTCTACAGAGATCCAACTAATGATATCTGAGAAAAAGAAATGTCCTAACGTATTTTAAAGAAACAATGTCTCACATGATGTTTCAGATGATTTCGAAGATATTCAATGTTCCTTTAATTTTCTTTTTATTGACTCCAAATGCCATATACAAGGTATATGTGTTTTCTTATATACAATGTACTACAATTTACTCTGATGAAGAGGGGAGATAAGTTGGTAACGCATTTCGTTTCGCTATTTCAGTACCAGGAAGCACACTTTGTGAAACATAACATTTTATTAGTTTGAAATCAAAATACTGTTCCACACAATGTCATATAATACGTTGCTATTTATAGACACATGTGGAATTAATGCAAATAAATAAAAATAGTACCATCGACTGTCAACAAAACTAGCGTTCGCAACGCTATTTATGATTTGGTATAATAAACATATTTTACCAAATACTGATATTTTTCAAGGCGACTTATAAGCATGATTTTGTTAAGACAGTACATGTAAATCTACCATTGAATTATTGTTTCCTACATTAAACATGATTCATCACTTTATGTACATAGCTAAGACCACTTGTCTTTAAATTTGATCGTTGTTTTAATTATGCTAATAGTTTTCATTCATTAAACTAATGTAATGTCATTTTGTTGGGATCATGTATGTGCTGGGAAAGTAATTATTAGTTTAGAGTAATTATTGAACACCCCTCGTAAATAACTTTTATAACTGACCTCCCAATAATAGATATAATGCATTCATATGCTGCACGTGCATGTACAGTTGTACGGACTGCACCAGGCGATTAGAGGCCCTTCAATTACACATATATATATTATACATATGGCCTGGTGCTTATCACTTCGTCGATGTTTTGACAGAGAACTGCTGAACGTAAACGTGGTGGGCTGTATATACGTCTAAACCGGACACCCTGGGGACCCCATTGCGTTTCATCTATATGGCATTGATTGCAGTTTGTTCATGGTTGAAAATGAGAACAAATCTGCATGGACTGTTTAATTACCCCTTGCCGATAGACAAGAGGGGATATAGCGTTAGTCCATGTACGGCGTACGTAGGTTCATGCATACGTAATTTAGTAACACCTCTCATTTTTCAAAAACACATGAACCGCTTCACCGTTTTTGATAATATTTGGCCACAATGTCATCTTGCTTTGTTATGCATGCTACCCACACCCGACCGCCCAAGTCAAGGTCACTGATGAATTATGTTCATAATACTTCGTCCATGTTTTGACAGAGAACTGCTGAACATAAACGTGGTGGGCTATGTCTACACGTCTAAACCGGACACCCTGGGGACCCCATTGCGTTTCATTTACATGGCGGCATTGGTTGCAGTTTGTTCATGGTTGAAAATGAGAACAAATTTGCATGGACTGTTTAATTATCCCTTTGCCGATAGGCAAGAGGGGATATAGCGTTAGTCTATGTACGGCGTACGTACGTACATGCATACGTACGTTAGTAACACCTTTCATTTTTTTAAAACACATAAACCACTCCACCGATTTTGATAATATTTGGCCACAATGTCATCGTACTTTGTTATGCATGCTACCCACATCCGACCGTCCAAGGTCAAGGTCACTGATGACTTATGTTCACCTTGTTTGTAATAAGACACATTTGTAAGGCAGTAATGTTAAAGTCCTTATTGCATTGTCAATGCTGTCAGTACGACCGCCCAATGTCAAGGTCACCGAGGACTTGTATTTTTAATTATTATATTCAAGGCAGACAGCGAGGGCATAAGCTTCGTTTAACGCTGCCATTTAGTGTTACAGTGGTACCTATCTAAACTGGACACCTGCGGACCTCCCAGGGTGACGGTTTTCGAGATGTTCCACTGTATTGTTTACTAATTTGTTATAGGGAAACGAGCTTTGTATTGATCCAATACGTACTGACTGATAACATACTACCGTATAAGGAATCGACCTGATACGAATATCCGGGTTATTGCGAATGGAAAAGTAGCGTTCTATTGGACGAACGACGTCAAATGACGTTACCGAACGACGTCAGACTAATCACGTAACGTAAGCAAGTCCGCGTTCTTTTCAACGAAAACTGTTTTAAATTTGATCATTGGCTAGCATAACATGTTACGTGATAAACAAAATATAGTCTAGTTTCTTTCGATATCAAGATAATGACGCTCGGCTCGGATTCCGCCTAGACTTGCCTGATAAACTGGTATTTCAAACTACACCAGCTTGGTATTGTCTGTGAATTAGTACAATTTGTGCAAGCATGTTCCAATGAATATTATACAGCATATTGTGTGCTTGCTTCGTATACGTATACGTTAGGCATCAGTCACACAGAATAATGATAAATGTGTCAATGGTACACGTATAATCCCACTGGCAGCATGCGTACATTGATGTTATTGATCGGCTGTCATAACTGTAGGGACGGTTCCTTTAATGTCAAATGGAAATTCAAAATGTCCACTGAATACTAGCCAACGGTAGTCAGTAAGTAGATGTGTAAGTCAGTTACTGCTCTAATCTAGATGTTCATGTGTTTAAACAACCTACATGTGCCCCGGAAACACATCGCCGCTTCTCTGCTCGGTATTCCATGGGCACATGTAGGTTGTTCAAACACATAAATACATCGATTAGGGCAGTAACTATGACGTATTAAGTGAATGTTCAACAACATCAGACCAAGTTCCCTCCTCTATATGATTTCAGTGTTTGGCGGATTGATACACCATGATTTCACTTATTATTCGATATACGCTATACAAACAGGCTGTAGATCATGCGTACTAAATGAATGGTCAATAACACCAGACAAGGTCACTGCGTGGTCAGGTATAAGTGTTTACTTGTAAAATCAATATGATCATGACAACACACCCTCTCGTACTTAACAATCGTGTAATTTGGACCGCGGGTGAGAAAAGTGACCTTAATACTGATTCGCCCAGCATAGTCCCAGATCAGCCTGCGCATCCGCGCAGTCTGATCAGGGCCTACGCTGGTCTCCATTCAGTAAATCTAAAAAACCGAGAGCACGTATACAATGGGTTGCTGTGGAACAGATGATGTCGTAAGTGCGGTCTTCAATATGGGATGAAATCGGAGTACCCAGAGGAAACCCACTTGTCCTATCTGACGACCACCATACCATCTGAGTCAATACTATGTGATAATGTATACACGAATATCAGTTTTTACCAGCATATTGACTGACTGAGTACATACGGTGACCATAATCTGCATTTGCCATGTACCGGTGAAT